>CM023360.1:31953041-32445730 GCA_013282895.1 Eriosoma lanigerum
AATAATAATAATAATAATAATAATAATAATAATAATAATAATAATAAATAATAAATAATAATAATAATAAAGAATAACAAATAATATGTAAAACAAAACATATAAGATAAATAAGTCTACACTCTTACTAGTCGATATAATGTTTCTAAGTACGATGATATTGTATATTATACTTGTATTATATTATTATTAATTATGATGTTAGAATAATCATCTAGTGAAAAAAAAAAAATAATAATACAATCATAATGACAATAATTTATCTAAATTAGTGGTAAATAAATTCTTCAATCGAGCTAAACTGAAATACATTAAATTCTATACAGACTATAATATGTATACATATTTAATGAATACGATAATTCAATCTGTGCGATAATAATGTTCTAATTCGATTTAAAACAATAATACCGATGTGGCCTAAAGCTACTTTTATATTTATAACTAATTACAGTGTTAATATATTTTAAGATTTTGGACTTCTCGGTGAACCTTAATGGAGCGTACAGTGACAAGACGACAGTATCGTAATGTATATAATTATACCGTGGTACTGGTATATATTGTTCGTTCAGGGTTAACCAAAGAATTTTCTTGTTTAAATCAAAAAAATCAAAACTAAACTAAAAAGATAATAATAATAATAATAACTTAATGAAATTCTCAAGAAAACTATATCAATACATTCTTTCTAATTCTAATATATATTTAAATATTTTTAATTTAAAATATACGTAGGTATATCGTCTGTATAATAATATATTATGTTATATGTACCTACAGCGGCGTATTTTTTAAAATTTTTTTTTTTAGTATGGGTGATGTTAAAATCATAGTTAACCCTTTAAGTCTGGGATTTTTTTTATAATATTTATTTTTATAAGAAATTATTTTAAAAATTAGCAGTTAATACCCTTTCTAGTCCACCTTGCTGCCTAGCACCAATCAGTTATATGTAAAATTATATCAATTTAAAAAAATATATTTTGTACTATCTATGTATATAATGGTAATCTTTTAAACATATAGTTACACTTTTTTATTTCTATACATAATAATATTAATACTGGGTTTATATTTTATTAAAAAATTAATTTAAAAATTCACTCCGGGAACGCCTCTGATTAGACTTTGGGGTTGGTTTTTTTTTTTAAATGTTTCCACTATATACGGGTCACGGTGGAAATATATACATACATTTGGCGACTGTTTAGAAAGTTTGGAAACATTCGAATATACAATTTCGTATATAACACATTTTAGACACTGTTTGTGCATATATTAATAATATATTATATACGAACGCGTATACACATGTATAAATAATGTAATAAAAAAAAACGCAAAATAAAAAAAAAATATGTGATGAACTTGAGTCTAAATAATATGACGTGAATTTGCTCATTAAGAATTATATTTTATACGTATGTATATACACACGCACACACAATGTTTAAACATTTATATAATTTTTCCATTCATCGAGTATCTTATAATATATTGTGTTATATCATAATATATAATATGTTATTTTGGTATGTGTACACGTGTATGTATATATGTATAATCGTTACTAATAATCTACGGCAGTTCGAAATTAGTGACAGCTTACGCACGATGTTATCACAAGCTAACGATGTTAAAAAATGCAAATTAAATAAATAAGTATAAAATACGTTAAATTGTTCATAAGAATGAACGAATGAATAAAAAAAAAATAAAATAAATACTCTTACGAAGTACAATAAAAATACGATATATTATGACAATTATTATGTGTTAAATGCGATTTATGTTAGAAAATATTTGTATTATTGTACTATAGAAATTATTGTTATTGGGCAATACATATTTTTTTGTCATTAATAATATTATTGTACTGTTTGTTAATAAATCGCACTAAAATGCCAAGAAAAAATAAACAAAAATGCAAATAGATAACTATTTTAGTGAATAAAAATTAAAAATATGGAAAAAATTCAATAACTGTCTAATTTTGTCTTAATGAAATTGAGTACATCATACGTCATGTCACCATAGCCCACAGTCGTCATGGTAACAACAGCCCACCAGAATGCGTCCGGGATGGACTTGAAGAAGGAATTCTCTGAGCCGGCTTCGGCGAAGTACACCGCGCTCGAGAAAAGCACCACACCTGAAATTCATTAGGATGGTGACTTATAAGAAAAAAAAAAATAAAAATAAAATAATAAAAAAACAAATAATAAGAAAAAATAACTTAATACCAAATAATAATCGTTTAAAACATAAATATAAAAAAACACAACAAAACATAATCCGCAATCAAAATCTGCGGCGATAACGAAGATAATAATGTGTATTATATATTATAAACATTTATCGACTTCCTTTCGATTATATTATAATGTGCGTATAATATCATATTATAACAAATATAATCAAATTCGTACTCGAGAGATAGTGTTCTTGCTAAAAGGAAAATTTTATTCTCTCATATTAATATAGTAGCTTTTTCGTCACAGACACTAAACTCTTCGCGGTTTTTCTCACTTAAAACAGTTTACCGTATTACTGAGTTTACTCTCTAAGGTCATGTGAGTGTGTATATTTGTATTTGACGGACCGGTTACCGAGTACCGTTCAGTATATGTTATGTATGCTAGTGGGTCGGTAATATCATTATTATTAAATATAGTAGTAATTGTACAGTGGTAGTGGTATATAAGTATAGTAATAATTTGGATAGTATAGATGTCGGGTATTCTCTTGGTTGCTCGCAATTAGTTACCTCATGTCACCGTATCCGACTGTCGTCATGGTGACCACAGCCCACCAGAACGCGTCCGGGATGGACTTGAAAAACGACTGATCGGAACCCGCCTCGGCGAAGTACACAGTGCTCGAGAACAGCACCACTCCTGGAAAACAACACGCTCAGAGACAATGTCACCCCCTTTAAACCACAAAAAAAAACAACAACAACCACAAAAATACCCCCTCAAAAATAAAAATATCCAAATCGAAAAGAAAGAACGAAAAGAAATAAAAAATATAAATATTGCGCCACAAGAATCCGGCGACTTTTATCGTGTCACACGCGAAAGTACAACGAAACGCGCGTTTTTTTTTTTTTATGATACTGTATCACGGCTATGCTGTTGCGACGACGTTGGTTGCGATTAATTTTTGCGCACGAAAATTGGTTTCTTACAGAACAAATACGCCCCCGTTGATTGACGCAATTACGGTAGACTTCGCGCACTGAGCAATACTAAATCGTTCATTATACTTTTATTATGTATACAATTACCTCAGAGGCGTATTAAGCAATTTATAAACCAGGGGGGTTCAGATTTTTTTTAGGAACTTTTATGAAGCCAGTCCCCTTCTTCACTGTTTTATAATACAAAAAATAAATTGCAAAAATATGAAAATAAACATGTTCTGTATCTATATACATTAAAATGCAAAATCTAAAACAGATTGCAAGATAATATTATTAATAGCAATTTTTTTTGGTCATGGGAGGGGTTGAACCCGTTCAACTACTCTATAAATACTTCTCTGAATTACCTACACGAGTATAAGGATGATTTTAACTTGAGCAGAAATGTTAGAAAAATGTACGTATAGACGAATAAATAATTTTCTTTAAAATCTAAAATATGATAAATTTCATCCCTTTTGAATATGATACTGCGATATTATAGGAATTGGCGTAACTAGGGGAGGGGGGTTAAAGCTTAGCCAACATTAAAAATGTAACTTCTCTTGAAAATTATACTAAATCCTTTAAAATCATTTTTTTAGCTATTAATTTATAAGAGTAAGGAATAATAGCACCTCTAATTATTTAATTCTATTTACGCTTGATGATAGGTTATCGTAGTTATATACTTATATATATATTATATTTTGTTATGTAATGTACTTAACAAATAATTCGATAGAGTCATTGTAATTAAAATATTAATTATACGGCTTAGATATATTGTAGAATTTACTAAAAAAGGAATGATGGAAAACAAATATAACTTAATTTCGATTGTTGTTAAAAATCAATATGTGTATGAAAATTACAAAAGTGATGTTAAAAGGTATGTATTTCTCAAATTTTTATTGTATTTGAACATAAATATTGCAGTGTTCAAAGTTAAACGTTAACCAGATAAGTATTACAAAGGCTAAATTTCTTTGGTTTTGACTTAAAATTAAACTCTTTTTCTGAAATGTAACAAGTGCAACCGTTTGCAACCCCTAAATCACGCATCTGTTAGCGATGACCCAAATAAAACAAACCATCGTCCATCACGTTATTGATTTCCATAACTCCAATTTAATTTAAAGCCTTTTATGTTTAACCATTAGATGCGATATTTCAAAATTGTTTTATCGCTGAACCATACACCGATTACCTATAACAGGTGTGAACTGTTGATAATTTTAATAAATTTATAGCTTTTTTTTTTCTTATCAAATTTAAATAAAGTAAATTCTTTGATAAATTCTGTTCACGGAAATGTCAAAAGTAGTCTTAACGAAGATATCGTGTAAATGTTTATTATCCACTTGAAAAACAATTTTTTCTTTATAAATTTTATCGTCGTTACTAATATAGTGAATAACAACGGTTATTATATTGAATGATTTGTTTTTTTTTTTGTCTGCCCGTCTACGAACAGTCCGGGTCGCACCGACAATGCGCGAGAATTCTCCTCACGGCTTACGCGCGTGCCCAAGAGAAGTGGGCTGTTTTTCTTCAATGACGTTATTCACAAAAACCCCGGACGGATGACGTCATCTGATTGCTACTCTGCCGCCGCCGATGAGAGAAGTACAGTGTATATTATATACGTGCGTTCGTTCGGGAACCGGGAGGTTGGTATCCATGGTAACGGGGCCATGCTCCGGGCAAGCCTGGCTAAAAGTTTATGTATATTATGGTATATGGTATAACATGGTATATGGTACCAATATTATATATATATATATATGTGTGTGTGTGTGTGTATTATAAAATAATAATACAATGCCGATGACTGTCGAGGGCGGCAGGTGAAACTAGCATCGGCGGTGGCGTGAACATATGCAAATTACGTCACTATTTTAGAGCAAATCAGACTCGTGGTCGGTGCGATTTATTATAATTTACGCACGTCGTAAATGCATACACATACGCGTCTAATAATAGTTATAATAATAATAATAATATTAAATGAGTGTAATGACCGTTGTTTTATTCTGCACCGTCGACCGGAAGTAGTGAAATTGACCGGCCGTCCATGTGCCGTGTTGTCTTCTGTCGTAGACGACAATCGAGAGGACAACACGAAAAAGATTGACGTTAAAATATATTATTATAAAACGAAAATATTATTAATATTGTAAAATGGTCACATTTATAAATATTATATATTATGTCATTCTGAGAGAAGAATTTGTAAATTTTACATTATATGTACCGATATGTTTACATATTCTTGTACATTTTTGATATATTTCGATATTTTTCCATTATCTAGAGGTCGTAGGCATAATAATTAGAAGATATAAACGTACCACCAAATTTTCTTATTAATGTGGCATTCGGTTAAAAAATTTATTTTTGTTGTCTTTGGACATATCACATATAGTTTTAAATCGTTTCGATCAAATAAACTACGAAATGTGATCTCCCTCTTAAACATCGAATTATAACCAAGGTATTTAAAATGCTGAGAAGCTCTCTCATTTTATACCGTAAAAAATACATCCGTGTAGCATAAAAAGGGGTTCGTACTGTCCACTGCATAAATGTATAATCCTGGATTTTTCGATGATGTGGAAAAATTGTAAACCACTCGTTCGGACTCTTATTGAAAAAGTAATCTTTCGAGGTTTCTCGGTATAATTTTAACTATATTAATTCTGTTTTTATCAACCTTTTCGTAGCGATCAGCGATAATACCTACGGTTATATACAATACAATATTTGAACAATTGTATAGCAACTCTGCAGCAAAGTATATAATAACGGAATCATCGTTGTGCGACGACGACGTATGTATGTGTATATGTGCGTTTTTTTCTTTCGTTGCTCGCCGAAAAAGTTAAAATCAATATAGCAAACGCGAACTCTGCGACGACGGCGGCGCAGCGAACGACGACTATTGTGGACGGACGGACGCGGCAATTGTACGTACAATAATAACAATAATAATAACAATAAAAATAAAACTAATAATAATAATCATAAAAAAAATAATAATAATAATAAAGTGAGTTACTGTACATTATTTTATTTACCACTTCGAGTTGCAGACCAAAGAATTTTGGAAATAGTTTTTTACGGATTTTTATTATTATTTTTTTATAGTTACAGTTCACGCCGAACCGTGCTGAAACTAACCCAAAATATTTCTAAAATTAATAGATAAAAGTAGGTACATACGAAATTCTACACCAGTTTCGAATTTTATTGAATTTAAAACGTACTAAACTTATTTCTTGGTCATTATTTTAGATAATTTATTACAATAATACAGCCCTCTAGGCAAGTCAATGATATCAACCCAGTTAAATTAAGCCACTAAGTCAATTGTAATGTTATATTAATTCACAATTTGTTCAAAGTCGAATTAAAATAATAACTTATAATCTATGGTTTAATTTATTTTCAATTATAATTTTTGTAAATATTTATAATTTTTTGATGAATAGTTTTAAAATATAATATAATAGCATTTGAAAAATCACTGAGTATCTAATGAAGTTATTGTAGATTTTAGTGTTAAACGTTTTAATTGTTTTAAAATTATATAATGACTTAAATTGATTTATCTAAATATTTGAAACCTTGTTAACCAATAAATGTGATTTATATGTATGATACATTTCTTTAAACAGATTGCTACACTACGTGGTTAAATTTAATTGTTTTTTTCATTTGTCATCGATATATTCATATTTTTTTATCAATAGTGACGAAAATTTACTTGGCGACGTGGGATCGTTTTGTGCAATTATTATGAAAACTGTAACACCATGTTTGTGTTTAAGATAATAATATCATATAAGGAATTTCGTTATTCTCGCGGAGGTAACAACGATTTGCACGTATAATATTTACTTCGTACTGAGAATACACGATAATACGCACTAAATAATAATAATAATAAATCCATAAAACTAATGTGTATTTATCTCTATACATACTAGTATACGTATGTCGTATATGTTAAAAACAGTTATATTTATTTATTAATCTACGTCTAAATGATAACATATATTATCATATTATTACCACGCAACTTGCGCTCTACGTATATAAATATGTAATATTTTGCTAAAAAAGCATTGTTTGCTATAATATTATAATATATTGTATAAATAATAATATAGGTACCATAATAATAATAATTAATAATATTATAATATGTGTCATTTTTTGACGGTTTCTAGTAAAAAAAATTATTAATAATAATTCTAAAACGATATTATGTAAGTATAATAATGTAGTATACACCAATATTGTTTTGATTGTGTATCATGCGAATAGTTGTTTTAATGACGATAAATTTCGATTGCGTACGTTCGACAGCTTTTGTTCGAATTGACAAGAACGAAATGTTTTTTATTGATTTTTTCCAGACTTAACGCGTACTCGAAAATAAAATAGGTAATAACATGTAAATACGCGATTTAATGCGCTAACAAATGAAATAGATTACGGTGGTTTTACAAAAAAAAAAATAATCTATATTCATCTAAATTTATATCCATAAGATGTATAATTGATAAAATGATTAAATATTGAGTATAATATAGTGAGGTCGGAAATTATTTCATCAACATTATATTGTTATACCATAGTCGTTAGGTTAGGTCATGGACCATGGTCATTTATATTTTGTGAAATATAGAGAATTCTATACAGTATTTGTATATATCTATAATCTATGATAAGGTAATTCTTCATACTAATCTATCAATATGTATAACCATTAACAGTTACTGACAGAGACACCGACAACGGTTTAATATTTCAGAATCTTTAGGACATTTATATATATTAGATACTATAATATCTATATAAAACATTTTTACTAAATATTTGCCATGTGATGACTATGAAAAGTGGTTTTATATATTTCACAATTCAAAATTATTCGTTTTATATATAATATTTATGTATTGTTGCGACCCTAAATAATTAATTTGATACTTAAAAATAAGTCTTAATTCCCAGATTGAGAGTCATTGCCCGCAATATCTAATCGTATTTTGAGATAATATTATATAATAACATAACGAAAATGAATGTATATCAATTTAAATAAGCTTTCTCATGGATTGGCGACTGAAAATTGATTAGGGTTAACGAACGATGTTTTCGTAATATTTTTACGACTTTTTACACTTAAATAGTTATTATAGCGGAAAAATATATAAGTACGGCATTGTGTTATTTGAGTTTTATGTACGAAATAATGCTAACGAATATGATATAATTTTTAAACGTACCCAATTATTTAGAAAAAAGAACGATTAGATTTTTGTTTGAAAAAAATTGAAATTTTCGGATAATTGTGAAACGGTAGTAGTAGTTCGATATGCAAATATATAAACCTATATCATCCGTTTTGTTTTTTGTGGCGCAAAAAGAGTTGTATAGTGAGAAAAACCTATACACGTCGTCGATCAGCTAACCCAATCTCGACCTATAGGTGTTTATAGCGCGAACGCACGCAACCGTATTTCAAAAAATCGGTAAATTTTCGACCGGAACGAGATTGTGTTGTTAATGAAAATCCCGTTCGGTTGTGCTTGTTACCTTATAATATATAATAGGAAAATAGTGCCCGAGTATAATATAATACACGGTAAAATAAAAATAAATAACGTCGAGATGTCACGGAAAATATTTATCTCTTATCAGGCGCGCGGGCGGACGTAAATCTAATCAAGAATCCGAATTCAGGACGCGATGGCGCGCGTACACTTCGGAAAACGCCGAAAAAGTAATGAAAATGAAGAAAAAAAAAAACAAGTTAACCCGGCGTAATTCAAATAAAGAATAAAAATAAAACAACATTTTTCCGTCCAAGGACGTGAATCAATAAAATGACACATTGGAATGTCGCGGTTATTTTCGTTTTCACCCGTCTTTGTCGTTTCTTAACTACAATATAAAAATACAAATTAGTTGTATTTTTCCTAAAACATTCAAAACGATGATGAAATAGCGGATAGTTCGCAGATACTCGAAGACGGTAATTATTCGCAAACACGTCGTCGCATGCGGTCAAAATCAACGGAATTATAACATTGCGATTATAATATAATATCATTATCAGTTCATCACGCGAAAACGTAAACGCGAAAATAATATTATATGATAACCGCATGCCGCTGACCGGAATGGTTCGGATCGCGCGTTCGTGTGCCAAGGCCTATAGCCAAAAGTTGCGGCGGATCGCAGACGGTATAATGTACGTAGAGACGAAAAGTCTTACCGATAAATAAGAAAAAAATGAGCAATCCCAGTTCTCGCATGGAGGCTTTCAGGGTGCGTCCCAAAATCTGTAACCCCTTGGAATGTCGGGACAGTTTGAATATCCTGAAAACCCTCACGAGCCGGATCACCCTGAGTATGGCCAGCGACATAGCCTGGTTAGTACTCTTGTCTTGCGGGTTCTGCGGTGCCTTGGGCAGGTTCATTGTAGGGTCCTCTTCCTCGGCGATCACCGTGGCTAACGTGATAAAGTACGGTATGATCGCGATTATGTCAATCGTGTTCATCACGTCCTTAAAGAAGTGAAGTTTGTTGGGACACGCTAGAAAGCGGACGGACAGCTCGAACGTGAACCACACGATGCATATGGTCTCGATCAGGAAAAAGGGGTCGGTAATGTCGGGCACTTCGTCCTCCTCGATTTTCGTGCCGTTCGTCGTCGTGTTGAACACCTTGTAGTGTTTAAACTCTGGCAACGTCTCTAGGCAGAATATCACAATGGACAGTAGTATAACGAACACGGATATGATGGCCACCACCCGGGCAGCCTGAGAGCTTTCCGGGTATTCGAATAGCAGCCATACTTTTCGCTGGAACTCTGGTTTCGGCAGTGGTTTCTCTTCTTCTTTTATAAAACCCTCTTCTTCCCTGCAAGCATATATGACAAATAATGACTAATTATAATAAAATAGGTGATGTATAATAGTATAGCTGCTTTGTTGTATTATTGCGTGATTGCGATCCAAAACTACGTGGCCGCATTAAAATTGGTAATGGTTACCACCCGTGGCGGGTTACCGAAATATCGACAGTATGCTTTTCAAACTGTATCTATATATCTGATTAATCAATTTCTGGAAAGTAAGTTCTGGGTTGTGTTATTTGTTTCATAGCGTTTTCGACGCATGTGTAGTATACGTAAAACTAAAGAAAAACAACTTTTAATCACGATCTGCAATCTCTGAGAAAAAATAACGACACAAAAGTCTATTGAGTTCGGTCGATATAATACGGGAAAATTAACTATAACGCGCATTGCGTAAATAAAAGTAGATTTTTTTTCTCGGTCCTTATGGCATACACTTAATTTCCGTTAATTGAACATTTCAAAAGTTCTTCGAGTATTAAATACGTAAATCCTGGTATAATAGATGCCAGGTTAAATGAGTAGAAAATGTAATATCTCTATTAAGGAGAAAAATATATATTTCGTTTTACGAACAATAGTATTATACGAATTCGTGATAATAATATTAATTTGAAAATATTATTGTAACATGTTTAGCGATTTAATATAGTGACCATTCAGTTTGAGTAAACGATATTATATTATATGAAGTATATTCAATTTCAAAATAAATCAAACGTGTAAAATATTGAAAGTGCCAATTCTCTATGTTCTCCCGTACATTATAAATACAGGTACAATTAACAAATATTTATACGCCGTATTATAGATATTTTAATAACTGATTTGCCATTTTTAAAATATACTTAAGAAATGTTTGTAATTTTATGATTACAATTTACTACTGTTGCATAATTATAATTACCCCATTGTGAAGTACACTGGTGTTAATATATGATTATACGCACAAAATATACTTCAGTTTAAAGTGCTACTTCAAAAAAGGTCGTTGTTTCAAATTTTATTGACCTAATGTATGTTTCATAAGTAATATACATTTACACTCGACATAATGCTTTGATCGAAATATTATTTATAGTGCCCAATGTAAATTGAAACGTTCGATTACGACAATAATTCAAAAATCCATTATTACCACGAACCTAAATATAATATATATATATATATATATATATTAATATCGTGTTTATAAGAACGATGAAAATACGCCCTATTGTAAAATATATGGTTGTATTATTTTCGTTGATTTATCGAGTACGCCGGCACTGGTTTCTTTTCGTTTCTCTTATTCGTTCAGTCTTTTTAAAAAATTTATCAACGCTAATTAATATTGATATAAAATTAATAATATATAACGCTAATCTATATTTTGAAATTAATGATAGCCCAAGAAATTATATTAATATATGGATATAAAATACTATATTATAATATATTTTTTTATAAATTACTATATTTGTATTTACAAACATAAATTAATTTTTGTTAACCTTTTGTCATATTAACCGTATTATGTAAACGTATTTTAGGGTTACTAGTTAGGGGCCAGATGATACTGACTAAGTGACTGAAAGCAGTCGTGTAGCTATTTTGCCTATGTCATGCGCCAGCATACCGAAGCGTGCAATTAAAAAATAATATTATTATTGTTGTATAAATGTATAATTTTTGGAGGAGGCTAAAAGTGTAACTATTATAACAAATATTTTTTAAATAACATACTTGTATATATAAACCTGAAGTGAAATTAATACATTATTTTATTTATATTTAAATTAATAATTTTATATTGAAAATAATACACAAAAATTAAGAAAAAACTCTTACAGAATTACTTTTGGGTAATTAATTAAATTAATTTTAATATTCTCATATATATTCTATCAATAGTTTTCTAATCATAGTTCAAATTATTTATTGTATTCTGGTTTGACATCAACATGCATGAAATCAATTAAATTTTCATTTATTTGACTATTTGTTCAAAACATGATAAATAATAGTATATAACTTAATATTTTATTTATTAGTTTTTAATTTCCTGAACAAAGTTGCTGCACAACGCTTCAATTAGTCGTTTCTACTTTAGCCAAAACAAAATTCTGAATGTTTTATTGACAATAAATTAAATTTTTCTACGACAATATTCTGAACATTGTTGAAATCTATTTTTAAACAATTTACAAATATTATACCAAACATTGTTTGAAACTCAATTTTTTTACATGAAAACAGATCATAAGTAATAAATAAAATGACACAAGTATTGTTATCATAAAAAAGTCGACAGTTGTATTTTACATAAATTCTACGTCGCACTGTCGGAATCAATTGATCATTGATCGAAATTAATTTAATGGTCAAGATAATTTCGTATTTCATAATGACTACGTGCATTTTAAATTGCATTGGGGGATCGTTTCAAAAACAGAATATAAAATAGGCAGTTGCGATTTCAAACGAATGAATATTTTTTAAAATAAATTATATATATTTATAATTATATATATTTTTATTTTTGGAAAACACAAATTTGATGCACATGTTTAACGCCTTTGAGGTAGGTGCTCGAGCGTATTTTTAGATGAGCGAAATACTACGGTGAATTTCAGGTCGTATTGATCGTCCCGTCCGACCGCTAGATAGACTCATCCTCTGTGCGGCGCTGCACCCACGTAAGCCATTTACATTGTTGCCGTTTCGTCCGGGTTTACCCGAAGAAAGTATACCGACGGCCTTTTCACGAGTCCACGATGACACCGTTGCAATATAACGCCGGGAGTATACGGCGGCGGAACGATATAATAATAATATTATTATTATTATTGTTTTTATGTAGATCGGAAATTTTACATTTTACGTTAAATAAACAACAGAGACTACATCACGCGATTCCCCATCGTTTTTGCAACATTAAATTCTATGATCGGCCTGTGTGCTACAATATAATCTCGAAAGTATTGGAAGTTCGCGGCGGAATTTTCGCGCGAATAAATAAATACATCATTTCCAGTTTTATGCCGAAGACGCGTCCAATTAATGATAACAATAATGATAATTATAGCAATTTCCACGCAGTATACGGAATCGATTGTATCTATCGAACTACTGTGTATAGTGGTACGAGTATACCGTGTCTGGAAACACGAACGGCGCGAATGACGGAAGTCCGTTCACCGAAACGCGGAAGTGTTCGCGCGTTGAAATATTTTTTATTAATATTATTATTTTTATGTAATGGGTTTATCATATATTATAATCGCTTAGGCATGCTGGTGAGACGAATTATTAAAAGCAATATTATTATTTATTATTAATTGAAAATGTATTAAATATTATTTGTATATTATAAAATCGCATTTTTTAATTACAGTTTTCATGTTTTATTAAAATACTTTTCTTTGTTTACTTTTTAATCATTTTTAAAGTCTAAGTACCTTCATATAATTTTATTTGCGATTCAATTTGTAGTTTCTCAGTTTAATTAGTAATATCACTAGAACTTATAAAATATTTATTATTTTTCAATAAAATATCTATCATTTTATAGAAAAAACGTATTATCTAATACAAATCTTAAAAAAATCTTAGTAAAACAATGATCAAATTTCAATAACATTTTCTAGTATAAAAATCAATAAAACTAAAATTAGTTTTAGAAAAAAGTTTAATATGTGTTAAGTAACGATTTTAGTATTTTAGCACAGATTATAAATAAAATAAAATAATTTGATTTACGTTATTGTAACATATCAATATATTATAATATCTTAACTTAAGTTAAAAGAGAGAGAATTAGAGAAGAAAATATATTTATATTTGTCGTGGTTATTAGCAATATGTTTTCGGTTTGATTTTGATATTAAAAGTTTGTTTCGGGACTATAATAATATAATACAAATTGTCATGATATTGGTTTACTTTATTCCACCGTCGCAGTTATAACAGTCAATCTAATCGGGAGTTTAAATCCAATCACAACAACCTCATTTGAATATCAATAATAATTATCGTTTTAACATAATATTATGCTGTGGTAGACTGTAGCCTGGAGTGAAATATTTGATTTCACATAATCTGCAATCTGTTAATATCTGTGATATTAATTATTATTTATTATCGTAATAAAATTTAAATGCTTTCTGGTTGTAGTGCGGTGGCGTGTGCATGGCTAAAACTTGCGGAAACGATAGAACGCGGGCCGATCCTAGTTAAGTCTTTAAGAATTGCAATCTCACGTGACCCGTTTTGCTCAATGTATAGGGACGATCTTCTTTATATCTCTCTAGGTTCTCTCTCTCTATGTTACCGCCGAATTCTACTCGAGCCCGAAAACCCTTTTGTCACGCGTATTCTGCTGAAGGGTCGTTCCGTAGTGGTCGGCAACCGTGGAATCACACGCATGCGCGACGGCACTTCACCAAACGTGGCTCGAGGGCTAAACAATAATTATTTCGAGCAGCAGAATCTCACGTACACGATGATATAATATCGCACGAGGTGGAAATCGACGGGGTGTCGGCGGTGGAGTTTATGTTTACAGGGCGCCCCGCCCGTAAAGTGTAATTTACTTATAGGGTGTCCCTAGGAAATATCTGGCAAATTAAATTCACTTTGGGTGAAAATACATTTATGCTACGCTGAGCAAGTTAATGATATTCTTTTTAACTCAGTTAAGTTAAATTCGTCAAATATAATAGGAAAAAGTTTAAAGTTTTTATAGTTAATTAAATAATGTATTAACTTACCTCGTTAAGTACTAATGGTTAAATTATAAAAATATAATGGTATATTAATTCAAGTTTGGAAGAAAATATTACTTATCAATTACGATAACAATAATATTGTTAAAAAAATATTTATTTCAGTATTACAAATTTGGAATGTTTATGATTATGAATACGAGTGAAACGAACAATAATATGCATTGGTTTTAAAATGTTTTTATAATATACCAAATGTGGTAGTTATTGTAATTTTTGTGAAAATGTTAATTGTTTTCATGTAAATGTTTAACAATGTTTGTAATTTTGAATTATAAAATGTAAACATAAAAATGTTAGCCTTTAAAATATGAAATTTGAGTTAAGTAGACCTAATAAGAAATGATTTGGACTCATTTAAAATAAAAGTTCTAGTTTTATGAAATAAATTTGAGTTAAAACATCTTTCTATAGAATATCTAATAATTTTTTTATGTGTTTTTTATACTCTGAATTTTGTAATTCCTCCAAATAAGTAAGAATCCTTACTATTTTTTTTATTATTAAAGACATTAATGACTTTATTTTATTTTGTATTCCATATATTATTGTAAATTATTTTTATAAGAAGCACGTTTAATCAATTTGGTATTCCTATACAGTGTTGTGCATTATCTAGATAAAATACAGTTATCTTTTTATCTTATCTAGATAAATAAATAGGATATCTGAGAATAATCATCTAGATAACTATTCAATCATTGATTTAAACAATTTTGACATAAAATTATTTTAAACTGCGCTATCTAAACACTATTTATAGTTTTAAATAGAGCATCAGATAATTTATAATTAATAATAATAATATTTACAAAATAATCATGATAATAACGACTATGGTTTATGACAAGTACGAACGTTGGATCTACAATATTAAATATTAGTTATCTGTTTTTATCTAGATAAAATTGGTTATCTTTTATCTCTTATCTAGATAAATTTAAAATCAATTATCTGTTATCTTATCTAGATAAATTATAGGTTATCTTTGTACAACACTGTTCCTATCAGACGTGCATAACAATTGTCATTGGTCATTGTGATACTAATTAAATTACAATTTATTCTAGCTGATAATATAGTTTGGTAATTAAATTGATCGTATATTATAATAAATACTCTCACAGGTATTAAAGTAAGTAACCGTTTACGGTTTGATCATAATAGAGTTTTATATCGATGCCCACCTAAATTTGTTCGTTGCTAGTTCGCCAAGCTCGTAGAACTTGATCTCCTCGGAGAACACGTCCAACGGTACCGTAGTAGGCCTTCTCAGCCTGCCACCGCTTTGGTAATAGTACAGTATGGCGTCGAACGTCGGCCGATTCCTGTCGAAGAAGTACTCGTTGCGCAGCGGGTCGAAATAACGCATCCGTCTGCAGGGGTCTCCCAGCAGTGTGTCCGGGAACTGGTTTAACGTCCGTAATTGCGTCTCGAATCTCATACCGCTCACCTGTAAAACGTTATCGCAAAATTAAATAAAACATAGATTAGTTTTATAAAAACCGGTCATTATGTTATACAATATGTATATCGAAATTTTGATCAAAAGAAAGGACGATATTTCAAACGATGAGAAAAAAAAATATACCTAATAGTTTAATAATATAATAATATTATGTTAAATATAATCGAATATAGTTTGCCTGAAAAACAACCGTGATAAAAATACACGTTTTATAGTTTATTTAATAAAAAAAATGCAGGAATATATTTGGTGATTTGGTGGGATAAGAAATAAAAACCAACATTTTATATTAATAACATGTAAACAAGATATCGAGTGCATCTAAAGGTTGAAGAATAAAAAAGAATTTAGAAGAGAGGAAAACAAAATCGAGTTCGGTGTCAAGACGTTGAGATGAAAGTATTGGTATTTTAAGAGTTTTAATTTTCTTCTTTTACGCCTTACAATCCCAGCTAGATGGAATTGGGTACCTTAGTTTTATACCTCTATAGATCTCGATATACAATCTCTTGTATTTTAAGAGTTTAAAATAAGAGGGAAAAATGACGGAGATTATGTAGATTACAAAGGAGAAAAAATTGTTTTAGACTCGACTCGTTCTAATATTAAATTATTGCTACTAAACAATTTTACTTTGTATTTTTTTTTTAATCTTTGCTCTCTACTGCCCCAGACAATATTTTTTTGCATACAAAACATTCTATAAATTTTTTGTTTCTTTCTTAAATTTTTCTTAAAAATCTTATACAAATTATACATAATTAATTCATATAATAAATGATTAATGTATTATATTACATGACGCGATAATATATTATATAAATACTTGAAAATCATGTCTAAACGATAAAATGTTATTGAAATAAACGTGTAAAAGTTTAAATCATAAAAATGATTTAGGTATTATATATACATTATTGTTTGATTTATTTATATTTCGTTAGTAATTTTGGTATTAAAAAGGTTTATTGGAATGAGGTTATAAATTATAACATTATATTGTCATTACTTATCACCACTGATGGTGACTGATTTAGTGATTTATACCGGGAAAAATGGAAATTTCACTTACAAATCATAAGAAAATATAAAATAATTATTGGATGAAAATTCAAAAAATGGATTGCAATTTCAGGCCAATTCCTTTTAAATTGATTTTAACGTTTTTCACCTTGGCTTCTTTTATTAGATCACTACTGAAGTTCAACGCATATTATATTGCCTATTTTTAGGTAATATTGTTATATAATTATCACCTATTATTAAGTTCTATTGTTTAACATGACTTTTTTTGTCGAAACTTGGAGCTTGATAATATCTCAATTTCTAATAAATCACAATAAGTATACTACAGATTTATAGACTTATTAATAGTCAGAAATATATTTACGTTATTTAATCATTATTGATAATATAAGGTTATACAGGTAACGACTTTGTTATCGATTATCAAAATTTCGTCAATCTTTCACAAAAGAAATTAACAATAATCTATGGGAGATTTTACCAGAACTGAATTTAGTAAAAAAAAAAAAAAACAAATTTTTTCTAATTTTTAGATTATTTCCTGCACAAGGTGCGTGATGTATTATGGTATAAACATATTTATACCTACCTACCAAATGGAATAAATGTGAAATGATTCATAAAAGTATAATAATATTACGTGTTGGAATCGAATAAGTATACCTACCCTATTTTAAACGATTGTGTGTGATTGACACTAGAAATGCGCAAAATAAATTTTATTATTATGTTAAACTATAACAAAGTACATAGTAAGTTTATTACGACAACTAACTCGAAGAATATTTATACGTACGATGTACTACGAAAACCAATCAAACTTTTTACTCCTCACTACATTGCGTGCACTAGTATGTAAGTTATAAATTATATAATATGCCTGCGTGCACCCGTGAACGTATATTATGGAAAATGCAAATGTAGTTTGATTTTTGCAGGCAATCATCCTTAAATTACAGAATTGGAAACGCGATAAAATTACAATATTCTTGTATCTATATAAAAAATATATATTATATATTATAAACTTGATTTTGTTTTGAGTAACGATAATAAAATAACGAATAGGCTTTTTATTTACGTTATTAAACGATCACGTAATATTTATTATAATAGTCCAGCATGCGCACGTTATTCGATATAATTTAAGTAGTTTTATAATAATAAATTTAAATAATTTTGTTATTATAAAATGTACTGAAATACAATTAATACTGTGATTATGTGAATATTCATAAAAAATTTGGAATTTATAATAAAACATAAAAATACCAAACTCAAACTCAAACTCTTCGGATGAAACGCACTAACATATTTTAAAGAGAAACTCAATTAATTTGAAGTTAAAGTTAAGTAAAAACGAAATGTTTTCAAATTTTCAATTTGAAATATTGTTAAGAAAATCATATTCGTACACTCGTATAGTTATAAACGTACAATATAGGTTAAAGTTAAATAAATAATACAGTTTAATAATTATTTTGTTATATTCGTTTATATATAACAAAAATTCATTATTTTAATAAACAAAACACAGTTAAATAATTATAGTGAATTATTGTATATACATTTATATTAAGTATAAAAATATCGAATACATTCGAATTTAAAAGAGACACCAATTTTAAGTAATTTAATAATTAAACGAAGATAATTTGTACAGAGTTTATGGAAATAATAATATTGTGTAAATTCTTAGGGTGACCTAATGTATACATTTGTCTACTTAGGCATTGTTTTAAAATTTAAACTCCATCATAATTCAGTTTTGTAGAAACTGTTAGTAGTTTTCTGCTTTGAAACACTTTTGTAGTTAATAATAATAAGCACGTATTATACAAATTGCAGTGATTGTATGAACGCCACTAGAGAGAGGTAATTTTGTTCTACAAAAGGACGATGCGTGGTATAAACCATTATAGAACCATTAATTTAGCCATGCAGTCATCAAAAACATTATAAATAACGTACATAATATACGATTTTCAACTATTATTATATGCAGTATACTCGCTTAGATTTCTTAGAAGTCAAGATATTGTCAAGTTCCAAGTTCCGACCAAATAACGTTATGTTAAACAATTGAACATAATAATGTAGCATAACTATTATAATATAATGTTGTTGTAAAAATTAGAAATATAATATATGGGGAACTATAGTGGATTTAAGGAGAAAAGTCACGAAACATAAACGTATAAATTTAAAAATTTTAATTTAATTTTTTGATTTTCAATATGAAATTTTATGTTATTTGTATGATATTAAATAATTATATAACAATAATATATTTAGCAATATTTTTTTAATATTATTTAATTAATGATTTGTTTTTTATTAATGGTTATGGAATTTATCTGACATTTTTCCCCATGTTAAATCAGCTACTGTCATTGGTAATGAGCAATGACTATATATAATGTTATAGCCTTGTTCTGTTTGATATTTTTTTTTACAAAAAACGAATACAATTTAGTGAATGTGAATAATAATGTATACATACATAATACGACTATCGTTTTTATGTTTTAACATTTTTTTTACGCTTATTTCAAAATGTTGTTTCAGTTAGACTCTATTTTCAAGTCTTGATAATATAGTGTATGTTTATGCATGATAAAATAAAATGTAACAATAAATTACTATACGATTATAACAATTATCTCAATTTATCTAATAAGTTTAATTATGTTTTCTGAGTGGTATGAAAAAAATATATATATATACAAGAATGATGGACTACTTTTTTTGATACACCAAAACTTAAAATAAAAGTACTAAAATGTATAAACCAAAGATTCACTAGATATTTTTAATGTTGTTTGGATACATTGTCACACATTATTTTCTAATATTTTTTATGGAAATTTGTACGTGTTCGATTATAAATTCGATAAGTTTTTCCCAACTTATAACCGTTGAAATGTATAGATGTGATGATATTGAGTGACATGACAATATTTATATTATTTTACTACGAAATCGATATAGATACGTGTATTTTAGAATAGGTAGCTATTATAATTAATATATCACTAATTTTTCTCTCATATCATTACAAATATTGTTTTTAATCGTATATTTCATTTTCTATTATAAAATTTAAATATAAAATTTTAATTCAACAATTCCACCATATATCACTATCACTAATCCTTCATATAAAATTTTAATTTCTAATAACTCGGGAAATATGCGTTGGAATTTAATTCTAAGGCTGTGAAATTTATCAGCCATAAAAATATAATTTTTGAAAATTATTTATTTAAATTATATGTTACCAATTTATCACTCAAAGTCAAAAGTCGATTTTTTTGTGGTTGAAATATCGTAGCTATTTTGCGTCTAAAAATAGTATTTATTGCAAATGGTATTAAACATGTGAAAAATATAACTTAAATGTTTAAATATATTCGCTGGAGCTGGAGCATGATAAAAATACATCACTATATACACATACATTTATATTTATGTGCTATTGATGATATATCAAACTATATATTAACTAAATTAATGAAATATAAGTACCTATAACGAAATTTTGGCCATTAATGAATACAAATACTTAGTAATATATACGAATTTATAAATTTTGATTCATATTAATGCAAATCATGTAATGTACGTGAAATTTCGAAAAAAAATGTTAAAATAGGATGTTATTACGGTTTTTGAAATATTCTGATATTACTTACATATCGATAGGAACATTAAATATTTATTATTATTATTATTCATATTCATTACTTACAAAATTCCTGGTATTAAAAGATTAATGAATGTATTTATAATATACCTTGTAAAACTGTATATTATTTATTCGCAAATTGGTTTCTATTAGTGTACATAATAAAAATAAATAATTATTATGAGTTATCATACACTTAGAAATAAATTGTCAGTAGGTAACAAATACCTAAGGTTCGTAAATAATTTGAAATAAGTTGAAATTTTTATAGTTCATTCTTTATGAAACACTGCATTTAACAATAAATGTGCACGTCTACAACCGTCACATATTATAGCACTAGACGCGTGTAATCACCTACAGTGTTTCTTCCGTTTAAAGTAGACTCGGAAAAATCATCGGATAGACAAGAAAAGTAGACTATACTAGACCATATTAACTATGACAAATATTAGTAATTGACATAGTGGATTCATAGAAAGTTGTCTGAAATTACAAAATTATTTCATTCGATTCCCGTATGCATAAATCGTAAAACACGATTATTCTAACTCTCAGTAAAGAAATAACATTTATACGTTTTATTATTATACGACTATATGACATTCGTATTTCTTTATATGATTTGACTAATGTAATTTGTGTTTGAATAATATTATGTCAATTTAGCATAATAAATCAACGAGTTATAATGTGATGATCACATTAATTAACATTGTTATGTTAGTAAACGCAATTTTTACAACCATGGTAATGGTTATACACAAAGTGTTCAAGTAGTACGAAATATTGTGATTTTCATACCATAACCGGTACACAGAGAAATTTTATATTTTTCATAGTTAGAAATTCATTGCCAAACCATAAAGTAATCATTCTCAAATATATACTGTGTACACATATAAAATTTGGATCAAACAAAAATTAGAATTAGTTTATAATAATTATGTTTCGTTGTAGTATGATGTCTAAGAAAGTTATTATTAGAGTTACTTGTATATAATAATATATACATTTATTATAACATACCTAATATAAATAACGGTAAATCGTGTTAAGATGGAATAATACTATTGCATAATTAGGTGTATCAGCCAGGGACCTAAATAGATTTTAGTAAGGAAATTTTTTAGGTGACCTATTCGAATTGAACAATATATATATTATTCATATTATTACATATTATTCAAAATATATAATTAAATATCTTCATATATATAAAAAAAATTAATTATAATTTAATTTATATTATAACTACTGTCCACTAAATTCGATTCGATAAATTTATCTATATGTAGGAAATTTGTAAAAAGTAAACTAAGTCAAATAATTCGTTAATAACTCGATAATGTTGCGTTTTTAAAATTCTAAAATATATAAAATAATTAAAAACTATTGTAAAATTATGCATGAATTTGATTTTAACGTGGAAAAAAAATGAACGTGTTTTTGATACACTGAGTGGTTGAATAATATACAATCCGTTCGTATGTAATAAATTGTATGCATATGCATTTTATTATCATTAATAATACTATATATCGGAAATTGTTCGCATCGGAGAATTTCACTCTTGAAATTACGCCGATTTTGGGCATAAATGAATTTCACAAGTGCTCTTCGGGACATAAGATTTAAGTCATTCGCATACTTCTTATTACATATACAATAATTTAATGTACGTCACACTGAGTGTAAAATTTGAGCACTTATACAGTCTCCTTTAATCGTCGTGTACGCGTAAGCAAAACGACGTCATGTCGTCGTCGACTGGTTTCGTGAAATTTTAATTTATTGTTTACAGCCTTGAGACAACAGGCGCTATGAATTAAATTAATCTGTGACATTCCACGCAAAGTAAATATATTTATTTTTTTCTACATAGTATATAATCAATATGATATCGCCTGTCTATACGAAAACTATTTTTAAAAACTGATAGAATTGGATTCGTATTTTATTAGTAATATTTTGCATAAATCGACACGAATCTAAATCCAAATATTATTAATTTTTAAATCCGATTCTTTTAACGAGAACTACAACATTTAATTGACAATAATTTAATATATAATAATAAATAAACACTTTTGAAACGATCCTTGTTATGAATATTATTCGGAAGAAAATTCGTGTTCAAGAGAGGAATGTAAAATTTTTATATTATATGAAGTGCACATTCGATTGACGTGGGTAGAAAAAAATATGATAAACCGACCTTTCCTTTCGGGGACGCCGAAAATAAGGGAACTCGCGTCATAAAAGTTCAGAATTAAATTTGACGGGTAATTGATATACCGTATATAAATCTCGGTTTTTTTTGTCGTTCAAAAGCTTCTTGTATGTTTCGCCGAGTTAACAACGTTAGACGACACTTCGGTTGATCCCTTCGAAGTTTTCTATCCCTAAATCGACCCTTCATTGTTGGTGTGATTTCAATGCAAATCACCCGGATAAATGTCCATTCTCGATGACCGTCCTTGTTGCGTCCTATCGGTTTTTAATATGAAACTTGCGGAAACAATTTGTGTAAGAAACGTATTTGAAGTCTATCGTGAACGGATGCGAAATCGATTTTGCATATTATATCGTATCGAATTTGTATCGATTTAAATGGATAACTATATTGACAAACGCGTTAGTATCGTACATGTATGTACCTGTAATTATTATAAACGAATAAATAATGGAATCGGTTGAACATGTGCTCTATTTGTTTTTTACAACACATTTAAACGTATTATAGAAAATTAATTTCAATATTCGACAACGAGTACTTAATTTACTATTTATCCAAATGTGTATAGTATACACTGAATAAAATATAATATATATTTAAAACATATTATAAATGATAATTTAACCATAATAAACTGTTATCTAATTTTTTCTTTGATAAATTATAACTATTACTTAATTTTAATATAATTTGTTGATTAATTATTTTTAAAGTAGTCGATAAAAGTTGTAAATGACCAAAATTATATAAATTGAGTTTAAAAAATTAAATTTACTTAAATACAGTTGTATGCATATTTAAGTTTTAAAATATTAACTATTAGAATTCTCATATATTATTTGTTTCTGTTCTGTGCGAATTTCTAATCAAAATTAAAAATAATATAAAGATATTATTATGAAGAGTTTAAAATATCTTGAGCAAAGTATGTATGGGAAACAATATAATTATTAAAGAAATATGCTAGAGATGTGGTTGGTAAATTATAAATTATTTATCTTCATATTCAGGGTTGGATTTCTAATACAGAATTTTTTTTGGCTAGATCAGCGAAAAAATTCTAGATAATCGTATGGGCTATCGGTATAACCATTACCCTATCCATTACCGATTTATAAGTGTTCACCCGGTACAACGAACGGTGTATCATTTCATTAATAATTCAATATAAATATCCATACGTATTACGGTAAATAAATTTTTTTTTTAAAATTGTGCGGAAAAGTCTTGTGACTTACGTTGATTGTAACTCTTTCGCAGAAGTCGTGATCGTGCGGTATCGGTTCGAATGTCGCGCTCCCTGAACAATGTTGAGGATGACCGTGTGAGAGGCCTGTGCCAAGACTTGCCCCTGGACCACAGCCGTCTTCGTCTTGGGTACTGAGTTTCGGCAGCGACCTACAAAATAAAAAAAAAGATTTATTAATCATAATGATATAAAATTATGCATATGTATCGAACACACTTTTTATATTCATCCGGATCAGTGAATAAATTAATTTTAATAATACAATATAATTTTTATTTATTTTTCATGGATTTTAATAAATCAAATATAACGCAGCGATAATAATATATGAAATTATAGAGTTTTAATAATTATAGTATAAATCTCTGTCTATTTAATGGAGAAAAGAGTAAATGTACTGCAACGCAGAACTTAAATAATGTGACGTTTATGTTAAACCTAGAGTATAAAAATCAATTACCAAATTTAAAAAGAGAAATGTATTTTGGATATAATGCCTTATACGTTTTGTTAATTATTATCTAAAAAAAGAAGTTATAGATTATTAAGTTTTTATTTTTTAATACAAATAATACGATGTTTAACTTATTTGTTAGATGATGTTTTACAAAAAAAGAATACTTATGATATTACGTAGAAAATTCAAAAATAATTTTATTTTCTTATATTGTGTTAATTATTGATGTAACTGTGATTTTACTATATTTTCCGTTAGATAGATGGAGAAAACATTATTTCAAAACATGTTGTTAAAATGTCCTTTCAAATCATGTTCCATACACAAAATTGAACGTAGTTTCGAGAGAAAACATTTGCAATAATAATAATAATAATGCCTTGTCAAGAACATAATATATATGAATCAAGTAAAAACAATTTGACCTGAAGCACACACGAAGAGACAAACAAAATCATAAATTCGTAATACGTGCGTATCGTGTATACAGGGTGATCAGATTTTACCTTGTTTCGAAAATAATTACTTATCCTCGTCCTTCTCGATTGGCGATGATATAGTTATATCGACTTTTATTTTCGCAGTTGTTTATATACGACCGGTCAGTAGGGTTTACAAAGGCTTGTGCATATTTTTATTATAAAAACGCCGATATTTAGTATTTATTTTTTATTGTTGTTACCACGTCTGGTCGTGAAATAAAATAGGGGAACGAAAATATCGTGTGTGGGTACCTATATATACATATAATTGTATTATAATTGACATACTATTGTCAAGTGGCATGTTTTTGTCAGACTAATTACTGGAAACAATGTATAGCGAAAATCGACCACTATCGGTGTTTTCGTATTACATACGCGAGCAAAGGGGTTGCTATATTATTGGCTAGGTTTCCATCAATCAACCTTTCAAACCCGAAAGGTCACAGAGAAAACGCGCTAAAAAAATTACGTTATATAATATATATATAAATATAAATTTAGGTTTGCGTGTGTGGTGGAATAGAAAAACAATAAAACAATTTACGCTGCTATAACAAATTGTAACAAGGGTAGCGATTATACAGGTTGTTCGGAGTTTCAGAAACGTACTAAAAGAATGTTCAGTCACCAATCAGTAGTATACTACAGTAAAATAATAATATGCAATACTTTAAATAACTTTTAAACGTACCTAACCTAGAAACTTTTATCGTCGAAAAAATATTTTGTAATACCACGTCATTACAGGTTCGTACGATAAATTAAATCGTACGACAAAACAATAAGTATGTATCAGTAGCTAACAATATTATATCGTTTATCTACCTAGACATTCGGTGCGTTACACTATACAGGATTGGAATGAAAAGTTGGAAGATGATAGTTAGAATCGTATTTATAAAAATATATTGTCTTTATTTTATTTGTCGACGATAAAAGTGAACATATTGAACATGTTATGAAAAATATAATAATAATACAACGTAAACATACGACGCTCCATATAACGCCTCACATATTTATATTATAATTTTAGTTACCACTACTGCTGTAGGTATATAATATTATGTACATCGCGGTGGACACGACTACGGTGACTATGGTTACCATACTTCAGACCAGACAGCGCGGCGACAAAACCCATAAAGACCGTCACTAACCCTACTGATTATCGATACTACGGTTTATGTGTATGCTGTAAACGTAATAAAATCCTAACCCTTCTCTTATAGTTTTTACAATAACACAACAATAACAGCAACAAAAACAACAACACCACAACAAACAGTTGTAGTAATGTCGAAAACAAAGGGTGAAAAATTCCGAAATTCAGAATCATTACCTATACACTGGAGATCGGTATCTAGAGCTTTTGTTAAAATTAACTCTTTCATTAATGTGTCGACGAAGATATAGTAATTATTTTCAAAACAATACCACGTATTGTTATTTCTCGCACTCTGAATTTATTCTATTGTAAACACTATTTTTATACGTTGTAAATAAATTTTAATATTCTAACATTAAACCACAACTATTATAAATGTTATTAGTGATAAATCAATAATATATTAAATTTTACAATTATTTAAATGTCTGTTTTACTTAGCGTTTGATTGTTACACTTAAGACTTATATAATTTGAAAATTTATGTAATAAAATTCTATCTATAAGCCTCAAATAAACCACATCAAAGAATAATAATATGGTATTGTCTCAACCGACAATAGCACAAGATAGAATATTTTGATCTTATATTAATCTAAAAACTGTATTTCTATTACGAATTAAAAATGTAAACAATATTACATACATAATATTAAGAATAGTTTTTTTGGAGTAAAATTATTTGAAATGTAATTAAATTTTTAAAATCCATATTTAGCGAATCAAGAAAATCACATCTACAAGTCTTAGACATACAAGTATAAAAGCTTATTTTATACTTTTAGATAAAAATATCATTAAAAAAAAAAAAATACTCTCATAAGTATAGTTTATAAATAAATCTGCTGGAAAAATGTGAATCTTCTATATTACAAATTACAAAGTTTTTATAGTTACAAAAATTATTCGTGTTATAAAGAAATGTTATAAAAAATATAAAATAAAATTAGACCAATTGCTTTATTAATTAATTGCATGCATATATTATATTAATCAATTACATACAAATGTGTATAACTATACAAGTTTATTTTATTTTCTAATCTCAATTAAAGTCATAAAAAATCTGTGAGTTTCATTTGCTTATTATTTATGTAATATATAATTTAACGTGTTAACTATATTACATATATATGATAAAATTGTTGTATTTAAAAAAAAAAACGTATTTGACTGTCAAATTGTATGCAATAATAGTAACAGGTTTTTTTTATGGAATAATTTATTCGTGATATTTATGTTTAATAGAATATATTTGTTACAATATGGAGTTGAATTTAATCAAAAATACCAGTGATTAGGCATGATTCCCAAAAATATTCCGTTAAACATACAATTTCATAAAATAGAAATTCGTTGTATGGAAGTTTTACTGTATTATATTTATAATTCTAATATCAATATATTTCACATGGAAACTTGATCAACCACATAATTTTTGATACTAGGAACTTATTTGGACGGAAGCTTTCTATTAATCGAATATAAGACGACTCATCATATTACATGTATACGTGTCATGCACAAGGCTAACATGCCTTAACGAATACATGATTGTATGCATTTTTCATAATGAAGGGTTCTCATATAATATTTTAATACCTTCTAACTATGTTCCTATAACTACGCACTTTTTCTCAGTAAAGAAAAAAAAAAATAACGAAAATGATAAATTATACCTATATCATGCTAATTTTAATATTAGCCAGATAATGTAACATTAATCGTTATGCTTATGGACAAAATATTGGATAATATTAATATTAATTGGACAATATAACAATAGTCATAAAAAATTTTAAAAAAAACGTTACTGACTCTTTACATCACTCTTTTTTAAACAAAAGGAGTACATATTTGGTCGAAATTTGTCTTTATGATAGTTGACTTAACAAACTTGCACCACTGTTTGGCATGGCATTGCCAAACTCTATTTTGATGGGATTTCGTTTTACTATTAAATTAATATTAAGACTAAGAACTTCTATAGTTTCTTCATATTTATCTATTTATCTAGGAAGACTACAGAATATTGAAAGTGATCTGCAATGAATGTTTCATAATACCTATTAGAATGTTTTATATCTAAAATTGTATTTTGTATAAAAATACATATTTTGTCAATATTGTATAATATAAATGCATATTAGAGTATATTATAATAACTAAGAACATATTTTAAAATTTTAAAATACTATAGATGCACCTATATCGTAGTATATCAATATGTATAATAGCAATGCACCGTATACTATATATTACATGCAAGATGCAACGCATGGAAAACGGAATTTAATTATCTGTCATAATTTATGAATAAGAAGTAATTAAAAATTAAATATTTAAAAATATAGTTTGTATATAATATTTTTGTTAGTTAAATAATGAACACAATTTATAAAATAATTTTAAGTGTGTATTTTGTGATTTTTAAGTGCATAAATGCATACATACTTTGATATATTTAAGCATTAGAAGTCCTTAGTCTTAATAAAAATTAATTAATAAATTAAAAACACATTTTAAATCTAATTAAACATAAAATCATATCAAAAATTCCATTCATTAAGATTAAATTTATGTTCGACTATTAAACTCATTACCATCAATAATTTAAACATTAAACACTATATTGTTAATACAAAATTAATTATTATTGTAATTCAATATTTCAATGGTTAGGTAGTTTTATAGTAAATTATTACTAACTATAATAAAAAATAAAATGACCTTGAAAAAATTAATATTATTCAAGATTCACCGACTAATGTATTATCCAAATGTTCAATATTACCCATAACATTTATTTTATAATTATTAATATATGATTGATATAAATTTATATTTATAATATTAATAATAATTATTAATATTATATAATATAATTATGATAAAAAAACATTTCAAAACACATGACCATTAACATATTATAATATATTATGCTGTAAAAATAACATCGTTAAATTTCATCTAATACTATATTTTACTATATTTTATAATAATATTATTGTACCTAAACATGAGTATAATATGTCGGAACAAAAAATAGCATAGACGAAATTTAATCGAATATGAAATGGTGAAAAACATCAAATATAGACGATAGATAATATTATAGAAAATATTATATTTTAACGTCCAAAGAGCAAGAAAAAAACATTTGAAATATGAACCTTTTCGAATTTTAAACGACGATAGTCATATATAGTGTATATAATGTCGTAAGCTTTATGGAATGTTGGCTAAACATAATTTTCCGAAAAACTTGAGAGTGCCAAAAAGTGAAAACCACTGTCCGCTTTCGCATTTATTCTGTTTACCCCAATGGAATATACGACATCGAATTGGTTAAAATCGCACGGGATACTCGACAATAAACTGTTCCAAGTTCCTATGAAATACTCAACGTTCTCGAATGTTTGCCAAGATCTTAAAACCACTTTTCCGTTTCCAGATTTATTTCAAATAATTTTTCCAAGGGTGGGGAGGCCATAAAACAACACGATAAATATTAATAACGCGGTGTTATAAATAATTTAACGAGTTATTAAATTCATTCGCAAAGCAGTAATACGACCAAATTACTATGATGTGTATTATATATATATATGCTTGTATACTTTATGTTATATTCTAGTTACATTATTAAAAAAAAAAAATCCATATTAGCCACTAGTTTTAAATAACGTATTAATTAAAGTTTATGTTTTTTCATTCTTTATAACAAAATTATAACATATATATCCAATACAATTTATCTTTTTATGTTTATACAGATAAGATTATCTTAAATAACTAGCTTATTAAAATGTTTACCATAATCATTAAAAAAAAGTATTTTTTTATTATCCTATTACTTGAAAAAAAAAATTATAGTAAGTTTACAGTTACATATGAGTTATTTATTCTAAATTATAATTGTTTAAGCAAAACCTGCGGAAGTTATTTAAAATTATAAAATATAATTATAATTTAATATATTTGTAATTGTACATAATATTAAGAGTATGAGATTAGAATATTTGTAGTGAACTACATTGAAAAATACATTTGATGTTGCTTAAAGAAATTTATAATTTAAACGGAATTATTAAAATACACAAACAATTATTTTGAAAAATTATGTTATTATATTTTATAAATAAAAGTTTCAAACTTAAACGTATATATTTTATTTATATTGAGGCGGTATTCGAAGACGTGGTTTAAGGGGTGAATATCCTACTATCTGCGAAATTGTTTGAGTATATTTTAGTCGCAGGTAATATGTTAAAAAAATAAAATTTGTATTGAAAAATAGCATTAAAATAAATTTATTCATAATATTTTCAATATAGTTAATTAAGATAATCTTCGTAAATCGTATACGGGGATTATTTTTATCAAAAAAATAATATAATAACGATGTATACATATAGAATGATTAGAATTTCGTCTTAACATAAGTAATTAACATTAGATTACTATATTGAAAACATATGCATTTCCATAATTTTTTTTGTTACAAGAAATTGTGATCTCTCTATATATATTATAAAAAAGATTATGTCGGGACTTTGGTGAAATAAGTGGATTTGTGGAGGGGTTAAGTTCTTGTGGGACAACAAAAATGGGAAGAGCAAATACGATTTTTTTTTTTTTTATGCTTTCGAGCAAAATGTTTTTTTCTAACGATAAATTACAACATATAATTAACCGTTTTATACATGCGTATTTGATAAATATTAAGAATTATTAAATGACAAGACGATCTTTTCGGTCACACCTCGACGATGGGCGGGATACGGGCGTTCTCGCTTCCGACCGGGCAACAACACGAGGACGGCCCGTCAAGTGTACAATATGCAGATTTAACATTTTGCGCGAGCGAAGGGGACATAAAACTTATAGCGAAAAATACGCTATTCTGTATCTCGGACATAATAACACGATTTTAATAGCTTACAATAACTTAACAATAGCAATATACACAAATTAATAATAATATTTTTTAAAACTATCAAAATATACAATTATTAATCGTATATGAACGCGCGTAAAAAACGTTTTGAAATCATTATAAAATATTATTATTTGGCGGAGACGTACTTTCCGGCATCGTCACCGTCTACCAAGCTGGCACCCCGGGGGCGTGGGTCCTGTCTCGGTTTGAGGACAGGGGTCAGCCCCCATTTCTCAACGAACTCGATCCGGGAAATGTTGGTCCCGTTGGGATGTTCGGCCCGTCAGCAGCATCAGACGCGGCAGCGACCGGTGACGCGGACGACGTTACGCGTGGCGGCTCACGACAGCCGACCGCCGGTCTCGGCAGACGAGCCGCCGCCTCCGCCGGCGTGTCGGACCGGCATCGCGGCAATCGTCGTCGCCGTCCGCGTGGCCGTCGTCCACGCCGGCGACGCGCCGCGCGACTGCAGGCGGCTGCAGCGCCGCTCACGGCCGCCGACGGGAAGACGTGCGCGACAAACAACGACCGGTTGCGTACGACGGACGTTTACGCGTCGCGATAATGCGTTATATTTTTGTTTCCTGCAAATACTACGTTATAATATATTGCAACGACGGTACATAATATTATCTTTCCGTACAGTTACTGTTTCCGACGACGGGCGGCGCGTGCATGACACGCGCATCCACACAGGCGGAACTCGTTATTATTGTAATTATTATTTTAAAAATAAAACGGACAATTATTATTGTATTTTTATTATTTTGTTTCCAGTTATACGGACCGCCGCGGTGCGATCGTGCCACTCACCACCGCCGTCGACGCTCGTTCGTGTATACACTAACCTATAACTCGCGCACGCACCCACACCCACACACGGTTCCGTACACGCACGCGTATATTATAACAACTGCAGCACGCAGCACACGGAGCACCGCATGAACTCGCCGCGGCGGGCGTGGCGTACGCTCGGTAGCGGGTTCGCGGGGAAACGCGCGCACGGACACCGCGACCGGATGAGCGTACCGAGCGACACTGTGCGCGGCGCGCCGGATCCGCCACCGCGGCCACCGACAACGACCGGCCACCAACCCCCTTCCGACGATCGCGACGTCCTTCCCGGCCACGACTCGTTCGTACCCCGGAGCATGCGTCCTGTCCACAAATTTTACGGGGTACGGCCATTATCGGGATTTCCTATACGGACCTCGAAACGATTACCTCATCGTTGCTTCACTGTATATATTTATTTTTTATATTTATTTCCCCCCCCCCACACCACCACCACCACCGACACTTCACTTTTAACGCGCTGCACACACGCCAAACGCGGTACATTTTTTAACGCTTTTATGTGTTATACCATTCGATGGGTGGTTTATACCACACTTTTATTGTATACATTATAAAGCTCGTCTACAAACGCATGCATAAATTTACGCGATATAATTGCGCGACAAATGTAGCGGCGACGACGAAAGTAATAATATCGAACGCGGTTCCAGGAAAACGTTGTCGTTGAAATCGAAGTACGCGCACCGGTGCTCAAGCAATTGAGTACCTACAATAATTTAAAATAATTGTCTGAATAAACTATATTTCATTTCAAATATTTTTATTACGATAATAAAATAAAAGATACAATCGAACTGACGATTACTTAAAAATAAAAAAATAAAATGTTATAAATGAAATAACGACTATGTATGTTGAGTAATATAATATTTTTGTTTAATTCATTTATAATGTTAAATTATTTTTATCAAAATTAACTTCATGAGTCTGTAATATTGTTTAAAAATATTAATTTAATAGATTTTCATCGAGTGTAACTTTGATTCCAAGATAAAATACATAATCGAAAGAGGATGAGTTATTTATTTAGAGAAAATACAATTAAGAAACACTTTTATCTAGGCAATATGACTAATCTTATTGTAACAATTAATAAGGTAAAAAGTAAGTTTTCAGTGATTTTGACAATTTCAATAGACGATTGAACATTCAAGACATTTCCAGTACTCGCGTTATTTATTTACGTGACAAATTGATATTTGATACTCGGTAGACAGTAACGTATTTATATTATACATATTTGCTAGACGGCCTTTTGCAAAATAATATGGGTCTAATAATCGACCAATTTGTATAATAAAATACATACCGATCAGAATATTGTAACGCGTATGCGATAATAGTTATTGTAATAACCCCGTTTAAAATGGATTAATTAAATTATTTTTTATCATAAAAAATAATAAATAAAAATTATACTTTTAAATCTTAATATTTACATTATAAATATAATCGTTAGATGATGGATGACTGAAATAAATATGAAGTATATTAATAATATTGTTATGGATTGATAATAACTGATAATTAATTGTTAACTTGACTTATTTTTAACTATATTTTATTAGTCATGTTAAGCATGGGTAGTTTAATTCATTATTTACAATATTATAACAAATATGATGTTTAATCATAATTAATTATTTTTACTGAAATTAAAAATAATAACACATCAAAAAATTGCCACGTGTATTAATTTTAAATGTATAATTATAAATTGAATTGATAAATTATTATTTTTTTCAATTATTTAATTTTACCGAGTTAAAAAAATATCGCAATAACTCGCTGTCGATCAATGTCGAAATTTCGAAATCGTCAACAAAATTTTGTGGAAATCAATTGAAATCGATACGGGTTTGATGTATTTTATGTTTAGCTATATATTTAATAACTGCGATTGGATTCTGAGAAATAAAAACTGTCCATATCGGACGTACAAGTCAGAAAATATTGTTTTAGTCGATAGGTATAGTTTATCCGCGGGGATGTATTGTGTTCTAAAATTATTACTATTAGCGAGTCAGTTTGGGCGCGCATTGGCATTTTGAATTTCACAAAACGACGGTATGGTTGCATTCTATCCACGATCAGTATAATACTACATGATTATCGTATAGTCTAATTTATTAAAATATAATGAAAAATTATAATACTTATATATTATGCAAATCTCGAGGAGTGAGAAACGAATAAGATAAAATAAATTAGATCGTTTTATTTTTTTTTGGTATAACTCAATGACAATATAAACTTGTAAATTGCAAGTAGGTATAGCCTGCAATTAGGTCGCGGGTATAGCCGTATGAGTATTATCAGTACCTATGTAGTTTTTCATATAAGGAATCAGACTTTGGAACGAATTTTACGTATCAATAATGTAATTATATGCAATATATCATATTATTATTATTATCGTAAAGTTCGCTACGCTGATTAGATATGCGCTGTTGTTGTTATTACTGATCAGAAAGCTTAAAACGATTGTTTAATTACACGCCTCGGGATGAATGCGAAAACGTTTATGATAATAATATAACATGATAACGCTGGTGTCGCGACGTCATACACATAATAGTTGGCTTCACCCCAAGTTTATAGAACTTGTTGCTTTTTCGTATTATCACGGTCTATATGTTATATAGAGGAGATTCAATTTCGATAACAATAATAATATAAATGACGTTATCAGAATACGTTTACTATAAATTTATGGATTATATACGATATATCGTTTATGTGATGGGTAATAATGAACATTTCGAACATTAGCTGGTGGCTTTGTTGGATTAGCTTGGTTTTATAGAAATGGTTTTTTATACACTATTACTAACTAACCATATGACTGATGACTGATGTTTAAATGTTGGGACATAGATTTATTCTTAATTAAATATAATTTTATATTTAATACAGTTTTAATTGCTTTTTTATGTTTTGTGAACTAACTTATGAGTTATAATATATTCCTTTATATATAATTCGTTTACGTATACAATTACTAATTGAATTTTAAATTCTGAGTGGAGTAAGGAATGTATTGTTTCTACAGAGATTTTTTTTTATGTATGAAATATTTTTTAGGGTAGAAATAATGGTTCGATTACCACTTTCCGTACCAAATTTCATTTAGGTGGTACTTTATTTAGCTCATTTTTTGAATTTCCTAAAAGTTTTTCTTTAAGAAGCGGAAAATTAGTAAAATTACGGTTTTCGTTATTTCTAATTTTTTATTTATTTTTATTTTTTTATTACTAATTGAGTTTTGATGGAAGAAACTTGAAATTGTTTTTGAATATATACGTGTGTAATTTACACTCGTGTAATATTGGAATGGATTATTAGTATAATATATATTAGTATATTGAGATTCGCTCAAAATCGTATTTTCTAATGAAATAAAATTGCATTCAAATCTTAATAATTATAATAAAACACTAATCTCTCCGAGGACCAAAGGGACGAAGGAGGAACATTCTAAATTGATGTTCTCCTTTTGTTAATATTGAAAAAATATATAAAGTAAGTAAAGCTTACTAAATAAATAAGTTAAACTTATTTTTTATTATCGTTATTATATAAAATTAACATTTGTGACAAATACATACAAATATATAATTACATTATAATTTTAAATTAAAAATTACTTTATTTTTGAATACTAATTTCATTTTTATAATACAGAAGATAATATTAATAACATATATTATAAATAACGAAATAATGAGTGACACTAAGAAATCAACCTATCACAGAACTTTTAGTGGCTATATTTATGTTTATAAGCAGTGTTGTACAAAGATAACCCATAATTTATCTAGATAAGATGACAGATAATTGATTTTAAATTTATCTAGATGAGTTAAATTGATAACACCTAATTTTTTTATCTAGATAAGAAATAAAAGATAACCAATTTTATCTAGATAAAAAAACAGATAATTAATATTTAATATTGTAGATCTAACGTTTGTACTCGGCATAAACCATAGTTGTTATTATCATAATTAGTTTGTAAATATTATTATTATTAATTATAAACTATCTGATGCTCCAGTTAAAACTATAAATAGTGTTTACAGAGTTTTTATTTTGTATCAAAATTTTTTAAATCATTGTCTTAATAATTATCTAGATGATTATTTTCAGATAGCTTATTTATTTATCTAGATAAGATAAAAAGATAACTATATTTTATCTAGATAACGCACAACACTGTTTATAAGCAGCAAGAATGACCAAATTCGTTCAATTCATCTACAGCAGCAATTAATACACTAACAATAATGCCAATTGCTAACAGTAAACAACGTACATGGCCCTGGCTATTGTACCGCTATATTTATAAAACATAATATAAATCAAGTTTCCCGAACATCAATTAAAAATACGAATTTATTTACCAAGTTATATGAAAAAAATAATAAGTTGATTTAAAAAGTTAAAATTTAATTCCATTTTATACGTTTTTAACTTGAAACGATTTATATTTATGATTTAGTCATTATTATTTACGTATTATTTTTGTTATGTAAATAATAACGTTCTATTTCAGTATTTCCTACATAAATTTTCTATGCATTTCGATAAATAATTTATATGACTTTAAATTGGTTTTCTGACCTCTATCGGAGTGTTTATTATCGATTTAATGTTGAGTGTTTGGTATGAATTTGTGCAAACGAACTGCATATAATACACAATAACAATAGCAGCGTACGCTCACAATCTGTGAAACTAAAAAGGTTGAACGTTTAGTGTTAAATAAATACGATAAGCGTCAACCGACTGACATTTTAATGGCATAAATCGTGGGTTAAGAGGGAAATCGAATATTATGCTGAGAGGAAAATCTGTTGGATGCTCGAACATTGAAACATATTGTTAATTGTGTAAATCATTTCCCGACCGTTAAATACTTTTTAATGACGTATTTTTGTTTTGTTTTGATGGTATTTATGAATTAAAATTTAACTGTGTGTATAGTATAATAAACGTGCGCTCAGAAACTTATACGCATTTATATATCTATTATCAAAAAAAATACCTACTTATTAAGTAGGACACAACAATTTTTTTCATTTTTAGGTATTATAGTTTAAGAAAATTTGTATATAAAAAAATAATATATTAATTAGATATGATAAGATATATTATACTTGTTAGCGATTTTTTTTTTTTTAGAATTATTTACTGTGTCAGATAATTTGTTTCATTTAAATTACCAAAATGAATATTTTTAAACAAATTTGATTCAGAATTATTTTTATTTATCACTTTAATATTTTGAGAAAAATTATATTAAAAATGATATAGCTTACGGGCAACGTGTGTCAGCCATGGTCAAACGATCAATAGTGTTATTAAAGAATATAATGACATACATCTTAATGCACCTAAGTATAGTGTGAAATGCTTTAATAAAACGGTTTTCATAATAGTTGTTTGAGTTTCAACGAAACAATATTTTTACGCCTGTCATTCGTTTTCGATGTGGTGATAAAACTTTCCCTCGACATCTGCGTCTGGCAAATATCCAAACATAATGTTCAAACTTGTACCGCGGTATAGTAATAATATCATCAAGAGATTAAATGGTCTGAGCTCGACGTCGTTTTATAGATATTATATTGTAATTATTATTTGATAATAATCGATTTATATATCGTGAAATATCGAGGGGACAAAATACAAATATGAAAAAATTTATAATTTATTATAAAATATTAACGAGTTAAATTTTATCATAAAAATCAAATTACTTTACAATAAATTATTTTTTTTATGTAGTTAATAAAAAGTTAAAAAATACAATTTTTTACTATTAATTTAAATTGCAACAACAGTTTTATATTATAATAATTATACATTTTTCTTAAAATATATAATACAAATCCAAGGTTAAACAAAAATATATTTATTATTTAAATTAAATTATACAATTATTCATTTTACAAATTAATATATATAACTTTTAACTTTTTTAAGCTAACTAAAATTTAAAGTAAGTTTTAAGTTTTAATTATTTATTTTTATTTGAACCGACTACTCATAGTATAATTGTATCACAGCAGTATTAGCATTACTATTCTGAACTTTTAATTTAAACATTTTTAGAATAACTTAGTTTAATAAGTTAACTTGCTCAGTGTTGATATGCACGATAACTAGTCATTATTTACATCTGATTACAATTTTTGTTTTTAACTTATTAGGTTTTTATAACTATTATTTTGGTTATGAAGCAATATTAATATATTGAATTATATTATATTAAAATTATATATATATAATTAAATTGGAGCACGATTTTAATTTGTAATATTTTTATGATTATTTTTTACGATGATATTAATACAATTTTTTTTTGTACTTTTCAGTTAATTAGGAATTGCAAAATAATTGTGCGTGTAAAATTTACCATACATTATTGTAATATAATAAAATAATATTTGGCGTGTCAAGTTCGATTCTCAATACTGTGTTACGGAAATATATATTACATTTAGTCATTTAGTGACGTGCAAGAGTAGAGTACTTGACTAAAATTAAGTTCGTAGCACGTGAAACGATATAAAATTAGAGCGTTATTTGTGGTATAATATCTAATAATTATATTTTAGAACAAGATTAGACAAAAAACAAAATTACTAGTAGAGACTGTATAATATGAATTATTAGATGAATTTATCAGAATCATGTTCATATTAAAAAAAATAATAAAAAATAAATACCTAAGTTATCAATATTATTTCTTTTTGTATAACATGTTCTGAACACTATGTATATTATGGTTGTAGACGTTTAAAAATCAATTAATTTTTTTTTTCTACTTTTACGGATTTACACGATTATACCTCTACAGAAAATGATTAAACATTTATCAAGTATAGTTAGTAAGCCAATAACATGCCAATAAAAAAGAAATTAGTATAATTTATTAGACACAGAATAAAAATTGTTTTATAATATTTTAATATAAAATTCAATTTTTATGGTCTGCATCAAAATTAAATCAAATTAATTTATTTTTAGGATCACAAAAAAATAATTATATTAATTATTATTATATTTGTTATATAAATATCTTAATTTGTCAATTTTAAAATCAAACACATTTCGTTTAATTTTTAAGAGCAAACAACACAGTATATATGTAAATATAAATAATTATAAATTAACAATATTACATACTCCTTTTCTCTTTCTAATAAAAGTTTATGTTGTAATTTCCGTATATAGTACGTCACGGTTGATTTATCTAAAATTGAATTCTAAAACATAAAATTTAAAATTTGTTTTTTCTTATAGAATAAAAGGTTTTAGATAATTTTTTAATAGTTTATTTCAGTTGAAATACATTTTAGGTATAATATACAACATTATATACATTTTTTAATCAATTTTATGACATTTTAATCCGGAATCTAATAAAAATTATAATCATATAGATTATATATAGGTATAAGTATAAAATATTATAAATTTCAAAATTTTTTCCATTTTATAAAATTTTGAATGCTTATTTGAATATTTTAGAAGATTGGTTAAGAAAGTGCATTAACTTTCATAACTATAATGAGTTATGACGTGATAATTAAAAATTAAAATAAAACTTAAATGCACAAATCGGAGATATATTTATTTTTCGTTGGACGAAATCACCAATAAAGTATTATTATAAGCATTGAAGGAAGTATACAGGATGATTCATCGTTACAAAAATGAACGAAAATTATTTTACATACGTTTTCATAATATTATCGCAATGATATTATCTTATTATTCTGATCACCCTATATATAACATGATATGTTGTTATTTGTCTTCCGAAAACATAACACAATATTACCTTAATTTTGCTTATGTTTCTATATTCTAAAACTCGAATAATAATAAAATAAAATATATCAAGTATGCAGTATGCACACTTACTACCAAACGATATACGATATATAGTATATACGTACCTATACAAATATTATTATTGTAAAAACACGTCGGCAGAGATCGTTAGAATAATACATTAAGCTATGTTTTCGAGTATACAGGGCGTACCGCACATCCATCATGAATATATCAACGTAAAATATTATCATATTACTGTATTATGCCTGGAATAGCATCTATATGATAACCGGTAACCGGTAATAAACGGTCCATTCAGTCCTATATAGAGTGTTCAGAATATCATCTTCGAAATATAATGAGAACAACTCTGTAAAGGAGGATAATAATTAACGATTTTTGTACAATTCACAGTGTCCGTTGTATTGTCACGGTAAGGGTTTGATAATATGTTTACATGGAAAATTGTTTTTCAAAATATTATGTCTTATAGACAATTTGGAAAATGGTATTACGTATACCAAAATGGTCGTTTAATATACATATAAATACATAGTATATCCTTTCAAAAATGAATTTTTTTAAAATATTTTTCCATTATTGTCGGAAATCATTTTTTGTCTTTTAATTTGAATATTCTGTCAAATATTTTGTTGGTGGCATAATTTTTTAATATTAAACCATACTAGTATGTGTCAGCGAAGTACAGTTTGCATAAATAAGCCAAGAGTTGAGGGCCGTGAAACTGTTATATACAGTATTATTCGATGGTTGAAAGAGGGTTGAAAAGTATAAAAACACTAATTGAATTATGTTTTTATTTGTTGTGTATGGAGGGGGGGAGATTTCATATCCAATGGGAATATTCTGACCACTCTACTTGTCAAGATACAAACATTTTATAATATCACAAAAATTGCCCCGATGAAGATCAAAAATGTTGACTTGACAATTTTACAATAATAATGCAAATTAAATATGATTGTCATAAATAACAATAATTAAATTATCGTCGCTCGAATTGGGAACAGAAAGATTACTGCAAAAAAAAGGTTATAAAAAATTTAATGTATTCCGTTCGCCATCGATCCGGTCAAACACTGAGTTACTATACTATCCAAAAGCCCGCGCAAAACAACATAAATGGATACACTATAAAAATACTTAAGAACTTTAGAAATAACTATTTTAACTCATCAGGTTACAATTAAAATCGAAATTTTATATATATCCTTATAGTCAGTTTGCTGACCTTGGTATCCAAATCAACAATATCTGTTTAGAAACCTATAATGATTGAAAAAAATGTTGTTCCTGTGTGCAATTTATAACTATAATTTAAATTATTATAAATTTAGAATAATATTTAATTACATCACATAAAATTATCTATAACTAATTACACGTACCTAAAACAATATAATTTAGTTAATACATAATGTTAAAATTATAAATTGTTATCAGTTTATCATATTAATCGATATTCTTTCTACTGTCTGAGCTTTGAAATCTATCCAAAAATATAATTTTTTCTCAATTATGTTTAATATTATTTTTTATTTTGGGTTAAACAGTTTAGAAATTTTTTAAAATCATAATCATATACTTCTCAACCAATTTTATAAATATTTTGTAAATTGACAGTACTAATTTCTTTTTTTTGAGCTTAAAGTTAGAACGTTTAGTATAATGTTAGGTTTAGTATGATATTTATTGTAACTTTTAATGCATAAATAATTTGATTTTTTATATTAATATAAAATGTAATATTTGTTTTATGATATACACTTGAATATATATGTAAACAATTTTGAAAATTGTAAGTGACAATTTTTTTTTAAACGCCATTAAACTTTAACATTACACATTGATGTTTAATGATTGTTTTTAAAAAGTTGAAGATACTTTTCGGGTAGAAATAATAGCCTCATTAGTACAAGCAGGGTATGTTTTCAGTTGAAAATTTTATCTAATTCGTATTTTATTTATCTCGTTTTTCGAATTTCTCAAAGTATTACTTTGGGAGAATAAAATCTACCAAACATAACGGAAAAACGGCAAAACGGCAAAACGACAAAATATACAGAAATCGTAATTGTAAAGAAAATGATTTTATATTCTTTATGATAACTAATGGAATTGTAAACGCAGGTACTTGAGTTTTTTTTAAATATTCTCATAAGTAGTTCACGTGGTAAATTTTTTTGCACGGATTATCAGTATAATACTATATTGTATTTTATTGAATTTCGCTCAGAATCGCATTTTCGAATGCAATATCATTGCATTCAAATCTTAATTATAAAAAATAATATATTTCTCCAAGAAGAAGAATGTCAAAATCGACCTCCCCGCTTTTTGAATTTTTGTCCCTGTCGCAAGATATTTGGTTGTTACGACTCTGAGTGTACCCTTCGTTCAATGAAAGTTGCGGGCGGTCGTACCGATCGATAGGGCACGCAAGAGAGTGAGAGACAGAAAGATAACAAACGAGTGAGAAACATTGCAGGAAAGTGAGTGAGAAACATAACGGAAAACTGAATGAGAAAGCGAGAGAAACTTAGTCTCTATATAATACTAATATCCCACCCACTTAAGTTGTTCGTTTCTCGAGGCCAATTCAGCTTTGGCGGCAATCCGGACCGTTCTTTTTTGCTGACGACGGTCAAATTTCCATTACCCTTCTTATCAATATTATTCATAGATAATTATCACATATAAAATAAAATATAATATTTAATATAAAATGATACTTTTGTAAATATTGAGGCGAGATGCTTACAAATATACAAAGTTGTAATTATAATAATATACGTTCATTAACAATGACTCCGTATTTTTCGACATTTTAATTGTAATTCATGATGTCATATAATATATAAATAAGTATATTTTTATGATAATGATAAAAAGTAAAATTTTTATTAGACATTGGTTACATATTAAATGCAAACTAATAACACAATAAAATATGGTCTAGTATTAAACATAATCTAACACTATATAAATATGATAATATATTCTGTGTACCTCAGTGAACGTTTTATATGAAAATAGTTTGTAGATTACAGAGGCACAGATCCCTCAAATAATGTGGCAGTTTTCATCTGCAAGTGTTATCACTAGTTAGAAACTTAATATATTTATAATATCTGTGTTTTTATTATCATTATAATATTATGATTAATACTTCGTGTAGCGGCTATCCTCTTTCATTCATATTGACGCTCGATTGAAACTCAATGAACTCACCTCGTGTAGCTTTCACAGGGTGTCGTCAACCAATCAACCAATCAAATTATTATTCGTTATTATTTTTTGTTCGATCGTATTAATTTTATGATATATATTATGCTTTACAAACATATGCAAAAAAAATTATAAACCCTTGAGGGTAAACCGGTGTATTTCCCAGCAAAAAATTAAAACCTGTGTTATTTTAGTAAATTCACTATAGCGGAAACGGATTTAATATTTTACAAGTCGAATAGGTTTATAGTTTTATACCTCTGTTGACTAGGTTAAAAAAAAAAGGTAATCCGTCACTAGCTATAATTATATTTATGGCCAGATTTCTAATTTCTGATGATTTCCTATCATTTCTATAGAATTATTATGGTTTGTAGAAATATCCTATTAATTCCTACGATTTCCAATGAATATTAAAAACTAAAAATTATTTATATAGGCAAATTCTCATAGTTCTAATTTCAATACAAAATAAACAGTGAAGCAATAAACAATTTAAAAATTTTTTTTTATAATAATTTTAAAAAAACTTATGATTAAAGTTATAATCATATAATATATTATAACATGATGATTTTTTTTTTACTATTTCATATTTTTGAATGATTTTGAATTATTTGTTATGATTATATAAAATTTTTCTGTGATTTAATACATTTTCTGGTAATTTCCTATATGAATTATAGACTGATTCCCGAGAGTGGTTTATATTCATGCTAGTAATTACCAAACTTAGAATAATTATAATAGATGATTGACCATATTTATAATTATTTAACGGAATAATCATTATATTTGGCAATTGTTTTATAAATTAAAACTAATATGTGTTTTTAAAAGGAGAAATTATGAGTAAGGAATCGGAGAACGATCACCTCACAAATGTAAAGCATGGTTCATATATTATATTATTATTATTTATAGATGTATATCACTGATTATGTGATTATTTTATTTCCGTTATGACGTTATTGATAAACTATAATGATTGCTCGATCGTTGTTTGAATTGTTTGTGCATATTAAAACAAAATATATTTAGTTTCATCGGTAAAATGTACATGTATAATCCGCGTTTATAATAGCCTATTTCGTAGGCAAATATTATACACATTATAACAGGTAGTACGATATTATCGTATCACGTTATTTAGACAATAAGGTCACGTTAAAATGTTATCGCGTGACATTTGGACACAAGCATAATCGTTAAGAGGCGATGTTACAATACTTATAAATAATTTATTACTTTATTTTTACATTAATTGTGTGTGTCGACCTACCTGCAATCGCGAAAGGCCGTTTACGTCGTAAATAAAACGCTATTCTCAGAAAATGTGAAAAACAAACGTACATTATTTGGATTTATTATAATATACTTAATTCATATACTTAATTAAACGTAGACTGAACTCATTTTTACGAAGTATATTATTTGATTTCTTAATTCTTCACAAACCTTACAACCGGGTAGACTGGAAATATTGCAACTGAATAGTTTACTTCGATTTGAAAATTAATTCGAACATCGATAATTGATCGATACATGAGTTATGCTTTATTACAATGATAATAATCTAATAATATGCTCGACCTATTACCATTGAAATGTTAAAAACATGACGATAAATAAAACGACATTGCTCGAAGAGGGAATGGAGCTTTGGGAACCATTCGATCGTTTTTTCGCTGGACAGAGTACACGTGTTCTTGGCTTATATTACAATTTGTAATGTGACGGCTTTATTACTTGAATGTTTATTTATTTAATTATCTGAAGTTTGAAATAAAATCCTAAATAATAAATGTAAGAAATCGATTAAAGTATAATATAAAATGTGTTTATACGTAAACCAAAATATTTATATATATTGAGTATTGACCGTTCAAATATGGCCTACTTTGTTAATATCCATAATTCAGGTTAGGCCAGATATATATAAGCCACCCAAGCGGATATTTTGACTACAATAGAATAATATAGTTTATCCATTTGAAAATCAAGTTTGTGTGGCGATAAAAGTTTGCTCTTTTATTAAAACAAAAGATAATTTGTACTTGTGTGGTTTACCAATTTGTACAGTTTCATAATGATATTCAATTTTGAAAATAATATTTAACTTTACTAGGATAAGTCGAATTTGAATGGCCTACATTCCGTACAAGACGTATTCCATATTCAATACGAAATAATAATTTAATGTAATAACCTACATAATATAAAATATTGAAAAGGGTGTTTATAAACGTATTTTACACCGTCTCGCCCTTATTGACATAAAGCGTTACATCGTAGGGTCTAAAATATATTTAAGAGTACATTTTGTGTAAAAAGGTTTAAAATCATTCGAAAGTGACATGGATAAATTGGCTGTTAGAGGTATAATACTATTATGTATACGCTATACGCATACAATATACATTATAATAATATTACAATACCTATTTGAATCTGCGGGTGGCGTTCTAAAACTATTAAAAAATTGTCAAAGGGCAGTATATAAAGGTTACGTGAGTTTATGTTGATATTAATTGTATTTTAAACTTGAATTTTAAAAAGTATCTATCTACATCTAATTTGCATTATAATTATTTATTTAGATATAGGTTTTTATCTTTTTATTCTAAACTATGTAACTGGTGACTGGTATTTATTAAAATAAACAGGTAGGTATTTCGTATAAGATGTTTAACATAAAAATTTTTATGAAAATATTACCGATACTAAATTCGAGTCCCACTTAACCTAACCTACACTTAGGTATATTTTATAATTTAATACCGTTGTCACCGGGAAAAGTATCATTGATATAAGTATATAATATTATTATTTTAATTATGTATCAACAAAAGTCATATCGTTCCAATTTTCCTTTTTCTTTTTTTTTTTTTATCAAACACATTGGTTGGACTTAAGTCTTTTTTTATGTAATGATCAATCATATTATATTTATATTCGCATTGGCAGCAGCTGTGTATATTTCAGTGCACGTTTATAAAGAAGACTTAAAAAAAAGTAAAAAACAAACAAACAAACGCTGAGTCCAATAAACGTCAAACAACTGCACATTAATGCGCGTAAATGTAATAACATTATCCGGCGGGATTAACGTCAGCGATCGGTTATAATGATCGTCACAGTGAGAATTAAAAAAATGAATTTATATCGACAAACAATATGCGTAGTATACGAATCCTTAAAAAAGGTATGATCCATCGTGAGTATCATATTATTATATTATTATTATTATTATTTTTATTATCAAACGCGATTATAGAACAATATGAAATACGATAATAATTCAATAGGAGTGACTCCGATATGGAAACAGGGTGATTCACCAAATATGTTCACTAAAAATAAAACAAAAATAATTAACACGTTTATTATGTACATTTAAAGACTTATATTATAATGCCAATAGCTTATTATACAAATATGTAATAATATAACAATACTTAATAATAATAAAATAAAAAAATAAAAATCGTTGTAGGCACAAATTATAAATCTATTTGTACCTATTGGACGAATAAAAAAAGAGTTGTAAAAACCCAAAATTGGGCAAATAAACTACTTTTTCACCTAGCTTATAAATTTATATATTATATAATATACTAAATTATATATTATACTATATAATTTAATTTTAAAAATTTAATATTTGTTCCTTTAATTTTTATTATATTTTATAAGTTCCAATCTACGTATATATATAGACAAAATAGAAAAAATATTATAGTACAAATTTATGTTATTTCAAATTAAATTAATTATAAAATCATTTTACTTTCTAAAAATGTATCTTTTTTAACTTAAGTATCTTCATAAAAATATTTAATGAAAAATAAATTGATTTTTCCGAAAACAATTAATTTGTGCAGTTATAAGATTATAATGACTAAAAAAAACTAATTTATAACATTATTTAATAAAAGTAAACACAACTTTATAACTTAAAACTTAAACTTTTTGATTAGTTAATAGCATTGCGAAAAATCACGTCTTACTTAATTCATAAGTATTATTGTGACTACGTCACCCTGTATGAACATATACGGTATATTATATAATAATTTATAATATTATACCGTTCGGCAGGACGGGATGAGGGCTGCGACGCGACGATGGTCTGCAATGCGCCACGCGCCGCGCCGTGTCGCCGCCACCCGCGTAGAGCTCGCGTTTTTTATATTATAATAATTACAACGTCTGGATTTATGTGCGAGTTTTCTCTTGTAAAGTAGTAAAAAGGACTACATTTATTTATACTATGTTTATACACAAAATATTTTTATTTATTTTCCATATTTTTACCATGTTGTATTTTATACACCATCTTATTTTAGTTATGTATACTACAGTCTAAATAAATAATCCATATTACGATTACCTATATTATAATATGTTGGTGAAATATTTTTAAAAATATCTCAAGCAATACAATTATTCTATCGAGCGAGATGCTGTCTATAATAAACAATAATTATTTTTGTCGGAAATTTCGTTCTAATAATGTTATTAGAGATTTTAAAACAGACAAACGTGTTTCTGTTATGGTGTTCAGAGATAAGTTAGGTTATTTTAGATATAAGTTTCGATTGTTATTAAAATTGCATTTCACGAAAAAGAAAATATTTTGAATATCATAATAATATATTAATTTTACTCAACTATTAAAATAAATACAAAAACAAATATGAATTTTTTTTGTAGAGTTTAAAGCCTACAGAAGAGCTATCTACATCGTACATCTCATGAAATTCTAGTACTTTAATTCGAATAGATTGTTATATTTTATAATAATTATTATTAGGTTGATTTCTATTCAACTGAATATCGTTATTGATATACATCAAAATTATATTTTTATAAATAATTAATTACAATTAACAATCTCCTTTACAATACCGTACATGAAATGTATCTTGAGTGATTCACTATTCATAGAAAAATATTCTTGTAAAGTGTTTATAATATATTATATTAAATGATTCCCCCCCCCCAAAAAAAAAAAAAAAATATTGTTTAAATATCGTTTCCTTTATATTCAGTATTTTTGTCCTTATAGTGAGTAAATACGAACGATTTATCATATAAATTAAAATTTAATTAAATACTGTGTTAGAATAATATTTAATTACTAAAACACAATAGCTGCAAATATAATAATAATTTTAGAACAAGTCTGTTTGGAACGAAATATCATTATTTGTTGAAAATTCAGGGTTTACTGCCAAAGCAAATATAATATAATATTATTCTATACAAACCTGAACGGTTTTAATTTTGTTGCTACATACGATATCATGCAATTTCGAATCGTGTTTCATAACATTTGATTAAATAATAATAATCGTTAATTATCCGATAAATCTGTTTAAATAATATTGAAAAGAAACAAACAATGTATTTCTTTAAATAAATATTAGTTTCTCATATTATATAGTTTCGTAATAATTTATAATATATACAATGAATATTATTCATAAACATAATATATAATAAATATATAAATGAACATTTTGATAACCAATGTATGATCGGGTCTTATTATTAACAAATTTTAATCATTTTATGATTTATTCTAGTGAAATTGAAACTGTATGCAATATATCAGAATAAACATTTTTTATTAAAAAAAATTATTTGAAACGCAATTATTTGTGGCAGAGCAGCGTGGACGGTTTTTGTAAACCAAAGAAAAATAAAAATTTTGAGATGTATATATTTACCTTATATGGTTATTAATGTTGAAGAATTGAAAGGGATACCTGACAAAAGACATTTGAGTTTTGTAAATTAATTTAATTAATTATTATAAAAAGGTATGTGAAATGTAAAAATTATAGAGAGATAATTGAGATGTATAGGATGGACTAAGAATTTAAAGAGCTTTTTGACTAGAGAAAAAAGTAAAAGAAAAAAGACATAAATGAAGAGTTGCAAAATTCCAATTTTAGTATTTATTACAACAAGAAGATATACAAAAATTGATCGTTTTTTATACATTTTTTTTAACACATCTTGATCAAAACCGATTTGTTTTTATATAAACTAAAGAAAATACACTAATTGTGTGTGTCGGAAAGACATTTAGTTTTTCCTATTGTAATACTAAATACATGTTCTTGCGCTATAATAATAAATGCACAATCTGCCGTTTAATTTCCCATCGTGTTTCATTCGAATGTCTTAATCGTTTCTCCATAAACCGACCGTCAAAAACGTATTATCACGATGAGAATCCATTTCGAGATGGACAAAATATATAGGAAATAGGACGAATGATGGGTAACAGACGGTGGATACAAAATAATGGACAGATTGATCCGCATTATACTACGTTCTCGTTATTATTTTTGTTATTTAGCTTACTGTAATAGTATTATTATCTTTACTAAATTGTCATTTGGGTTTATTTATTAGAACTAACTGTGAATGTAATTGTAAAAATACATTGTCAAAATAAAATATTTCAAAATAAATTACAAGCATTGTTTCACTATAATATTATGTAATAGATTATTTAAAGTATAAATTAATAATTCCAAAATGAAACATAATAAACAATAAAATGGATATTATATTAAAATACGTATATCATAACAATTGTATGAATTAATATGTATTTATTTGTGAATTGAAATTATAATAACGTGTAAAAGTTAAAGAAAAAAATTAATTAAAATGAAAATTTGTGGTCAATGTTTGTCGAGGTAGTACAGCTTCGAATAAAAAAAAAAATAGTCCTATGAATTATATGGTAAATAGTTATAATTAGGGCTGAAAATAGAGTTTGAATTTTTTTTCGTATTCTATAGAGGTGCGCAATCTTTTTTGATCTAAAAAATTTTTTATTTTGATAATACGACCCCCTTCCTACCTATGTAATTTGATAATATAAATTAACTTAATAGTCTTAATGTACACAAACATTTTATTCATATAAATTAATTCGTTAATTTTAGATAATTTTAATATTTCTTTAATTTAATTAATTCAAAACATAAAAAAAAGTATACAAAATTAGAGTATTATAAAATCTAAAAGTAACAAAAAAATTATTATTGTCATGATAATCATATTTTAAGACTTAAATAATGATTTCTGGTTTAGAGTTCAACATGTTCAAAAAAATTATATGAATACGTATTTATTTTATTTTTTTAGTTTTATATATTTTGTACGTCATTTTTATAAAAAAAATTATTTCATTCCCATCAACATCAATAGTTAAATTCAATTTACAAGTATGGAAAATTTCCCTTCATATTATCTAGAGTTTTTTTTTTTTTTTGCTTAGAATATTGTCAATATAGTTTAATATTTAAATTAATTCTGAACACTACTATCATGTAGTGTATTATTAACATTTTATAAAATTACCATTTCTCGCAGATTGTAACGTTGCACGACGATATTCTGCTTTCGAAATTCGGATTGAACCGACTGTGAAATATTAGGTAAATCAGATTTTTCAATTCGAACAGAGTGAAGTGTAGTTTTTCTTGATATTTTTCAGTTAACACAAACAACAATAACGACAACGACGAATACGTATTTATTTGAGTATGTAATAATTTGTTTAAAAGTTAATAATAAATGTTTTAATTAAATTTATATTATGTTCTTATTGTTAAGTCTATTTATTTAATAGTACAAAAAACAAATTAATATGATATAATAGTTAATTGTTTTTTGTAGTGGTCTTTGATCGATTTTAATATTTGTCCGTTTGTATTAACACGTAATTATGTCTCGTCTTCGTAGGGGTTGCCGAATAAAAACTAAATTTAATAATACTAATAATATCCATAAATATATAATATTGTTTTTTAATAAGTATATTATATCGTTTACGAATCGTACACACAACTAAACCGAACGAGTCAGAGACGTCCGACCTCAGCATCTCTCCGGCATTTTATTGACGCATAGTTATAATACGAGTGAGTACGATTATCTGTTAGAATTTTGCACGCACATGCTCAGCTAGTGATTATTTGCGCAGTGTCGGCACAATTGTTTATTAACAATTATTAATTTTTTTTTAACCTATTTTATACATTAGTAAAAAAAAAGAAAATTTGATATCCGTGTTTGTGAATATTACTTTTTATGTCCCACATGGCATTTGGAAAATCAAATTTATTAAAAACATTTTATGATTGTTTAAACTAATATATAATTTTTTTTTATATAATATGATATAGTATATTACTAATAATATTTTTAAACTATATAGAATATTATTGAGTTTATATTATTTATAAATATTTCAAGTTCTATCAAAATATAAATAATATTTTTTGTACTTTTTAAATTTTGCTTATTTATATTTAACAAATATTTTTAAATACAAATAATTTAGAATTTTTTTTTAACATTAATCAAAATATTATTATAATATTTTAATACACAAAAAATAAATTTAAAATATTATAATCATGTGTGGGTTTTATCTTATAGATAACATGTATAATGTTAACTTGATTAAAAAGCTCATTATATAAATGTTCTTTTAGAATTGAATTATAAACCAATTTTTTAGTAATTTATGTAACGTCTGTAAAGTTATATCCTCACGTTATTTTGTCCATACAAAAAAAAAAAAAACGAAATTTCAATTATTGGCTAGCTTAATATTATTATTTAAATAATAATAATTTACTCACAAATGCAGATTATCGATATTAATTTGTATAAGCTATAATATACTTTTTAATACATTTAATGGGATATTCATAATTATGAATTATGATGAACTATAATATAAGAATAAAATGTTTATTGAGGAGGATAAACTTTTGTTCATTAATGATAGGTAAATAAATGAAATTTTGAATCATGTTATTTTCCTCTAAGTAATATTACATAACAAGGATTAAACTTGGTTTTATTATAATAATAAGGGGCAATTATTAAAAAAAATAAATTTAAAGATTTGATTAAGTAAATATTTATTATTTGATATGTAAATTTATTGATATTATAATAGTTTATTTTAATACCTTTTATATCGTAAAACAACACTGTGATATATTTCGTTTGGTACCTTTTAAATAATAATTTTTGTAAATTCATATTTTATTATAAAAAAAAAAAAAAAAAAAAAATGATATTCGAATAATACAAATAAGTATTATAAAATTGGTAAATTATTGAAATCTTTAATATTATACAATTTAATTGTAATGAAAAAGTTACAATAAAATACTTATTTATAATATAATTTCATTTTCTAATGAAGGATTAATTATCTATTAATATAAATATATATATATATATTTATAAACATTAACAAAAATCAATTGTTTTTATTCGCAAATGCGTTAACTAGTTTTTTTACAAAAAAAAAAAAATATGGAGTGATAATATATTAATAAGTAATAATTATCATGTACAGATATATAAAAATAAGAAATAAAATATAAAAAAAATAAAAAATTTAAAGACGGCACGTTGTATAGGCAATATAAGTACATACATGTGATGAGAACCAAAGTATGCATAATTATAGTGTTTCAGTTGTGAATAATTCACATTGTTATTCAATAAAACAAGATCACCGTTTTTTATTATTTTTTAACGAATCTCTTAAAAAATAGTAATACTAACTTCAGACTAATTCCATACACTTTTGTATGTTTTAAATTATTTTATTAATATAATTATCAAATGTTTACTCAAGTAATTAGAAATACACATTTATTTAAACGTCAATTCAGATCAGTTTTTAAAAGTATTTGAAGGTTTTTTATAAGAATCGATCGGATTATGAAACAAAAACAAATCTTATTCAAAATAATTACTTGTCTTTGCAATAACGAAAAATACCACTGTCAAATATATCTTTTTCGTTTTAAAAAAATGCTAAAAACAAAAAACATAAGAAATATAGAAGTATCGCATTTTTATAACTACATTTTATTAATATTTAATATACGAGTAAATGTATCTATAATTTATTTTATAGAGGTTTATATACTATTGTAATTTATAGGGTTGAGTTGTTTTATACTTCACAGTTGTTTAACTCATTATTATTTATTTTAAAATTAAAATATTAAAAATAACTTAAAAGGGACAAGGAGAAACGCGGAGACGCTAATGTTTAAAGGCCTGTAATTAACTTTAAAAAAATATATTTTTCTTTTACATTTTGTTTACACAATCTATAGTTTATGGTTATTCATTTATTATTTATTATGAAATATGAAATTAATTTTTTTAATAATTTTGTTTATAATTTTACTTAAAATAAATAAAAACATGAATTTAAAACGTTTTAGACATTTAACTAATATTAAGACGTTTTAACATATAACGATATTTAAAATAGGATTAAGATTCACAAATAAATATAATCTCATAATTCTCAATCCCAGCAAAAAGACAATTTGCCCATTTTGTACACATGAGATACTGAATCCATCCATCAACTAATGTAGAGTAAAACTTATCTTAATACAGGCATTTTTCACGTCCTCAATTTGTCCTACACAGATATATTCAGTTGATTAACTTACCTATAGAGCATTTAATTTTATTTTATTAAAATAGTTTAGTTTGAATAAATAACTTTTTTACAATTAAAAACATACATTTTCAATAAAAATAAATAATTGAAAATCATTTATTTATCACAAAATATTTTGATAATATATTGAAAACAAAATATCAAATTATATTATCATGTTAATGATAACATGGGTGGTTTTTAATCGATCATAGCAATAAAATCGATAGTTTGATTCAAAACTTTTAACACACAATCTCAGGAATCTAAGGAATCTATAAATCTAATATTATCAATGTTATACGTAAAATAAATAAATATTACCTGTGTAAATATTTCCTCATTGTCCCATGTTTCCCTAACGCGTTAGCATAGTTTATGTTTTCCACGACAAGCTTAATAATGTATATTTTTACGAAATATTGATTATAAATAAACTGTAGTTATAGTAATGAGGTACTCTTATTTACTATGTAAAACAGAGATAACAAACTTTAGTTATGGTTAAACATAGATAATGTTAATAATAGTTGTTCTTTATTTGATAATATGATCGTACGCAAAAATATATATTTTTGAAAACGAGTAGATTGTGATCGGAATCAATTTACATTTTTCTAATTTAAAAATGTATAATTAAGAAAAATCTATTATTATGCTAATAATAACAATTATATTCCAATTATAGCTCATCAATCTAACACTGTGCGTTAATGTTTTACATAATTATATTTAGCCTCTATTATTTTCACTGTAAATTATGATCACCCTGTACGTATTAACATATGTTAATATCTACTTTCTGTCGAATAATCGATAGTAAAGTAATATAGTAATACGATTTCGGGTCCCCGTATTTCAACGAATTACATACGATTGCCTTATTTTCGTTTCTACTTGCGCTATCTACAAATGCCTTCCGATGATTGCTGCTACCACAAGCGCTATCTGGTCGTATTACAGAAGACCGATAGAAATTTCGATATATTTAGGGTAAACATATTCCAACACATGGCGCTGATAGTATTGTATTAATGTTATCGCAGCACATATAACATTGTAATTTGAAAACGTTAAAGCACAAATTTAAAATCCGAAATTCAATTCGGTCGCAAAAATTTGGTTTACAATTTGAGAATATCTACAAAATAATATGTAAACGACGTGACAAAAGATTAAATAACCATAAACCTAATAATTGCTTAAAAATTAGTTTCAATAGTAAAGTTGAAAAATAACAATATTCTTAGTATAATTGAATTGGGATAAAATGTGCATAAACATTTCAGAAATAAATAGAATAATACGTTAAAATTATCCGGATTTCTTCTATTATATTATTATGAAAAGGGACATTGAAATTGTTTAATTAATTGTTGAAAAACACAGTGTTGCTGTTATTTTTGAAATACAAATTTATAAATAGTTATTTTCATCTAAACGCTATATTGATCTGCTATATTCATCCGTTGAATAGTAAAAATATTATAAGGCCACAAGATTAATATAAAACTAAGAAAAAATCGTGTTTATATATTTTTTTTTTTATTGGCGATAGAATGATTATTAAATCTCTCTTAATGTGGCTAATGATTATATAAAGTATATACATATAAGCTGTTCTGGAATAACGTTCATGGAAGGTATGCATAATTCAATTAATTTAACTATTTAACTATATTATTTCAAAAATGAAATTTTATTTAGAATTATTCAGCATTTTTAATTTTTAGAGAGTTTTATTAATTTTAAATGAATATTTATGCAAAACTTGATTTTCTTTTTATCAAATTATGTATTTTATAATATTACATTATTTAATTTAAATTAAATAGTAGTATAACATACTGTTGGCAATAAAATTAAAATGTAAACATATTTATACATTTTTGGTAAAAAAAAAAACTTGGTCAATTATTAATTTTGCGAACAAATATTATTTATCTTAAGGAGTTTATACCTTGACCCTACCCTAATAATGAGTAATATTTTGGACGGGTTTTTCTTATCATTATATCTTTTTATTAAAATATGTCTTTGTAGTATTCTATATCTATATTGAGTGTGCTTCTTTGATATAAGATGTTTTTCTTATAATATAATAAATGTACATTATACAACAATATGCGTTGTGTAATTAATAAATAATATTTATAAAATAATAATTAAATATAATATTTGAATACTAACGAAATGTTTCCTCCGCAAAGTTTCAATATCCGCGTCGTTTGAATTTAGGATAACGGATAAGGATATTCAATTTAATTTTTATCCTTTCCCATGCTATCATTTTAACTATAAGTTATATCGTTATTACGTTTTTGTCATTAGATTCTACTGTACTGCCTGTAAATATTAAATAATCCTATGTTTCTAATAATAGTACAATATTTAATTTTGAGAAAACGCGTTAGCAAAGTGCAATAATATAATGTAAATGACGCGTTTCCACGTTTAGGGCCGGTATTACAATCGTTGGTTTTGTCTCGGTTACGATTTAACACTCCGTTAAAGACAATAGCCTGTATTACAAAAGTTCGTCAGCGTCTTTAACGAGTCGATAACGGTCCGTTATCTTATCGACGGATATCGGGCGGTTAAAATATTTTTACAGACCGTTAAAGTTTTTGATTGGATATTGGGTTTTTGTTTATTTTTTTTCAACTATTATCAATAATATACAAATAAGTAAATAAGTAAGTAAGTATGATGATAAAAGAAAAGATTGGTCTTTATAAAACAAAACAAATATTCTATAAAAATTATTTTTATTTGAAAAATAAAACACAATCAATGATGAACTCGACAACAACGATGATAATGATGAAAATGATTCAGGTGACAGTTTAGGTTATTTGAACTTGCTGATTTAGTGGCTTTCCCTCGTAGAGCCAAAGTTGTTCGTAAACGACCTGATCATTTTCAGTCTTGGAATGATATCGAATTTTTACAAAGATTTAGTTCGAACAAAAATACTGTAAAGTTCATCCTTGATATCATAGAGATCAAGATCGGATCACCTACTGATTGTATATTTAAAAATATGAAATAATAATTAATAAAAAAATAATTTGTAAAACCTCTAAATATGAGTCATACAACTTAATAATAACTAAACAACAGAATACAGAATCCAGTTTGGACTGTTTGGAGGAAAAATACGAATATAATATATTTTATAATATATTTCTACGTTATCAGTCGGTTACGTAAAATATCATTTACGGAGGATTGTAATACTGAAAACAGTTTAACGGTCCGTAAATGATTTAACAGACCGTCACGTAACCAGTGGTGTAACCAATGATTGTAATATCGGGCCATAATTCTATTATTAGTTATTTGGATGACAATAAATTATTGTATACCTACATAATATGGTATGATGGTGTTTATTCATTAATATACCGCGGTTATATAATATACACGTACCTATTGCGCATGCGTGTATAGCATGTCCAAAAAGTGCTTACAAGAATAATATGGAGCATATATTAAAGCAATCATCAAACGAGACCTAAAATCGAAATATATGAGCAAAAACGATGGAACTTTTCATGGGTAATGAAATACTCGCTGTCAAAAACACAATTCTGTAATATATGCGAATAGATTGTTATTAACATCGTCATATTTATAAAATATTATTATACAGAGTGATTCAAGAGAATTCGGCATTTATATACGTTTCTATCGTACGGACAAATGTCAAATCATCGTGATACGCACACTGTATATATTTTTCGTGATGTACGATTTACCAGATTATGTGCGATAGGAGTTTGAGATCTACTTCTTAATTAGTTATAATCAATGACATCAATATAAATATTTCATTCATTCGTCATTTTCCAATTAGTAATAGTAATTATGAACTTTTCTGTGATGTATTACAACGAGTGAACTTTTTAAGCACAAATATTTAGTGACTTATTTAAACATTAGAGTTAATTTATTTTAATAAAATATCGATTTAAATTTTTGTGCACTCGCTTACGACATCACGAATTATCCAATTATATACTCGTTGGAAAATGAAGCATTTATTTTGAAATTGGTATCACTGATTAACATCAAATGACCACTAAATTTTGATACAATTAAACAAATTAGTGATAAAACACAATTGGCTGTATAAAGTTTATGTAGGTATATTGTGAAGTTTGCAGAGATAATAAATTAAGCATTCCCATTACTTTGTTTTGGATAGATCACTAATTTTCATATAGTTGTTATTGTTAACATAACACTAACCTATGATCCGTCCAATAAAAATAAAGTAAACAGAGTGATCAGAATCTTAAATAACTAAAAAGTAAATATAACTAATTATGGTGAAAGAAACAGTCAAAACATTATCGTGGTAATAACATTATCGCGTTATTTTATACCGTTCACAGGATGATCGGGATCATTATCAAAATCATATAATTTTATACGAGTACCATAAATATTTAAAATGTTATATACTCCGTAGTTTCTATATAACGTGATTTATTCAAGATAGAACACAGTATCACACTAAATATTTCGAATGTTATATTAACTTTTTTTAAATTATTCTTTATTAATGATTATTTGTTAGCAACGTGGTTTTCGCTAGACGTACGGTCCGATAAACTTCACAACTGAATTTATTATTTCAATCAGAAATTCAGAAGAATTTTTAAATAATTGTATTATTATGATAATAAGGACGCCTAACCAATTATTGGTATAATATAGACTGTAGTGAACACACCAATTTGGTGCTAGTTTTTATAATGCATTAATAACCACTATTAATTACGTTATAAAAATATTTTCGTATGAAATAATTAAATGGAATTATTATACAAGCAATTAATGAGAAAAGATTAATCTTTTTCACATATTTCTAATCTACTTGCTACTCGCATTTCGCGAATATGTAGGAGATTTATAGCCTTAATATATTGAAAAGTAAATATATTTTGGTCAGCTGTAGTCCGTAATGTTAAACGATATAAACATATTCGGTTAAAAACTTAAAACGGATTTATGAGTTAAGACTATGACGATAAAAACCCGACGAAATTGACAAAATAGTTTGCTTTAAAAAAATAACTGACTCACCAAATAGCACTAGACTTATTCTGATTATACGGGTGGTAAAATAAATTCGAAAACAGCGTCTCGCGCGCATTATACCATTATTTTATCGGCTTAACGTGGCAATACCTACAACTACGGAGCTTCACGATTTGATGATAATAAATGATTAGTAATATTTTCTTTAGAATTTTGTGGGTCTTCTTTTACATGCGCACAAAGTCGTAGACCATTGTGTTTTTTTTAATGTAAGGCAGTAAAAAATAACCATTTTCCGAAGCACGAAAAAAAAAACGTCGGATTATTTGTCCGTTCCTTACAATATCGTTTGCAATCCGTTCCAAAAACCTCTTAAATAATACGTTGGGAAAACGATAAACACGCGAGCAAACAAGTCGTCGCCAGTTTAACGGGTTAATATTATAATCCCACTAGCAAATATCCGATTTATATTATTGTGCACGCCCGACACAATAATCTAGCGTAGCACGAATAGACTAACCCAACGGAATCGTGACGAAGAGGAATTTCGTAATATAAACGAATACCTGTGCGTATTTTTTAGTCGTCTTTAATATAATTAATCGCAATATTTATTTTATAATTAAAATATAATAAAAAAGAACAATAATATTTTATTATTAAGATTGGATTTAATTGCAATAGAAAAATATGTAAATATTGCATTAAAAATCATATAATTACTCTAAATAAACGTATAAATTATACACTATAAAAATAATGAAAAACGCAAAAAAAATATTGTGTAAATATTATATAATCAATAATGTGTAATGTTATTAATTAGATATTTAAGTATTTTTTAAATATATAATATGAAAGACATTTGCAAATAATTACAGCATTATAAAAAAGTCAAAAAATTATTTTTTCACGTACCTACATGTTAAATAAAATTAATATTTTATTTTTCTATATTTAAATTTATAATAAATATACATTTCTAAATTTATTTTATTTGAAGTGAATCATTGTTGGCTATATCAAATATGTTTACATAATGAAAAAGTTAGTTCACTATCTTATCAACACTTATCAAACTTGTTATCGATGTATATTTGAAATAATTTGGTGTTATATCTTAATATAAAGCTCTAGATTCCCTTCTGAGTAGATACTAATTGTTATATGTCCATAATTTTTTACGAAGTATATGGAATATTCATTAAAATTATTCTAAGGAAATAAATGTGGACTATTAATTAATTTTTAATCAATTAAGACGCCCGTTCACTTTTTGTTTCCTCGAGCTTCGCATACTGTTGACGTTTTATAAAAATAATATAACAAAAAAACGGAATAAAACATATCCTCATTGAATGTTTAACATACGAAGACCAGAGGCTGAAAAATAAACTTCCACGCTCTTTATGCCAGATGTTGGGACCAGACCTCATCGAAACCTCAAAATTCATTCAATTTCTGGAAGAAACCAACCTCACAAATCAAATATGAAGACCAACAAAATAGTATATATATACCTAAATTTTTTGTTATCAAATACTTTTGTAAACAAAAGCAAATGGCCCAGTTGTCGCAGCATAATAATAAAAAAAAACGAATTATTTGTAAAAAAAAATGCAAGTGGAAAAGAACAAACAAAAGCTATTTATTATTGCATGATATTATTATTATTGTAAGTCACGTTTCCCGTATAATATTGCATGACTGTATACTAATAACCCTTTTCTAGTTTTGTTCGACAAATAATATCCACAACGATCTGCGTCAGAAGTACGAGAAACACAACATTGAATTTTTCTTTGAAAAATAAGTTTTGTTTATATTATACTATATTATTAAATAGGAAAGAATCGAGATAATGAATGTATTATTTTAATATACAGGGCGGATAAAATTTAATAATTATAATCTAAATTTATATTTTAAAGATTAAATATTTTAAATTTATAATATTATGTCCTTATTTTGAACAACCTGATGTAATTTTATTTCGTATAATATACACCAGGTTGAAGTCTAAAATAATGTTACAAATATCGTTCGTACTTATTATGTATGCAGTACATGTGTATTATATTTTATGCTTTTATTTATATTACGTTTTCGTTATTCACTTATCAAAATAGCATCAAATTATAGATGTACAATTTATTCCATACATTTTCCCACTCTTCAAGTTTGTTTTTTCCAGTTTTCATATAGATATATATATATATTAACATATTTTATTTATTTCATATCATTAAAATAAGTTAATAAAAAAAATGTAAAATAGTTTAATGTTAATTAAATTAAAAAAAAAAAAAAAAAACTTGCTCGATTAATAAATATATAAATATTTAATATAAATAATATTAAGTATATAAATATTATCATGTGTGATAAATCGTTATTGGGTTCAATGAAAATAGATTATTCCTAAATGGAACAATATAATTAAGAATTATAATTTTACGAAGCAACACGGATGATTTCAATTTTTATTTAATTATGTTACCTAATTAAATTAAAATGTAATAATATTTTATGCTTCAGAATAATTTCCTATCTATCCATTTATTCAAGTTTCATACTAGGTTTTTTAATTAGTTTAATGTCAAATATATTAAAACAATATTTTTTTACATTGCTTATATTTTTTCCAAGAAAAATAAATAATAAATAATGGTATTTAATAATATTAATGCATAAATAGTTTTATTTATAATGCATAAATATTCGATGCAAGACGGATTATTTTAACAATAATTTAATTAGGTATGTTAATTAAATTAATATTTTACGTTTCAGAATAATTTTCCATCTATCCACTTATTCATATTTCATATATTTTTAATTAAATAATTAGATTAATTTTTAAATAGGAATAGTAATACAAAATGTTTTAAATTTATTTTTTCGATTTCTTATAAGAAAAAAAAATCGGGGTTGAGTACAATAATGAAGAACATTAATATGTTAAATACACAAATAGATATTTTTTTATTGAATACACATCCTAGTCTTAATAGTATATAATATCATTTGAACATTTTATTGTTATACTTTTTGTAACTTATTATCCCCTTGCCACTTCTATGTATTGTTGGAATTCGTGACTATAATTCTGACAAACGAATTTATTCGATATAACTACTACGCATTATAATATCTATTTATATTTTAATAGTATTATATCGAACGTTAGGTTAGGTAATAATATGATGTAATTCATATGCACGATAATGCGGACACACGAAGAGCTTTTTGTATTATATATGACCTTGTATAATATAATAGTTAAGTACGCGAACCCGAAATTTAGTTCGATTTGTGTGTTTTTTATTAATATTTTTTAGTAACAAAAAAAACGTTTCTTACGACCACTATATAATACGTAAAACACACACATACACCGTGGTAACGATTTTATTCGAACGTTTCCGTCATCGGTCGAAAAACCAACACAAACACACGTCACTGTTACCCACCACTAGACATACATTAACCAACCGAATCGTAAATTATTAGAACAATGCATGATATACGATGTTATAAATTTTAAATCGTTTTTAAATGCGCATATTATATATTTTTTTATCGTACATTATATACGTTTAATCGTTTTTATATACTATTCGTGTATATTTTAAATACTAATCAAATCAAATATATTGATCATAACAATAAAAATTTAACACAAATAATAACCTTAAAAATCGATAATTATAAAAAATATGATTATAGGAACGCAAAGTATTTTTTAGCATATATTGATTTTAATAACCAATAGCTAATATACAACTACAATGACAGTAACCAGACAATATTATATAATTAAAATAATAACACAGTTAGCCCCACTTTTCGCGTGTTTGTAATTCAAACAACCTACCGATATCATTCAGTTTGTCCGTTTTCAATAATATAATAACTATGAAAATATTTGGGAGAAAAACACAAGAAAGGATTTGAAAGAGAGAACAATAAAATATCCAGTTTTACTAAATGTGAGAAAAAATCGCAAATAAAATAAAATTTATTTAATTTAGTCATAAATTATTAGCATGTCATTATAATGATAATTATATTTAAGTACACGGATTATTTCAAATAAGTTAAACGTTGAGAGGTAATACGCACGTTTAACAAATATTTTTAACGAGTTTGTTAGTTCAAAAAAAAAACATAAGTATCGTATTTTGATAGTAATTTTAAATTAATTTAAATTTAATTTTAATTACTCAATTAAATTATTATTTTTATTTAATTTTGTTATATCAATAGAAAATTAAATATTTTGATTTTTTTATAAGATACAAAAAATCGTATCAATCTTAACTACTTATATTAATTACAAATGTTAATTTTGTTTTATGCTAATGGTGTTACATAAATAACATAATACGTAAATATGTTCATGGCATTTTAACGTAAATGTTCGAGAAAAAAAGGGCAAAGTAAAGCTTTTTAAAATATATATTATATTATATTGAAGTACTTATGAGCACTTCAACTATTTTCCTTTAAGTGGGTCAAGGGGATGGTAAGTCCAAGTGAATTTAACATAAAAATTCAAAACCTATACCGTAATATTCTCAAATATGAAATATAGTGTGGATACGAAATGTCTTTATTTTATTTTATTTTTTTTAAAAACAGATCTAGTTTATTGCTTTCAAAATATCTTATTATAATAATGATGACTGAAATTAAAATTTTTGTTTTACGTAATGTTGGTTGTAGTCGTATATATATATATACGATAATATAATAATGCAACATACATATTAATATAGATAGATATAATATTGTGAATTGGTATAACTATACGTATTACGTATAAATACAAGTCATATTGTGCACAAAATTATTGCAATTATTTTTAATTAACAATTAGATAATATTTTCTCAAAATTCGAACATTGTTCTATATAACAGTATAACATAATACCTATTAGTGTTATTAGAATAAATTAATTTCTCGCCAGTTTATTGTTATGTATATTATAGGTATTTGTTTTCTAATTTGGATATGATATGAGAATAGATGATTCAGAGGGGTGAGAGTTATCATTGATATTAATTTATAGGGTAAGGGTGGCGAGGAAAACCTAAGAATAGATGGAATAGAGAGTAATATGATGATAGATAATGTAAATGGACAAGAGATAGGATATCACGAACTATAATGGTGGTGTAGGGAGGTCAATACTAATTAGTTAATAGCTACATATTCGTTATGTAGTTATAATAACCCTACTATTTAATTGAATATTATTAAAACCGTTGAAAATCTATAAATTATGGGAATATAATATTTTGACCAATCTGGAAATTAAAAAAAAAAACTATTGTGGTATGATGTAAAACGGTCAATCTGTATATCAAGTACATAACATATACCGTGGTCCTGAGACGTCTTTGGGTTATTATTATAACTCATAAAGGTAATAGTTTAATGTTACCATTGCGTATAAAGTTCTTGACGTAGTAGTAACAGTAATAATTAAATATTATTACATTAATGTTTTGCGAAACAAAATGTAAATATCGTGAGTATAATATACGTACAGTATAATGCGTTTTTTACTATGATAAATAATATATTTCAAATTCAAAAGCTGAATTATAATATTATTATTAGGTATTTACAACGATTGGGAACTATTTTGGATGTGAAAATTATAATACTGTAACATAATATACGACACAAGTTCTGCGTTGTACCTATAGATATTGCTAAACAATAATATCGTATCGTTTTCCCGAGAACGCGGCGTTGATTATATTATGATATAAACCGCGAAGTATAAAATAATAATTATATTCGTCGGTATCGGCATTATTACATAGGTAGGTTATTACCTGCAACTACCAGGTAACGTATCTAATATTTAGGACGTAGATATAGTATAATATATACGTCTTATTTTATAATTTTATTTTTAATATTTCCTACTTGTTAAAAGATAAATGAAATATCGACCGCCGACGACGTACGGGTTATTATCATTATTAATTATAAATAGAAAATTAAGTCGAGGGTGTATACAAGAGAAGAAATAGGGGCAATTGCCCTCCCCACGTTCATAAAAAGATCGTATTAAATATTTCATTTGTAATTAATTGCGTCTAAAATTTTATCTGTGTATGTTATTGAGAGATCGTTGTTATATTATTTTCCCTATTAAAAATCATTCATAATCTCGTTCATAAATACCTATCGATCAAAATAGTATAGCTGTATAGTGTTTCACTACGACCACTGTCATAAAAATATAAATTTTCTTTTTAGAAATTAATAACGCGTGAAAAAGAAAAGTTAAAAAAAATGTATAATTTAGAAAATTATATAGATTAAATATTAATACCATCTACATCTAAAGTTTCAACGCCTTTAATTAATAGTTTAAGACCCCCAACTTCTACAAATTTGATACTAATAATGATACTGAAATAATAATTAAATCATATGATATTGGCTTATATATAAAACTAATTTTAAATAATGAAATAGATTATATTTTTAACTAGATAAATCCAGAAGTTTTTTTTGATATCGAAGAAAAACTGAAAATAATTGTTCATTATTTTCATTATTATTTACAATATTATTATTATACAAATAAACAATTATAGTGATATAAAACAATACCTCGACTTTTGATTAAAATGCATTTTTTAAGTATTACTCCTATTCACGTATTCCTATTAATTTTATAATTTAAAATATTTTATTTATTTAAATATATTCCCACAAAAGTGCAATTAGGTGGAATGGAGGGACTTAGCCCTTCCTAATTACTCATAGCCCCTTAAAATAATAAAACAATTATTTACTTTTTTTTAAAGATATTTTAATGTGGGGTTATAACCCCCCTTAAATTTTAGCACTAGTTGCGCTACTGATTGCCCCGTCCGTTCTGGACCTCTGTATTCACCCTTGCATTCGGTCATTCTAACGATACCGGATTATTAGGAATACAGGTGAAAACCGCGATTTGTTTATATTATTTACGAATTTACGATGGATAGCAATTAGTTAGATCACACAATAAAAATAATTATCAATATTTTAATAATAAGTTAATTTTATCGTAATTAAAGTAGATAACTATGTTGTTGTGATGGCTCAGGTGTAAAATACGATTGTGAAAAATATATAATATTACTAAAGTCTTCCAAATGAATAATAAATTAAATTCTCGGATGGTAAAAAATCCCGTTTATAAACCATGCACAAGGCAACGCTACAACGCGACAGTCTAATCAATATGGCATAATATTATATACGCGTATAATATTATATTGTACATGTGCGTGACCAGCTAACTAAAACTAACATTTTGACAACCATTTTTACTTTGTTCATTATTATTATTATATTGTTTTTCCATTATTTAAAGTCGTACACGATACAAAATTATAAGTAAAGTATTCATTTATTATTATTAATACATTTTTATACGTATATAGTTTAGCAATACATATATTTCATTTTGTTTTTACATTTTGTGAAGGGCCCATATTCCATAAAATACAGTTCATTATTAAAAAAAAAAAAAAAACATTAAGAATCTAAGTTACGAAATATAACAGTGTATAATTTAATTTAATGTCATAAAAACTTAATAAACTTAAAATTAAATTGATATTTTAGAAAGAAATTAACTCGTTAAATAAATTTAAAATTTACATAACATTAACTTTTTAACTTGTTAATGTCCAGCTTTAGTTGTAATAGTTATATGAATGTTACAAAACTATTTTCACCCTAATAATTTCCCTAGTAAAATTTTCTTTTTAAAAATCATATTTGTTGATTATACACAAAATCGGTCAATAAGATCGAATTACTTTTTGAGTGAAAACAAAAACACATTTTAAATAAACGAATTTATTCATCAGATATTCATTGAATTTCAACAATACACCTTAATTTATTATTTGATATCGATTGATAATCAATAATAGACCTCTTTCCATACAATAAGTGGGTATGTTACGCTTTGACCAATTATTTATGGGGGTATACAAATATAGTATAGATAGTATTATACTATTAGGCGGTATATTGTTTCGTGCTATATAAGTCTTAAGTATAAATAATAATAAATATTATAGTTTTAATTTTACCAAGACAACTATACAAAATTATGGAAATATAAAATCGATGAGTTATTTATTTTGAAAATCCTTTCTTAAAAATAAAAATAATATTAATAAATAATAATAATAATAATAATAAATAATATTTGAACACAATAATTACAAGTTATTCAACATTTATTTAATTTATATTTTTTTATTATTATAAATTAGGTAATATTTATTAGAACATTAAATAGGTATTTGTTTTTAAACTACTCAAGTTTGAAGAAATTAAATATAACTACCTGTATATGCTACCCTATATATTATATAAAATAATATGATCATTTGAAAAAATGTAATTAATTAATACTGTTTTTTTGTATTTCATGAAAATCATTTATACAGAAATAGTGGTTTTATTTTAATGATTATTACAACAATTTTTTCCAAAATGTTGATTTATCAATAAAAATTTTTAGGTATATGTTACTATTTTAAAATAAAAAAATCATATTTAAAAATGCGGAAATTGTAATAAAATATGTTATAATTGTTATTTAGTGACACAAATATTAAGGATAATCATAATATAAAATGTGTTATTTTTAATGATATACAAATATTCTTATCGTACTGATTATATTATAAGTTTGCAATAATGGGTATAGTTGTTTTAAAGTAATTTACAAATTAATATTATTGGTGTTTTAAATATTGATATTTCTAATGAAGTATTGTTGTTCGATTTTAATACTGTTTCGATATATGGGCATAGAAATAATAATGTACAATATGTGTTTGTTGAATTCCATTTGGAAATAAACTGATAAATGAGATGATTATAATATAACCAAAAACGAAAATTAAATATTTTTAAAACAACCGCCAAGTTACTACAGAGTTACCTATATATTGTATTATGATCACTGCGGCGTAAAACTCATGAGGCGTAACCAATGTATATACCTAGGTACAATAATTTATACCAATACATTGGATATCGTTCGACCGGATGGTCACGTATTTTACACCCCAACAACCATATCACACTATAGAAATCGGTATCACTAAACTCCACACGATATAATTGAGGTGGGACACGTAGTTAGAGAATCGTTTCAAATCCGACAACAATATAATATGTTATCATGAAATGTGACAATATGTTTCTCTTATAATATCGTTTATCGATTTAAATTAAATAATACGTACATATTATGCAATTTAATATGATATAGGTACGATTGTACGCAATATTATAATTTATAATATAATAAAATTATAAATATATGTTTTTTACATAAACTATTTTAATAATACTCAAAAAATATAAAATAATTATTATCAAATATAATCTAAGAAAATTTGGAGGTTTCGTATTTTTAAACACACACTCTTTTTGGATATCAAATTTGTACCTCAACTTTTTTTTATATAGTTGAGTGAAATTATTGATTATAATTATTGTCCTTACAACAACTGTAAGAAACTACTCATTATAATTTTGATTTACTTTAGAACTTTTTCCATAATACAATATTACAAATTTACAATACTATTATCGTATTATATGAACGTATTTAAAATAAATGGTGAGAACATTTCGAGTGAAAATTAGATTATCAATTAATTATAATAAGAAGTGTCTGTTTGGTCTTCAGATTTATATTCACTCTACTTTTCACTAAAAAGCCATTTATATCATAATTGTGGCGTCATAAAATCATCATTTTTACACGTTAACGGGAATAGTATTCATGCAAACAGACGATCCTATAAGATCTATGCTACATGTCTGTACTGTCTCAGTTCACAGTCTATTTAGAGCAGGAGTGGCCAACTCAAATGATTTTATGGACCACTTTGGAAATACATTATTATTACATTAAATACAGGTCGCATATTAAATTACATATTTTAGATTTGATCAAAACAAAACAAAAGTTTTCGTTTATTAATTAATTAAAATAATCAGAATGAATTATCATTGTTTTTTTAATTGTTTATTGTTAATAATACAAAAATTTGAAACTATCTCTATATAAAGATTATAAATTATTGGAAATAGCGAAATAATTAAAACAATTTTAAGAGGTATTAGTATCATAGATGTAGATAGTGGCGACTAACTAATAAATAAAGAGATGCTCGAGCATTTTTACTTAATAATTAATTATTAACATCATAATTTTGGTATGTAGGTACGGGTGAGTAAGTGGAAGTAAAAACAAATATTCTATTTTTATATATTTTATATATAAAATTACTATAATTATATTATTTTAATAAAGTATATTTTCTGTTTTTTTTATAAAATATATATAATGAATTTAATTAAATTTTTGAAGAATACCATTTTATTATAATAATGACTATGTGGTATGACTATGTAAATACTTGTTTATTTTGCAAGGACCTATTATATTTTTTAAAAGTAACCTCCACTGGTGTTAGAAATAGACCATAACGTCTGCAACGTTAAATATAACGTCTGTAAAAAATTTTGTTAACAATTCTGTAGGTTTAAAATACAAAAATATTTTTTTCTAAATCATACAATACTATTACTATTATTGATAAATATATTAAGTATGCTGCTGTTGTATAATTTCGAAATCAGGGTGCGCGTTATGTTATATTTTTTACTTACAACTTACCAAACAATGGCACACTTTACAATGCTATATCTGAATAATATAATTTGAAAATAGAATTAGGTAAGTTTCTTAAAAAAATAGTGTCACCGCGGGATATACAATTTAAGTGTCATAATAAACTATTATTACTGTTGCAAATAACTAGCTGTAAAATATTAGATTTACTTAGGTTTACTACTTTACACATATAAAATTCGAATTTTCCATACAAATTTTTAAAAATTCTTCAGAAATAATAAAACGTAAAGTGGGATGATGAAGTACGTTTTCGGTATTCAGTGAACTGCTGTATACAGAGCACAAAGAAAGAAAGAACACATTTGATGGAATAACAAATATTTTCCGAGCATGCTGTTTTTTAGGTTAACTGCTGCTACTTCTATAATATATAATATAGTATATGATGGTTGTAATATTGTTGCAAAAAGATTCCTAACAGTAACGTTAAACCCAAAACTTTGCTACGTTGGCTTTTTTATTCCGTGTTAATACATTATAATATCAACAATATGCTTTATACACGGAATAATATAAAGTTGGTATAGTTTTTCATAATATAAAGTATACATGATGATCAACGTTGGAAATTGGAAAAAAATGAAACAATATAAATATATATTATTACTTTTTTACGCGCTTTGAAATCAAATAATTACGACATTGGTCACATAATAATAATATCGCACAGACCCTTTATATAGGATCGTTGGCGTCAGTTCAAATTACTTTGACCTAACCATGGTATATAATATAACCAGTCGTAAAACGTGAAAACACCCAACCGACGAAGTGCGTATATATTACGTGAAATAAATTCGGATTTTCGTTAAGTATAAAGTATACATCATGCATTATTTTACAAAAAAAAAAAAACACTCATCAAAATATCCGATATAAATTAATGATAAACATCGGATTAACGGACGTTTTTCGTCTTTAAACGTGTATACTCATTAAATTATAGTTAAAAAGAAAATATTATTAAAAAAGGTTATTTTTTTCGATTACTGTATAAAAAAAAAATATTTCATTAAAACTAACTAAAAATATAAAAAAAAAATTAAGAAACTATAACAATAGTACCTATCTTACGGCCGTGTGAATGATTAAACGTTTTTGAATAATGTGACTTTGTGATTGATAATAATAATAGTTATAAGCTCATCTCATAAATTTAATATTAGGTATACTTAAGATTATATTGTTTTTTTTTTTCGGGGGAGTTTAAATTTATAAAATCAATAATATTATAAATACCAAAACACTAATGGACCAAAACGCTTTCAGGCTCTCGCGGAGTCTGGGTAACTATTGTTTGGTAGAGAAGAAAAGATTGTTTCCTGTAAAGCAGTGTACGTATTATACAGAGTGATCGGAATATCGTGTATATGTAAGAAAGGTGATAACTAGATAACTAGAGCTAAAATATGATTGACTTAAAATCCTAAAAAAGTAACATTATAAAATCACATAAAGTAAAAAATTTTTAATTTTTAATTAAAAGATGAATTAATATTTCATTAAAATGGGTATTTCAAAGTGGTTAGGTGTTTTATAATATTATTTTCCATTAAATTTTATACTATGATTATACAAAGCTTTAAGTGCTATGAAATATTAGCCGGTATAAAACTATACAAGATATAATAACCAATATCCACCAAACAAATATTTATTTTTAACAAATAAATTTGAATATGTAAATAATTAAAACAAGAAAAACAAATATTAAAGTTTAATACAATTTTAAATTAATAATGTTTTAAAAATAAAATTAAAATATTTCAAAATGCTAAAAAAAATGTTTTTAAAACAAAACAATTTATATAATTTTATGATCCTGCAATCCTTGTAGCAGTTTAAATTGTATTTTGTGCTTAAAATTTCTATGTCCGATATTAAATATCATCGATGTCGTTTTATTATGATAAAAAAATACCAAATCCCATAGCTCCTAGCTATTTAGTGATAAAATTGAAAACGTATGCCGTTTTAAAGGTTTTTGCTGTTATACACGATACTCTGATCATCCTGTATAGAAATGCGTTAGCTGTGACGGTTGATAAAGTATCCATCTTCTTTTTTCGTCTTTTATCGCTGTCCGAAAGCATGATTCATCCGTTAGATTAACCTTAAAAACGGACTTCACTCGTTAATAACATAAATTTGTTACCGCATCCGCGGTGTATGATGAGTTGGCGAAAACATATAATATAATATATATTATATATTAATAATTTTCATGTGTTATTATAGAGAACAGAAAGTGACATGTGCTGAAATGTACAAATAATATCTTAAATATTTGATTTAAAAAATCAATTATAAATAGATTATATGTATATACTTTTAAAAACGTCTTGATTTCATAGATTTTATGTGAAAACATAATTTTTGGAAAAATGTCAACAAAGTAGTCTAAAAAAAAACGTCCTACAAGTGTTAAAAACTGCCTAAAAGAATCATAATCATAATATTTAATATTGTTTTCACCTCAGAATTCAAATATATAGCAATCTGGTCAAAATAATTTACTAATAACATACTTATCCTGTATAATATACTAAACATAATAATAATATATGTTAGTTAAATTTATTTTAATATTATTATTATTACCTACTATAGGAGCTCAGAAATTGATGCATTTAATTTTTTTTTTTAATAATATGCTTTTAAAGATTGTTCGTTTTTAAGAGAATTTGATTTATGCAACACGAAATTCAATAACATTTTAATTTTAAATATATCACGTTATTTTGTTTCATAGTTTTTAGATTTACGAATAGTTTTTAGCAATAAACAATCTTAGTGCATTATATATTTTTTCAACTTTTTGTAACATAAACATAATAATATATTAGGTACCAAATTTACAAAATTTAGTTAATTATTTAATAATTTATACAAATTATACAAATAATATAAATACATATATTCTATTTATTATAGTTTGTTTTTAACGATCGTCCAGTAGTTTATTTGATATTTGTTTTCTAATCATCATTTTACTATTCTATAGTCTATAAGAATTTCCTCTTCGGTTATTTTAAAAAAAAGACTAAAAATTATAATTTTATAATATTTAGTTATAAATATTAATTTACTTTTAATAATAAAATAATATATTTATTTGATATTTTAATATTTTTAATATCTTATCTTATTTTTTTATGCATTTTTTGAATATTTTTAGGTCATTTAGTTTCGGGTCCTAATTATAATTATCACAATATATACTATTTTTGTCACCATCAATGAGTATAATACTGGACACGATCTATTCAATGATATGATATTATTCAACTCTCTGTCATCGCAGATGGTATACGATAACACCGATTTTGGCCGCAGTGCATCGTTCGGCTGTTGACGAGGAGAATATGCGCGAGCGGAAAATTTTGGGTGAAATTTGTCGAATATCCAATAGATCAAAGAGATCGGAAATGCCGAGTAACTGACGATATGATACATGCGTGCATTGATGGTTATAATATATTATACGGCTATTTATGCGAGCCCTCAAGTCCTGATAGAGAAAATTTCGATGATTTCCAAAAGAAATTATAGGAAAAGTGACAAAAATAATTGAAAATTAAATATATTTTAATATGATAGAAAAATTAAAAACAATTTAGGTACGTTAAATAAAAGTAAATCAAAAATATATTGGTCAGTAAAATATTTAAATCTCAACGGTCTAAATTAACCTTAGGGCTAGGCCGATACGGATAACCGATATTAATATCGGCCGATATTGGCAGTGATGGGCAAGATACTTCAAAATGAGTATCTAGTTACTCGATACATTGATTTTCAGTATCTAGATACAAGATACTAGATAATTTTCTTACAAGTATTGCAATACTAGATACTCAATACTCGAAACTCTATACATTAAAATTAATTTTAATATAGAGTATATAAACATATTTTGTCTATATACTTTATGATCTATATTATATTTATAATACAATAATAATACATTTGAAAGGAAAACTACTTAAATAATTTAATTAGTTGAACAATGAAACTTACATATTGTATTAGCCAGTAAGTAAAATAATAACACAACTTTATTAATAATAAGTTATTTGCCTGTAATTCTGGGATGCCATTGGATACAAATTGATGATTACTAATTGATATACATTGGACATAGAAATTTTCAGTTATACAACTATTAAAAACAAACTATACAAAAATAAATACTTATATAAACTAAAATTATTTATGATTGAATTATTCAACCAAATTAATATTTAAATAAGAATTATTGAATGATAATAATCATGGTATATCAACCTATACCTAGAACATATAAACATATTTTGTCTATATATTTTATGGTCTATATTAAATTTATAATACAATAATAACACATTTGAAAGGAAAATTACTTAAATAATTTAAATAGTTGAACAATTATCTCCTAACTATCTTATCGTAATAGATTTGTGCATTGGGAATTTTCATTATCGTCGTTGCCACATACAATGATGACAAATGACAAATATCTATTATTATTAGGAATTACGATAAGCCGATAACTTTTAATATATTATTCTACAATATATAATATACCCTCAAATGTATTATTGGATCCCCTTCCCTGAAAAAAGTTGAAAACACGCCTCTGCCTATAATAGAAGTATAAAGTTCCCGAGACTGACTACATTTTTACTACACAATAATTACACTACAATTAACGTTTCAAAGTATCTTTTGTTGATAACAATATTATGAAATGCTCGATACATAGACTAAAATAGTATCACGATATTGAACACAAGATACAATTGTATCTAAGATACGTATTTAAGATACTTGTATCGAAGATAGTGCCCAACCCTGAATATTGGAATATCGGATATCGGGATTTTTCAGAAGCGAAAATAAAACCGATATAATGTGCCGTAATGTCACATATTGATATATTGATAATTTTTAATAATAATATAAGATATAACACCTATACTGAAATTTATCGGTTTTTCATATTATCGGATATCGGATATCGGTTCATGGAAACGGATCGGTTATCATTAGTAATGAAATATTTGTAAACTCATGAATTTATGATATTAAAATAATCAGTTATTTGATGCAAGTTTTTTTGGTCTCCGAACCTGAACCACAGTAGTTGTATAGTCGATTTCGATTGTTTTTTTTTTTTTCGAAATCCATATCTTAAAACAGATATTTTTATAAGACTTGAACTGAAACCAGAGCTGTATAACAAAAGAGCTGTAATAAAATGTCTTTAATCCGATTCTAAATAATATATTATATACGTATACACATGACATGATAAAACTTAAGCCGACGGACTTCCGACATAGGGCCAAAGATGATAAATATTTACGCGGAGACGAAGACGGATGCGCAGACGTTTTTACGACGATTATTACTGTTGCTCTTGGTATAAATCCTCGATACTCGAATAATAAGAGCTACTACAACACGCCACAAATAAACGTATAAGTGAAACGCACTAATTGTACTTTACTTCGTCATTTGTAAAAACCTGCTGGCGGAACGGAAATACGTGACCGCGGTATAATTCAATTCATATACAGGTACCCACAATTACGGACGGTTAGGGAGAATAAAAATATACGCGCAATGTACCTGGGTAGTTAATCATTCACGAAGCAGTGGCGATAATGATGTTTTATGATAATATTACGAGCTGCGGTCCTTGGACGAATTAAACGTGCGTTTTACAAAGGCGTCGGGCGGTATTACAAATTCGCCGTTGAAAGCCTGCTGTTCGGTGCGGGTGGCATTCCTGACCTAGCTATTACGTTTTGGTATTATATCGGTCGGCCGAGTAGAGCATGGAAAATAACGAATTCCGAATAGTTCATTTCCAACGTATATAAAATTGTATTTTAAACGTCAATGTACTTATGAAAATCGTAATTCTTTTACCGAGAAAAACTCTTGGTTTCATAATGAAAAAAAAAAAAACCAAACTATTGAAATACGTCATTTGTACGTGAGAGTTCAATAGGATAATTCTTATTCGAAAAAAGTGCTCTTGAAAATTATTCACGAAAGATCGCGCCGGACAATTTAAATCGAAATTCTCGTCGGAGTACGATATATACGAAAAAATAAGTATAATATTTAATAATATTATTATTATATACGTTGTTATGTGCGAAAATAATACTTGATAATTAAACGAATAGGAGAAGATACTGGTATATTAGAGAAATCGATATTGCCTTATTTAATGTAAATAATTTATAATAATATTAAAAAAAAAAAGATAAACACAACGCACCAAATCGTTTGGCGTCATCGGTCAACGTCTTGCTGGGTCTAGTCAAAACCGCACGCATTTGCATAATATTTTATATTCATACAATTATGACTAATTGAAATTATATCATTACGATTAAATTATAATAATTTAGAACGATGTCCATTTTATTATTATAATCATAATTATTATTAATATTCAAATGTGATATCCGTGCGTGATTAACGGTAATATAATGTACTAGGTATATAACGTAGGGCGTAATGCTCAAAAAGTTTCGGTGGTTTTTCGTGACAAGATAAAATCGTTGTAAAATTGTCGATTTCTCGCGATATAGAATCCTGTAAAATAATTTATACGGCTCACGTGGTACAATTTTTACAACGCGAAAGGTCGATTTTGAATTTCAATTATATTTATAATATTGTATTTAACAAATAGCAAAGGAGAAATTTTGATTTGCTACATTTTTATTTTACGGAAAGTATAAACTCGTAATATTATTCTCTTTTTTTTAAAAATATTTTGACATACAAAAATAATACAATTCATAAAATATGCTCATAAATTTATTAGTTATCATTTAAACTTTTTTGGCTGTTTATACGGAAAAAAAATAATCTATTTCTTTCGAGCTCTCTATTAAATCGACAATTGGCGATTTTACGCGGACATACGTGTCTGTGGGCGAATCCCTGTTGGCCAACCGCTGTCTCTCCACGAACCGGGCGGCCACCGTCCTGGAATCGTCGCCGAACCCGTACAGTCCGGCCACAGCGGCCATGCGGCACTGCGCGCAGCCGCACCCGCTCAGACGCCACTGCCGCGGCGGTAACTACCACTATCGCCACTGCCGGATCCGGTTGTCTCGGCGGCAACGGCTGCGATTAAAGCCGATTTCGCGAAGAACACAGTTCTAACCGCACCTGGTACGACGCGATGGAAATTCGATTTCCATAATATTATATTACTATATTCGGTTGTTGCTGTTGTTGTTGTTGTTGTTACCGTTATGCCCAACCGTTGTGACCGTGACGACTTTTGCTACCACTAAAACCCGGTGGTACTACTGTTGCTAAACCGACTACGATCGTTACCGACGCGTTGTTACGACTGTTAGTAGTTGTGTTACCGTCGCAATCACTACAAACACTATTGCGTTGTAGCGAGTGACGCGTCGTGGTCGAGTCGCTAGTCATAGCAACGGCGATGTATATATTATTATTATTGGTGAAATTATATTATAAAAAAAAAAAAAAAAAAAAAAAAAAATGCATATAATATTTATCAAAAACCAATTGGTTTATCAACAACAACGAAACCGTACGAACGCACTACGACGACAACGACGATGACCGCGGTAACCGCTCTGACTGCGAGCAACAAGCTTGTCTAATCCCGCCAAAACGGAAAATACCGCCGTCGGCGACTACGACGTCGCGCTGCTGCCGCCGAGACGTGTTCGCGCGCGCTGCTGTCGTTCTGTCAGTCTCGCCCTCTACCCTTCACGCGCCAGTTACATTCTACCCTTCCAACATGGCAACCGAAAAACCTACCGCTTTAAAGCCCATGTTACCCCTTCTCATAAACCGAATGCCAAAGCAATATAAAAACCATATAATATACAGAGTGTTCCAATTATATTTAATTCGTTTGTAATATCTAAACAACTACTTGTGCTAGGAACTATAATAAAATATTATTATTCTAATAACAAAAAAAAAAAAAAAAATAGTTAAAAAAAAATTATTTTTTATTTCTAAAAAATACTATTTCAAGATAAATAATCATGTAAAAAATTCTCTATTTAATCAATATTAAGTTTATGAGATTTTTATTTTATATTGCTAATAATCGAATATTTATATTATAATATTGTGTTTATTAACTATATTTGCAAAACATTACGCACTAATTTGCATTGATAATGGACATGAACAAATTCATTGATTTTTTATCAAAACATTTTTAGTTAATAAAATACTCTTTTATTTTATTAATATTTAAGAAAATATGCCTTTGAACATTTTATTAAAATATTTTTTTTTTATACATATAATTAGATATGAGTTTATAATATATAGTCTACACCAAATAATTATCTAGGCAAAACTGCATTTAAAAAAAGGATTTTACGATATATTATATTATATTATTATTAGTTTATATTGTAACTTTTATGAAAAAATGTGCAATGAAATACCAAGAAAAATGTTTTATACTCCGAGTATAAATAATATTATCATAAAAAAAATGAAATTTCAACATTTATTATTTTATATATTGTTTTTGTAAAATTAATGTTATGCAAATTAGTTATAATTATTTATTTTTATTTATATATATTATTATTATATTTTAATATTATTAATATGGGTATGCATTTTGTTACAAATCATCAAAATAATATATTCCGAAAATAGTAACTACGAAATTACGCAGGAAAAAAAAAATATTTTATGTTAAGTACATCGTTATGATTTCATTCTGTTTATTTTGTATACTATTAAAAACTCATAAATATTATGATCAATATTAAACAATTTATAATTATATGCAAACGTATAAAAAACCGAAAAATATGAACTTTCTTTTTATGTGCTCTGCCAATAGCAATATTTTTATATTATTATACCTAATGTAATTAAAATTACGATATAGATTATCAAACAAAAAAAAAATTAAATATACTTTTTATAATATATTGGTACTTATTTTAGCAAACAATTATAAAGTATAAATTTATACCACAAAATATATGCCAAATAAAATCATTATATCATAAATCTATATTAATTAATTTCATTTATTAATCATAAACAATTATCGGTTTTCGTCGATGCAAAAAATTAAAAACTATGAAAGAAAATTAAAATTAAAAACTTTAATTTTATATAATATTTTCTAAATATAAAATTAAATAAATAAGAAAACCTTCAATTTAAAGTTATATTATATTATTATAGCCTAAAATAGTATAACAAAATGTAATAATAAGCAATTATTAATAATAATTAATAATTATTTATTACTATCGATCAAATATGTAAAATACAATATAACATATTTTTAATCTCCAGTAATAATATAAAACGATTTTTTTTTATTTTACTAAGCAATCATCTACTGTACCTACTCGCCAGGAAAAAAATTACATAAACTCACGTAAATTCTCAGTTATTTTCCTATAAAATCGATTTTTCGTTAAAATTTAATTAAAAATAAAGAGAAAAAACCGTCTGAAACGTAAGAGAATCTTGAGAACATTCTTATCGTGTATACTCGTAAAATGAGTGATGAAACGTATTTGTAAGAACACAGCGTACCTAATTATATAATATTCCCATCATGTATTAGCGTGGTATAGATTAAGTTGTATAGAGCAAGGTTTTCCAAACTCTTCGTAGGTACGATTCTATTTTAGAAAATTGTAGATTTATTTAATTTTTAACATTTTTACGACACACCAAAATTTTTATCTCGACTACCCACATTTAGGGAATGTCTGGTCTGGAGTGTAAAAATAAAACGGCGTAATCGTTATATTACTGTAATGATATAATATATAATACAGGGTAATCGGAATATAATTAAAAAAAAAAAAAAGAAGCTGAAGGTTTTAATCATTATATTGTTTATTGAAACAGCATATTCTAGACACTCTGTATGCACGCGTCTTTGACTACCAGTCCGGTGCGCGGCGGCACGTCTTCGATGTCAGTCACACATGATCTTTTATTACAAAACTGAAAACTTATATACATAATAATATTAGATTTCATGTCGTTTTTTATTTTTTTAACACTCTGGGTAATTTTTTTCATATGTAATGCGAGTAATGTGACAAATACAAATTATTGCAATTAGTTGGCTGTGCAATACGCCGTATAAATGATCGTCGAAGACGCGTACGACAATAAAACCAAGTTGAATGCAATCAACGATGACGTGATAATAATAATCAATAATAACAGTTTCAGAGAATCACTGAAAAGTAGTTTGGAAAATCTCAACGAAGCAATAATACATTAGATGTAAATTATTCATCTCGGAACTAAAGCTAATCTAGTGTTTTAAACATTTTTTTTTTTGTTATTTATAATATCAAAAAATTATATTTTTTAAATTGAATAGTCGAAAAAAGAAATGTTACAATAATTATCGTAGTTAGTTTTTTTTTTAATTTATTAATCATTTTTTTTTTATTTCATTATTATTATTATTTATTATTATAATAGTATTATTAACTAGTCGTTGTCAGTAAAGATAATGTAATATCATATATCATATATCACAATTATAAGTAATGTCATAATACTAAATAGTTATCGTAAATTTGTTTCTTTAAATATAAATATTGTTAAATTTAAAAAAATAAATAAATAAAATACAACAATTGTATTGTAGAAGACAAAAATTGTGGATATCAGTAAATAATTACGATAATATAGGTACCTGTTTGTAAAAGTACAAATTTCGCATACTATATTATTTTATATATATAATTTAATTTAAAAATATGAATTTTCGTTTTATATATATTTATTTAATTATCTCCCTATATAGCCATATAGGTATCGATAAATTTCAAATAATTTATTTTATAATATAAAACTTGTTGTTGTTGATTATTAAATTAAATATTTAAAAAAAAAATCTATCTGAATGTATATTATTTAACTTATCTTAATATAATAATAAATAACTAAACTATAACTTTTTTTATTTTAGTAATAAATTACTTAGTTAAAATTTAATACTTAAAAAAAAGTAACAAGCTATGTAATTTAATTTTAATTTTTTAATACGTTAATTTTGTTAGATTGATAAATGATAAACATTTGCAAATACAACGACCATCAACGTATAAATAATATTAGAGAATCAACTTTTCTACAAACCATGCGAGTCTAAAATCTTTTAATGTCCCTTTGATTTATAATACCGTCAGTGAACCACGTCACTTTTGATCATTTTTACTTTTACTCAATTCGAGTAATAATGGTGCCATTATTCTGCATAATATAATGTTATAACGATGATGTATATATATATATTATATCATTGAAAAAACAAAAACGGTAAAATATCGTAACTGTAATAATAGGCATATTATATAACGTAATTATCCGTTCAAATTACGTAAGCATCGATACATTTAAACTTACTTCGGTTACCATAATACTTTTATACAATATTGTATACTTAATAAATAAAAAGAAAAAAATAATTTGTTTTACTTTTTAAGAAGCCAAAGAATTAAAAAATCACTTAGGGTTTTCTCAGACATTACGTAGAAATCGATCGTTACCGCGTTCAAAGAAACTGAGAAACATTGTACACAAAAATATAATTAGAATCGAATTTTAATTCATATAATTATATAATATAATTGCATTCGTGGTATCCCCAGGTAAAAAAGCTGGAGAGTTTGTAATTTTTGAGTATTTTTAATGTTCTTACTCTAAAAAAAAAATAAAATAGCAGGTTACCAAATCCATATAATGGAACGATGACTATTAATTTTTCAGTCGAGCCCAGTAGTTTCGGTTTTTGGTTTCATCGTATATCGGGACACATTGCACGCAGGGATTAAATTAAGAGGTTAAAGAAGGTCCGTAATATATATTTTTTTTAATTGTTTTTAGTTGGAGCAAATAAAGAGCTTTAACATTTTTAACTGACTTTTCGAATAGGCTTGAATTAAATGTCAACCCTATTTTACTGGTGTTTGTTGCTCAATTCGACCCTTTGCTGTCTCCGCTAGTTAATCTTGATGTGTACGCTACCTCAAACGATATAATTAACTTTTTAAAAGCCTCTCGGTATTGTCAGTTAGCAAACGTGGTTTATACGCATAATATAATATTATATATCTAATAGCGAACACTTAAAAATGAGATTGCAAAAACTTTATTAATTGTACCGCCACCATGGTTATAGCATTGATGAGTATACAGATTAAGCATTTTATAATAATACAAATATATTTTCTATTTTATAAGTAGCGCATATTGAAATAATACTAATATAGAGACTAAAATTCGATCAGTTGATTGTATTGTTATGTTTCTGTATGTTTTATTGTAATCATAATTTCAATTATTTGATCGTTAATATAAATTTATTGCGTTTAAAATTATTAATGTATAAGTTTTTATATGAGTAGATACAATTATACAAGTACATTGTTACTAATTTTAAATTTTTCCTTTGGTAATATGCAATAACCATTTTAAATTTTACATAAAATATTTTTACAATGTTTTTACGAATGAATGACTATGGCAAATTGTGATCATATAATACATTATACATATATCCGTCCCGTAAATAGAGCAAAATAGCTATATTTCCGCCGTGAATAATAAATTCGTGTTCAAACTTTTTAACCGTACAAGCGTCATAATGGTTATACGCCGAATCAGTAATAAAACGAATAACAATAAAATTATGCACATTCAACGTTAAATTATAATCATACACTTAAAAACTCAAATTTTGACCTCGGTATACTGGGTATACCCTATTGAATTAAAAGTAATATCTCCGATTACAGGTTACAAGTATGAAACTTTTCAGGAGAAACGGAAATATATATTTTTTCTGTCATTTGTATTTTAAATCTATAAATTAATACAAATAATAAATAATATACGGATACGGGTTTCTATATTAGATGCATTCGTATAGCGATTTCAGCAAAATTAATTTTGTATATTTTAGATATTATTATATGTGGTATACATGTTTGTTAATGAGAAACAAGTTAGTAATATAATTATTAAACATTTAATACAAATACTAAGAACAATAATACCATTTTTAATGACAGAAGATAAAAAAAATATTACAATATTTATTATTTACTATCTAAATGAAAAATATAAATAAGAGATAATTCATATTAATCGTTAGTCATATTATTGTGGGCCCAGTAAAATAAATTTTATACATGCACATTTTTTCCCCCTTTTTTGGTATTTGTTCTTTTTACATTTGATGACTTATATATTTGCCAAATAATTAGATTATAAAAACTCGAAGAAACAAAGTCGAGTACATGTAGGTATGTTCCAACATAAATTGTCTAACTCCAGTTTATTTCATATTATGTTATATACCTAATTATAATATGATATACATGACGATGTTTGGGCAGGATGTTACCTAAAAGTTTATTAAATCTTAAATTTTCATGCATAAAAAATAAAAATACAAATGGGGTTTTAGTTTTGCTCCACACGCGTAGTTTTTGTCTATTTACCTATTTTCGACATTTACATAGGACTTATGATGACTGTATGATCTACATATGATAAAATATTTCGAATCAGATTGGTTGATGTTCTGATTAAATATAGTGCATTAAATTTTTTTCAAAAATGTTTAGTATTTTTTGTAATTTTGGGTTAACCAGTTTGAAATTTATAGAAACCTACTCAGATACTACTAAATAAATTTACAAAATATTTCGAAAAACGTAAGTCACAATTTTTTTTTATAAGCTTCTTATATTTGCATATTTTATAAAATTATTGAATATTAAGATATTTTTTGTGTTTTTAAAAGCCTGAAGATACTTTTTTGCGTAAAAATAATGACCCGATTACCATAACTAAGGTATACATTCGGTAGACAATTTCATCTTGTTGGTACTTTACTTAATTCATTTTTCGAATTTCTCAAAATCTATTCTTTGAGAGAAGAAAAACAACTAAAAAATGATGGGAATATGGCAAAATTCACGGAAATCGTAATTTTGACGCAATTGATTTTTAGATTTTTCATGAAAACTAATGAAATGTTGAAAGTAGGTACCTACTTGAAATTTGATTGATTTTTCTAATAGGTAATTTACACACTAGATAAACATTTAAAACGGCTTATCAGTATAATATTATATTGTATTATATTGAGTTTTACTCAGAAACGTATATATTTAGGAGGAACGTCTAAAATCGTACTACAGATTTTTTTGATATTGTTGGAAGTTATAAATTATAACGCATAGAAATTTTATTTTTAATACGTCAAACTAAAAATTGAATATGAATTTTACAAAGAACTTTTCTACAAACATATAAAATTGGTTTTGTCCAATGGTAACGATGCAGCGCGCGTTGCTTGAACGTACACGTCATTTATGTCGAAAACGCTTGCTCTTTCATTTTCTCTCTCTCTTTATTTTCTGTGATTTGTTCTTTACATTGTTACCCGAAAAACCGTATTAACCATATTTTTAACTAGAATAATTTTGAACGAAATAATATCGAAATAATAATTATTTATATAATTATGATAATTTAACATTTTCCCACAAAACTCTTGCTATATTCCTTCTATATAGAACTTAAATTTTGGTAGTAAATCGTGGTCACAGCATCTCCATTTTCCTGAAATTATTGTTCACGTGTGATATGCATACAATCATTGACAGGCGTGTACCGAGTTATTTTTTTACCAGGAAATAAAATAATAGGTCCTATTTATATCATTTATAAAAGCCAATATTCATATATTCGATATAAATATAGCACCTATATATATACACAGGTAGATACATATACATATACGTATATTTATATGTATGTATAATGACCAATCCAATAAAATATAGGTAAAAGTGTAAAACACAAAATTAAAGTGTTTAATAATTAATTAACTACAAATAAAATATTTTTGTATTTGTTTTGCATTTTTATTTATAACAATACAATTAAAAAAAAAAAAAAAAAAAATGTTTTTATCTTTATGAAATAATTTTGATATAAAAGTATATCACTAGTTCGTATTAGCACCTATATAAATATAAAAATTTTTTTATTAATTTAATACTAACATTCGTCTCATTTTTGTACTTTTTTCACATAGGAATTTAATGACTTGACTTGGATTAATATCAGCTTAAAATTTCACGATTCATGAGAAAAAATAATTATAAATTATCTTGGATGAAACAACTTCTTAAATGGGATTTTAAAATGTTTTATTTTGAATAGTAGCGCTCGCATGTTACCTGCGTTGAAGGAATTATCAAAAGAAACGTGTGTACTCCATATTATTATAATTCACTGTACTGTAATGAGTACATGTTGAACTTAAGTATAATATTTAAGACATATGAGAGTCATGTATAACATTTTTTTTTTTCACTAGTAAATATTAATATAATATGATCTTTCTGTATATAATAATAATTATTAATTTTTGGATCCACATATGTATTTATATTATATATTATGCCATCTACATCTTAAATATTAATTTTTAAAATTTTATGCATTGCAAGAACAATTTGCACGTATATAAAATGTTTTTTTAACATAAAGTATATTTTCATCAATCCACTATCAATATCAATGACCCAATTTAATAACTTAATGACAATTTTTAGATTACGAGTTCTCGTACCATGTTAGTCATATTATACGTGGAAGTTATTTCGTGGTATAATGGTTGACTCGGCGAGGGAAACAATAAGCGTTATCTGTCCGACGACGTCGGAAACTTGTAGCTGAAGAGTGTTTTTCTTAACTTGAATAGAGTAGAGTAAGTACGAAATAGGCAGTTATTTCGATAGGACCGAATGACGTGTACAGCATGCGCAACACATTATTGGTGTCGTACCATGTTAGTTATATCATACGTAGTAGTTAGTTATTAGGTGGTACACTGGTTGACTCAGTGTGGGAAATAATAAGCGTAACTTCACTGACGCCGTCAGAGTGTAATTCTTACCTTAAACAGAATAAAATAAGTACGAAGTAGGCACTAGGTAGTTAAAAACGTTCAGACGTTGTAGGTAGTTAGACGTTGAGTAGTAATTATATTGTCAAAAATATAACTTTTATTATGAAGATATCCGTTATCCTTTCTTTTATGATATTTATTATGTTTTTATTTCTGTATGAAGGTAATGTATAATATAACTTTAACTAAATAAACTAGTATCTATGTAGAATATTACTTACAATTAGATTATAATTATAATTTTTTTTTTTTTTTTTTAAGCCCAATGCAATAAATGCGAAAGTAAGATCAAATAAATTATAATGGTCGTGTAAATATATTATTGTGATATTTTACTTTACAATTATTACGTATACGCCAATTAAATTATATCTAGAAATTAATAGCAATAAATATGTCCATATTATAAAAATATAATTGAACTAAGTTATAGATAGTTATTTTATGTGTTAAAAGTAATATTAATAATAATATCAATAGCTATAGTTATTTAATAAGTTAATTACAATATTAATAAACAGTTAGTGGTGGTAATAAAAACTATAAAATGTAAATTGTTAAATGTTCTTTATAGGGGATATACTAGAAAAACTTAATAGTAAGAGTTAATTTATAGTTATTTTAGATTCTGAGCGAAGCAATATGTATTGGTTTTACAAAGATTTCTTTCTTTTTTCAAAGGCTTTTTTTTATGTATGAAGACACTTTAACGAGTAGAAATAATGGTCCGATTACAACAAGTAGGGTATGATATTAGTATTAAATCGCATTTAGTTGGTACTTTATTTAGCTCATTTTTCAAATTTTTCAAAAGTTTTCCTTGGGAGGTGAAAAACTACCAAAAAATGGCGGAAAAACGACAAAATTACGGTTTCTGTTATTTAAGTTTTTTTAATTTTGTGATAACTAAATGAGTTTTGATCGTAGGGACTTGAAAATTTTTTTAATTATTAACATAGATAGTATACAAGTGACGTAAAATTTAGGAATAAATTATTAGTATAGAATATTGTAAAATATTGAGTTTCGCTCTGAATCGTATTTCTAATACAATATCATTGCATTCAAATCTTAAGTATAATAAACCACTAATTTCTCCGAGGACCGAAAGGACGAAGGAAGAACATCCACAATCGACAATCCCCCTTTTTTAATTATTATTTTATCCTAATAATGTGTAAAATATGGGTGACCGCACACGAGCAACTTTTTGTTAACTAAAAAGTTGCTCGTGTATGGGAGTTGAGAAATTTATTAAGATAATATAAGATTCATATAGGCAGTAAACGATGTAAAATTACAAAATGTTATATAATAATATAAGGTTTTCCTAATATTTTAAATTAAAATGTGTTTATTTATATTTACATAGTGCTAAATATGTTGTGTACTTACAACCAACAAAGCATAATATAATATAATAAATAAAAAGATTTAATTTTAATAATTAAAAAAAAGCGGGAAGTTTGATTTTGGACGTTCCTCCTTCACCCCTTTGGGTCTCGGAGATATGATATTTCATTCAATAATACGATTCTGAGCGAAACTCAATAAAATTCAATATATTATAAGTACTATTAAGCTATTCTAAAAGTTTACCACGTGTGTAATCTACTTATGAGAATACTCAAAACAATTTCAAGTACCTACATTCAAACTTGTATTAAGGGTCATAAAAACTAAAAAAAAATTTCGTCAAAATTACTTTTCCCATTTATCCGTCATTTTTTGGTAACTTCTCTTTATTTAAGGAAAAACTTTTGAGAAATAAAAAAAAGTAGCTAAATAAGGTATTAATAAGATGCAATTTGCTACCGAAAGCATAATTTAGTTGTGGTAATCGGACAATTATATTTTCTGCCCAAAAAAGTATTATCAATTTAAAAAAAAAAACAAAAGTCAAACACTAATGTAAAATGTTAAAGTTTGAAGGCCTAAACAAAAAAATTGTCTTTTATTTCTTAAAATATTTTGTAAGTATGTTAAGTAGTATATGATTATGCTTCTATAAAATTTTCGAACCGTCAAATCCAAAATTGCAGGTTATATTAATCATTTTTGGGGAAAAAATTCAAAGCACTATATTATGTCTAAAAATAAATCAATCTATTTCAAAAATTCATCACGCGTGTAAATTACCTATGTGAGTTCTGAAAACAAAAATTTTTTAAGTTTTTACAGTCAAAATTCAGTTAGTTATCATGAAATAACGGAAACCGTAATTTTGCCGATTTTTTACTAATTCGTTCTTCTTCCAAGGAAAAACTTTTTAGAAGGAAAAATGAGTTATATAAAGTATCAACTAATTAATGATACCGAAAATATATTCTATATGTAGTAATTGGACAATTATTCCTACCCGAAAATATCTCTGTAAAACTAATTCATTCCTCGATTCGCTCAGAATCTAAAATAGTTCTTATAAGATACCAATTTCTAATTAAGTTCTATTTCTAATTTTGTCTTTATGCATTATATTTTATTAAAATAATGAATATTATAAATTTAAAAAAAAATTCTTTTTAATAATAATTATTAATGAATTTAATAATATTATTAAATATATTATATTATATTATTATTATAGTATATAATAATATACTAAATTTAGTTGCTTCAAAAATAATATAGATTCTCATTTTGTATATAAGCATAATTTTATTGTGCCTTGCACAAGGCTATTGTTAAGTTTGTATTGGATTCTCTACATTATTTTTCATAAACTAAGACATACTCTTACACTATAAGTCTATAACTGTTTGTAACACAACTTATAACTAAAGGTTATCTGGGTCAAAATGTGCTCGTACTAAATTACTATATATAGTTATTAAATTTAGTTATACAAGTTATTTATATACCGTTATATATATATATATAACGCATCAAATTTTAGAAAATCTTTATAAATATAAAAGTAAATAAGAAATATTTTTGCCAAAAGTTTTCACAAGGATAAAACATAAAACTAAAAATATAATAATACAATTTAATGGTTATAATAAAAGCTGTTAGCAATTAAGATGCAAACATTAAAAAATCGAAATTCTATGTACAATGTTTTTCACTTTAAATTCATATTTACAAAATTGTTTCTGACATTTATTTACAACTTTATTCCACGTTAAAAAACAAATTTTAAATAGATACATGTTATAATATTAAAAATATCATTATTAATAGGTTGTAACTATTAAAAATATAGAAAATACTATTATAATAATAATTCATAACGTCATTCTGTTCACAATTTACGTCAATTTAATTTACGGACTAATAATCGTACATTTTAAAATAAACCTATATTAATTCGTTGCATAGGAAGTTCTAAATATTATATTTATATCACTATCCCACGGTCTTATAATCCAGTAATTATTATCCGGAAAATACACGTGATATTTATAAACCTTAACAAAACACAATTATATAAAAATACAAATAACCTAATAGTCATATAAAATAATTAACGTATATTAAATTGATTAATTATTAAATCTTTCAATGTATAAGTATTATCATTGATTTTATAATATAATCTATTCTATTATCAATGGTAAAAAAAAACATTTTTCTAAAGTTCATTTAATATCATACGTTTTTTTTACTTGAGAATATGAATGTTTAGATAAAAAAAAAAACTAATTTTTGTTGAACATTGTGAGTCATTAATAATTTTGAATAAGGATAAAATATATTATTGTTTAAACTTATAATTTATAACAATATTACACAATTACGTTTTGTTTAATCTAAAACAGAATATTCATCATAATTTATAAAAATGTATTAAATCTGTTTAGCATCAAGAAATAACGAAGAGAATTATTTTAAGAATTTAATATTTGGAGCATTATTTGATGATATACCATACACACCTATTACAAGTAAGTTACCGTATAAAAGTATATTTTACAAAAACATGATTTAGGTATAAATATGTAATATAAAATAGTGTTTATCTGCATGTACTCGAAGGATTATTATAAAAATTTAATAATAATATTGTAAGCTTTTTTAAGATATGTATTATTAAATTTTAATTTAATTACAGTAGATAATATTCTCTATTTATGTCCTATATAGATTTTGAAACATATGTTATATATTTGAGAAACCAAATTTTAATTATAGGTAGGTTATTTGGTATTCAATATTCATATTAAAAAAGATAACTATTATATTATAAATAATGAATATTATTAAGTTATTCTTTATTTAACACTTATTATTATTAATTATAATAATACTTAAATTTATTACCAAAAATCGGGACGGTCGATTCTAGGTCCTCCTTCGTCCATTAGATCTTAGAGAAATGAGTGGATTATCATAATTAAGAATTGAATGCAATTGTATTGCATTAGAAAATACGACACAAAATTTAGTGACATATACAATATAATATATAACTAAAATTTAGGTCCAAATTTTACCACACCTGTATATTACTTATGTAAGTATTCCAAAAAATGTTCAAGTCCCTACTATCAAAACATAATAAGTTATCATAAAAAAAAAAAACTCTTTATATAATGTCGGTCAATTTCGAGCCGTTTCTTACACGGGCCAATTTAGCGTTTTTTTATTTATAATAAATTACCCGTCTTCCGGAGATCTCCGTCGTGGTCAGAATTCGCGGTCACTTTTTCGCCCCGGAACTACGGAATGAGGTTTCGGAATAATAAAATAACAGATATGGTAATTTTGTTGATTTTCTTCCATTTTGTAGTAGTTTTTCTTCTTCTAAGGAAAATCTTTTGAAAAATTTGAAAAAAGAGCTAAATAAAGTACATGTATCATTTGATGACATTATGTACAGAAAAGTTACCCTATTTGTGATAATCAGACCGTTATTTTTACCCAAAAAAATATTTTCGTACATAAAAAAAATTTTGTAAAACCAATTCATTTCATTCTTCGCTCAAAAACTAAAATTATTCATGATATTATACATAAATATTGATTAAATTTAATTAAAAGTTTAGAGTTAATAGTTTGTTAATTATTTAGATGATTTGAATAAATTTGAGGATTTTTGCAATAATTTCGAACGTAAGTGTTTATATATACTACTGTTCAAATACTACTAAATTTTTTTATTATGAATTTTTCATATGTATATTAAATATAAAAATGTTGATGGAAAACGATTTATCTTTACTTATGAAACAATTATAGTGTATGTAAGATATAAAAATAAAAATATTTATTATTATCACATAATGATAAAGGTGATCAAGAATATAATGGTAAGTTTTGTATTACAATTATTTGTATTTAATTACAAATAGTTAATAAATATATTTTGTATACCTCATATTTATATTATTCCTGAACTAAATATTTGATGTATTTTTACCCTGTACTTATTACTTTGTTAAACTAAAATAATAATTTTTTATGTCTTTTTACGACATATTGTGATATTTGCTACCTTCTATACTATTAATTGATACATTGTTTCGTACAATATAGTTAGGGAAAGTAGAACTGTTTGTATATTAACATATTATCTCAGCTAGGAAATAAATTTATTGAATTATATTTTATATCAAAGTTTATAAATAATTTAGTGCATTAATTCACATGACTACTTTAAAAACTATTATATATTATACAATTTATCGCACAATTAATATCAACAAAAAAAAAATTTATAATATTGTAATAGTGTTTTTTTTTTATTATTGCAGATTGTATTAGTAAGTATTCATCATTTTTTATAACTCAAAACCCTGTATATTATGTAGATATAATAACTTATAATATAAATATAATTATTCATATTTTTTTTAAATATTATGTAGCTTAGATTCCATCTAAGTAAATAATTAAAATATATTTTATTATTGAATAATTGTTAGCTTCTATGAAACTTTTCAAGTATAAAAACCATTTTCTATTTTATGGCAATAATGATAAGTAAAAATAAACATTCCAGGAAGTCGATTCTGGGTGTTCTTCCTTCGTCAGTTATATAAAATATACTGCTAATAATTATAATTATACATTTTCTTCATTAATCAATCAATGTACAATACAAAAATTCATCATAAAATAATGAAATGCAATTTCGTCAGATATGTAAATTTTGTTTAGTCATTATTCTTATTTATAGGAAATGTATTATTATACTTATACTTAAATAAAGTACTAACTAGACACAATGCTGTACTAAAAGCATACCCAATTTGTGGAACGTAATAGGAACAGTCATGCCTGATAAAAGTATTTATAAAATAATCAAAATCAAAAACAAATTTTAAGGTCTCTTCGTTCCAAATCGCATTTGTTCTTATAAAATATATAACTTAAATTTCATCGAAATTACAATTTCCCTAATATTTTGGATTTTACAACCATTTATTTTGAAAAATTGGTACTAATTAGACAAAATAATCTACCAGTATACCCCTATCAGTAATAATTGGAGAACATCTAATAACTTAAGAAGTACTTTAAGATATAAAAAAATCAAATTTCATTAATTTCGCCGAAAATTCCAATTTTAAATGCATATCAAACACAGTTATATGACTATAAAAATTTTTAAAAATGGTTAAAGCAGTATATAAATTATGGTAAAATTTATTTTAACCAATACTACAACAAAATTGCAACTTTCAAATTAGAACATAATTAAGAAAACAATTAAATTTTTGAAATTGTTGTGTTCTATCTTTAGCACTGGAAGAACTCACAAAGAAAAGAGTGGACTACTACCGATAATACCCATATTGATTCCATTTCCATGGAAAGATTAAATTAAACGATATTTATATGTCAATCTTCATAAAAATTTTTAAGTCTCTTCGTAAAAATTGCACAAATTATAATGAAATATTTTAAAAAAGTTTGAAAAATTAAATTTTTCGTACTTTTTGCGTTCTTTGATACTTATTCTTATCCTCGAGAATAATTGTTGAAAAATTAAAAATGAGACAAATAAAGTACCAACTATATGCGATTCTCTACCAAAAGTTCTCTTCCATTTGTGGTAACATGACAATTATTTCTGCCTAAAATCGTGTTTTTAGATAAAAAAAAGCACACACATCAATGTAACACCTAAATCAATATTAGTCTAGAAATTTTATTATTATGTCTGATAGCACGTTTTCATGTATAATGGTCAGATTAGCACAGATAGAGTATGCTTTCGGTTGACAATTGCATTTAGTTGGTACTTTATTTGGCTTAATTTAAAAATGATATAATATGAGAACGGAAAAACAGATTGAAATAAAATTGGTTTTAGATTTTAATGATAACTTAGGCAATTTTGAACGTATGAACTTGTAGTGTGTTTCGTGTTTACTTCTAGATAATTTACACACCTACTAAAATTTTAGATACGAATTATCAGTTTATTTTAATGTATTATAATGACTTTCGTTCAGAATCATATTTTCGGATGCAATTTCATTGCGTTATATTTTGATTATAATAAACCACTAATTTATCTGAGGACCCAAGGAACCAAAGAGAAACATCAGGAATCGACCTTCCACCTTTTTTTCTATTTGTCATGGAATATTTTAATGTTTTGTAAAAACTAAATCTATTTTGTCAAAATTACGATTTTTATAGTAGAGCTAAAGTACAGCTAAAAATAATAGTACCTATATTTTTACTAATTATTTATTGACTCATGGATTTGTACCATCAATTTTTTTGTAAATATACCTAGTTTTACTAATCTTTTAAGTGGCTTGTTAAACTTCACGAAAAATATATTATTCTCTTTGTTCTTATTTGATTCATATTATATTTTATAAATTCAATTTTACATTATTAATGTAGGATTTCGTAAAACATTTTAAAGTTAACTTAATATGATTAATTTATTATTCTAACTTCTAACAACAATAGTAGTACTACTAACTGATGACCATACAGGTATATTAAAATAATGCCAATGTTGTAAAATATTTAAACAGTGGGTTAAATAAAATTTTAAATGAATCCAATATTTTATATTTGAAAAAATTTAGAATGGGTAAATGGATAAGCGAACATATTTTTATTGTGGCCCAATACTTTAACACTATCACTGATTACTGATAATACATTTATTACGTGTATGGCCATTGAGTAACTTTGCACCCCGGGTCACTTTGACACAGTCCGCCCCTGTTTATATAAGGTATTTATTGTGTTATAGATAATACAGAGATAAATTTTCCCCAAATACTAAATAATTATTTAATAATTATTGAAGAAAATAATTGTTAACAATATATAATGATTATTCGTTATTATATTATATTATTTAGAACTAAAGGCCAAAAATGAAACATATATTAAATATATTAATTAATTTTTTTACAATTATTATTTAATAGGAAATAATTTAGAATCATGATGTATAGCATGCATGATTAATGGTTTGATGGCGCATATTCAGACAATATTTTTATATTCTATTTTCTATCTATATTTTTAATAATATTTCTACTATATTATTAACAACATTAATAATCTCAAAATATGCTCGTTTTGTTCATAAATACTTTATATTAATTAATATTTTTTTTTTTTTTTTTTTTTTTTTTTATAAATTTTTGTTATAAATAATTTTTCTTTTATTAAATATGACTTAAAATGATATATATATTAAATTAAATAGTGTATTCCAACAATACTTTGCTGTTTTCTTTTCTATTTTTATATTTAATAAGATTTCTATTACACTATTATCAACTTCAATGGTCTTAAAATAAGTTCATACACAACTAATTGTGTTTAATTTTTTGTTGCTAATTGATCGTACGAGAAAGAATGAAATTAACCGATTCTCCCAACTAGCACAAAATTATAAAATGAATATATTATCTTTTGGTTAAGTAAAAATTAATAATCTAAATAATACCATTATTATAGGTAAATTTGTGGAATATTATCATGAAGAAGTTCAAGATCATTGTTATACTAATATAAATAACAGTATGTATTATTATTATTATAAATAAACTTAAAATAACATTAAACTACCCAAATTTTGATACAATAAATAAACAGTTATATTAATATTTCTTTAATCAAAATAGGGTAGTAATTTGAGATTCAAGAATAACATAACTTTCATCATGTATAGAAAGTATTTTATTTGACACTCCTATTACAAATCTCTTATGATTTTCAACAATAAATGAGAAAAAAAGTTTAATTAAATTTAATATATATTTAAATGCAATTAAAGATACACTGAATCCAAAAGAATATTGTGAAGTATAATGAACAATGAACCTGGGAACACAAGTTCAACCGTGTAAGAAATATCTATAGAGTTAATTTAAATTTTTAATTTATAAATAATATTTTCATAATGTTAAAATGATATGTAATCCATAATTTATTAATTACAAATCTGTATAATTTGTTTTTTAAACTAGAAGTTAATAAAAACAATATTATGTTAAATATTTTATTTAGTCCAATAAATATTATTAAAGCTAATAGGTATATATATAATAATAGCAATCTATTATCTACGCTATAGGTAATTAAAAAAATATTTTATTATAACATATTGACGTTTACTATGTTGTTGTTAGTATTAACTATAGATCCAAACCAGGTTTTAACCGGGTACAATTAAAAAAAAAAAAAATGACAAGTTCAACGTTGTTCATTAAGATATATTTATTGTAAACTAACCAATACATTTCATCAAAAAATTTAATTAAATTATGATATAATAAATTATTTTCATTTGAAATATGTTATATTATGCTAACCAGGGGAAAAAAAATATGTATAGTTTGTCGAATCGTTGAATATTCAACATTTTACATTTTTCATAGGATCGAAGATCATATTTTTTCATTTTGTTCAGACTATCAATATATTTATTTATTATAATTTCTAAAATTAAACTTTATGAATATACATATTTTTCTAACAGAAATCAAGAAACTAAGAAAATATTAATTAAATAGTAATGATGTTAATTTTAAATCCTTGTTTACAAATTATTAGACTTAATTTATTGTATTGAGTTCTAAATTTTTTTGTTTTAATAACTACGGTTTTCGGCATCGAGCGTTTTGACGATCTAAATATATCAAAAATATTTCCATATTTTAAGTATATTAAACTATAACTATAAAACTACTATTTCGATTATAATAATTATTATTATTAATAAATGTGACTGATATGCACTAAAATGATAAAAATATCCTCTTCAAATTATTATTAATCTCCATCTCTCTTGTTGTAACCAAATTAGTTTTAATTAATTTTAATTAAATCATTAGGTAAATTACCGTATTATAAAAAAAATACTCTTTAATTTTGTATGCCATTAGAATCGTGATTAAACTACGTATAAACGAATCATCATGTTTATGTTAATCGCCAGATAAATGAAACCAATTAAAAAGTTAATGATATATTAGTATTATTTTTGTTGGAAGAGACCCGTCGATGTTTGTTTAAACACTCTTCGTGCGTCTTAATAGTGCAATCTACAACAATTCGATCTTATTGCTATTTTTCTGGCGTGTATGCAGTTTGTACGCGGAAAGTTCGATTATTTTTCGAACGAACGTTCATTTCCGAGATTGATGAGACGATAATTTTCGCTTAAACAATGAAACGCTTAACGAACTGCAGATAACTATATTATTTCGTTTTATACAAAAAAGTCGTTGTTAAAACATATTACAGTTTTTTAAATGTTATTCCCGAGTACGAGAAATTATAATATATTCGTATGTAACGAAACTTGTTCAATTAATATTAAAACAACGTCATAGACTATAATAATTTTATTAACTAAAATCTAACTTTATAATATTCAAATAATGTAAGTTAAAATTTATTAATTTACACATAATACTATACATAATTCGTATGCAATTAAACAAATTATAACGGAAACACAAATAATTAATTGTTTTCAAACAATTTATCGTAATTTATCTTTTAAACGTGCTAATAAAACATTTTAGGTTCTGTGAACATCTAATAAAATTACTTAGAACAGTTAAAACGTACAACAATAATGTGAAAAATAACGAAGTCATGCTAATTTGATATAATATTAAATGTTATATTTATAATATTAGTACTTTTCATTTTAAAACCGAATCGACGTATAAAAGTGACGAAAAGTGACAGTCTTCTTATTTTTTAAAACAGTTTTACATTATATAATTAATAATTTTTACAAGCATTATACATACTTAAATAAACGAATATTACGGTTTTATTATGTTCTAAACTTAGGTATTGTCGTCATAATGCGCAAACAACGTTTATCTTGCTCTTGTACACACATTTTTTTAAACTAAATTTTCTTAAAACATTATACCTATATTTTAAATTTTGGCGACCATAGTATTATAATTTATTTTAATGACTATCATTGTTTGCGACCTATACATACACACACCAGTACATGATTATAACTAAGTTGGAGCGAATTAAATCTGACCTTTAAGTTTTATTTTCTGAAATGTTCATGGTTCCTTTAATTTTTTTTGTACATGTTAATTTTCTTCTTCTCCATCCAAACAACTCTCTTTCATTTATTTATAATCGACAATGTGCCATCAGAACGTTATTAATCGATCGTCATCGTCATCATTGTCATCCCACACGCTATATTTAAATCATAACAATATACACTATAGTTTATACAATCATTATAATATTGATAAAAATAATAAAAATATTTTTTATACTATTATATTAATATTAATGAACGTAGTAGGGAAAGATTGAATTGAAAGAAAAATTGAATCTAGTGACGTCTTAAACCCAATAATGTTACAGGATAAATATATTCGAGTTTTATTCAAAACCAATATTTTCATACAAATTTGCAGGTTGGATAAAAAAAAAAATACATATATAGTACATATATTTGAGTGATTATATTTTATATTTTATATAATTCATCTCAAAAATGTTTGGCAAACTATAACGATAAGTACCATTTTAGTTCCCTGTGTGCAAAATATGATCTCTGAGATGTCACATAGTAATCTCATTGGTTATAAATAAAAATAATAATTTATTGTTGCTAACTTGTTTTTCTCTCCAAACGTAGATGTTTTATATTTGTATATTTAATTATTTTTCCCGGACTTTGGATTCAAACCTGAGTCCTACCCAGTGGCGGCGCCAAAATTTTATTTTAGGGCGGGCTAACTGAGGGCCGTCGTATTTTAGAAAATGCTATGAGTCAAGATCTAAAAAAATTTTAGGCAGCATTGCTATTTGCTACCCGTGGGGGGAGGGGGAGTGGTTGATTTGTGCTAAAAAACGTTTATAATGAACCGTTCTTAAGACAATAAAATATTATTATATTTATTATATTAATAATAATAACTCTTTTCGTGCAAGAAAATATGTGCTAGGGGCTAGGGCTAAGGCGGCGGTAGACACTGGAATAGTTATGACTATAGTCATAACTGTCATAGCTTTTGCAAAGTTGAAATAACTCAGAAAAAGCTATTAAATAATATCTCAAGTATAATTAAAAATGATATTTTTTTTTCTCGTCATCTTATATTTTATAATATAACAACACAATCATAATTTTAATGACCTTATAAGTTACAAAAAATTTAGGGTGGGCCAATGGACGGGCCAGAGAATATTTGTACGGGCTATAGCCCAGGCCCACTCTTGGTACCGCCGCTGGTCCTAACTAATTCTAACCTAACGCTTAACAGAATGATCCACCACGGGGTGTTGTTTTATGTCGTGAGATTTGATTTATATAAGTCTGTTTTGTTGAAAATACATTTCATCATAATACTTGATAACAATTTTAATATTATGGTCAATAGGAAAAACATATTAAGATATTAGTAGAAATCAAGTATTTATTTTAATTTATTAATTATGAACAACATTTTATAGTAGATCTAAATAAAAAATATTAGCTATTAACATTTAGTTTAATCGTTTAATGCATAAAATAGATATATTTATTATTATTCGCAATCTTTTAATAAAAAAAACTAATATTATTTTTTTTTATAAATATTTTCACAACTTAAATACATAATATAGTGTCACATAACACAAATAAATCATGTTTTAAAATAATAATACACATACTATTATATAGTATAAACAAAATAAGAGGCTAGGTCTTAGGTGCGTTAAGTTTTATAAAATTCGCGGTTTTAAGGTATCTTAAACAGTAGAAAAATTAGGTATAATACGTATGTACTAATATAATAATATTATAAATTTATAATCATTATCAACTGAAACATTTTTCGCACCGAAGAAAAATAGCTTGGTTTCTATATATAGTATCACTTTAAAATAAATATAGTAATGCCTAATATTATTGATTATATTTATATATAGTTTATACAATCAATGCTAATATTAATGAAATAATGAATATTAGAATGATTAATTATACTATCATATATAACATATTTTTATAATTTTTATCAATATAATGATTATATATAATCTTTGGTGAATATTGTTATGATTTAAATATAGCGTGTGGGATGACAATGATGACGATGACGATCGATTTTTCCAATTCCATTTAATTTAGTTTATTATAATATTTATAAATTGTAAACTATTAAAAATCAAACCACTACATCGACATTGATATAAATTGAATAAGAAAATTTTTTGTAGATTTCAAAATTTAAAGAAATATATTTCAAATCCTACCATAACCATGCCTAATGTATATTATATACCTAAAAGATTGAAATTGTGATGTTGATTATATTAATAATATTTATTTTTTGATATAAATACCTACCCGTGTTTTATGGTTATTAAAAAAATCAATAACAGTTTTATAATAATTATTGTATTACTTTGTGCAGTACTGTTTGTTAAACCTATATATTAATACAGGCCCATATTTATGGTGGAAGGGCATGGTGGGCAATTGCCCCTCCTGGCGGAACGTTGGGGCGGTAAATTTTTATGAACTAATTTTTTGTGTTTAGGTGTAATTTAATAATTATGATTTATAAATAATTATTAAGTAAAATGTTTTTTTGTCATAATATATATATATATATATATATATATATATGTGTGTGTATATATAATATGTTATAGTTGATTCATAGTTGTATAACGAAAACGTGATACATTTATGGATTATTTCACTCAACTTAATAAGTGTGCCTAATATGTATTATTTAATATTATTGAGTATTCTGTAGTTTAATAATGCATGAAAAAGTTTTCAATTAAAGTAAGTAATTTTTTTATTATAAAATATTTAATAAATTTGTTTTTGGTATGTGATTAAATAACAATAATTCAATAATTGGTATTTGGTAATAATATTGATAACTACTTATAAAAACTAAGCTTCGACAAAAAAAAGGATGAAGTTAAAAAAATTTATCGGGGCGCCAAAATTCTAAATAAAGTTCTAAATGTATTAACTTAAAATCTAAACGGTAAATTTAATTTTAGAAAAAAACATACGTAATAACTATAATCATAATATTGGTTTAAGAACATCAACAACAAACAACAAATTTACTAACAGAACCATTACATATTTTTATGTAACCCTTATATTGATTATAAAATTCAACCTTAATCTTTTTTTCATTTAACTTAATATATTAAAAAAAATGTGTATCATGTATAAAATAAATCTCGAGAAGTAATGGTTAACCTGTTAACATCAAGTCTAGGAGATTGTTAGTATATCTAGTTGTTTTTTTTAAATGAACATTTTTTGAATTTCCTAATAGTTTTTTAACGTTGAAGGAAAAGTTACCAAAAATCTTTGAAATCATAGGTATTATATTTGAGGAAATGAATTTTAAATTATTTTATATACAATTTTTATTTTAATTTAGAGAATGGATAATTTTGTTAAAAAATTACACGACTTAAATAAAATCTTAAAATATATTTGAGCTTTGTTAAGAAGATTAAGAACTGTCTTGTGATATTTTGTCATTGCTTTCAATTTTTAATAACAAAACAGGATAATACAGTTCAACTGTAGATAATAGTTATCAAATATCTTCAGGCATAGTAGGGATCATTTATGATTATTGTTATGAACTTATAATTCAATAGTTTTTTTTTACATTGATTAAATTTTGAAAAAATATATGCTGTACTACATGATTTTATCCATTTACTTTATAATGTAGCTTACTTTTGAGATATATGCAGACACATATACATTTTTTATTAACATAAAACAAGAAACATATTTGCCAAAAAGTATTAAAAATAGAATAGATAACAATTATAATATTTTTAATTTATAAAATTAACTTACTCTTTATTATTAATATTAAAAATTATTCATGAGTTAATATCGTTTGTTACTTCGAAAACCGCGAAACACTATACGAGTCGATTATATTGAGCGAATTTAGTCGCAGCGTATAAAGTCGCTTACTCGCTGTTTGCATACGGTTAAAGTTGACGACCGGTCTACTTTAGTCGTTACTCTATGTAATCGACCCACAAAACGTCTCTTTTCGGAGCAATCAAATTATGAGGTAGATGTTCACTAGTCGGTACGGTTCGATAGACACTCGACAATTAACCAGCATCATTAACGCAACTACGACGATTTCGACGGCGTCGACAAAACAATAGTTCACCGGAACCGCGATAACAACGGCAAACTATTACTGAGCCCACATCATAGTGACGGCAAATGCGGTTTCACGTTCACGCAACGTGCACCCATCGATATTTACTCAAACGATTATACGCATGGTCATAGAAGATAAGGTCCGCTGGTAGTTTGATGGCAAACGTCTACTAGTTTTCCTGGCAATGTCAATGTACAAAACAAAGAATATAGATAAGAGTACTAAAATGGCAACTATAGCAGCGTACAACCAGCAGCGCTTTACGATATGGTGGTCATGAGATTGGAAATAATTTTGCATCTTCAAGCGGAAACATATTAATAGGCGGTGGGTAGAAATGATCGGATCTTATATTCTAAGACTATGGTTATACATAACTACCACGTTGTTCAAACGGCCTATTGGTATAACCACAGTATCTCACAGCGGTACCGATCTAAGCAAGACCTTCGACGCAAACCCGGTAACCGTGCGAACAAGCAATCGAACGGTTCTTCCAGTGAAGCCGAAAAACAGGCCCAATTACGGGAGCCAACCAATGTTGTTTCATGTCATCCTTTTAACTTATACCTTTTTTATGAGTTTATATTAACGCTCTTATTCAGTTGCAGACGAATTCGCGGACTGTGTTCGGAGTTATATATCCTCACTTAATATATTTCTTTTCACATTGGTTTAGTCGTATTCGCTTTGCTGTTCTGTATTTATACTTAATCGTTTGTTAATCATTTCATTAAATACACATAGAGTAACATAAAACATATGAAATTTACAGAACTGGGTAACAACGTAATGTAGTGATTCTCACAGTCTATTCATTGGTAGGATAGTGGCGAAAATCTCACGTTATTTGTATCCAAGTTCAAGTTTAGTATAACCAGTTGGCGAGAGTCTCGGTCACCGCGGTCGCCGTGCTCTGGCGGATACTTTAGAACTGTCCGCTCAACTTGTTCTCGTATCTAAGAGTAACCTAACAAATAAGATATATCAGAACAGAACGATAGTGACATCGTACACCTCCCCGTAATTACTTAAAAATACCAACTTCTCACGTAATTATATGTAATCCTTAACTTTCTAAATATCGCTCCAAATATACCCGCAGATTTTTATACCCTGTTTCCATCCAATTGCAAATGACATCCAACCTGTTTTTTTATCCCACTACAATCTTTAGTCATAAAATCAATGTAACAAATGCAGACAAATAAAAAAAAAATGTTTTTCTCATAATATCTAGAATACCTATGTCAATATTAAAAAAATGTTTAAGTCTCTGCGTTAAAATTACATTAATTATTAAGAAATATTTATATGTAGTTCGTCAAAATTATATTTTCCGCGAATTTTGGGCTTTTTGGTAGTTTTTCTTATCCTCGGGAATAACTTTTTGAGAAATTCAAAAAATGAATCAAATAAAGTACCAAATAAATTATATATCTCTATCTATAGTCGTATCCTACTTGTTGTAAAACCTGAATCAATATTAGTCTAATTATTAGACTAATTCTGACTAATTCTCATTATTAGACTTATTCTGAGCGAAGCGAGGAATTTCTTATTTATTTTACAATAATGTTTTTTTTTTTATTATAATTATTTTATGTCTAATAGAACAATTATTTTAAACATGTTGAAAATCAGTGGTTTAAGCAGATGTAGAATTTGAGTTTATAGATATAGTCATTTATGTTATATAAATTAACAAACTAATGATAATGATACTATGCATAATTCGTATGCAATTAAACAAATTATAACGGAGACACAAATATTTAATTGTTTTCAAACAAGATTTGTTGTAAAAAATCGAATATTTATTAGTCTAAATTAAAATAATAAATGTTCATGACTATTATTTTACATTTTTATAAAAAATTCAAAATGTATTTATAGATTTTTTTACTATGTCTGACGATTTTATTTTAAAACGTGTCACTAAACAGTTTCAAGTACTTTGATGTCTATCTAATAAAATTACCTATTTGTAACGTATGTTTTTCAATAATGTTTAAATAAGTCAATATATAAATATGTTAATACAATAGTTGTGCTATTTTGGTATAACAAAATATGTTATGTTAATAATATAAGCAATATAGTATATTTTAAAACTTAACCGACGCCCAAATCTCACGAAAAGCGACAAACTGTTTATTTTTATAAAACAGTTTTATAATTAATGATTGCGATCAACCATACACAATTTAAATTTATATTTACCTATTACATTTTTGTTTTGTTCTAAATATAAGAATAAAACTTTTTTTAACATCATTTTTATAAAACATAGTAGGCTTCTATGTTTTAAACTCTAAAGAGCATAAAATTATAATGTATTTTAAAGATAGATATTGTTTGCGACCTATATATACACACTAAAGTACATGAGAATAACTTACCATATTTGAGTGAATTTAATGTATCCTTTAAATAATATTTTACAAAATTTTCATGGTTTCTTAAATTTTTTCATAACCATTAATTTTCTTCTCCACCATCCAAATAACTCTCTTTAATTTATATAATAGACAATGCACCCTTAAAACATTATTAATCATCACCTTGATCGTCATCGGCACCATTGTCATTGTGCACGCCATGCAATCATCATAACAATTACACCATACTTTATATAATCATTATAATGATAAAAATTATAAAATTATTTTTAATACTATCATATAAATATTAATGAACACAGTAAGGGAAAGTATCTAAAGAAACATTGAATCACGAGCCCAATAACATATACAGGGTAATATATTCGCTTTTTACAAAGCCGAAATTCATATTAATTTGCCGGTTGGTTTTCATAAAATATAGTAACAATAATATGTGTTTAGTATACGAGGAAAATTATATTATTCTACCTAATATATTATAATATTATACAGTATAATAGATCACGAAAATGTATCGCAAAAAGTAATGATACTATTTTATCTCAATCAAAAATAGAAACAAATTACATATTAATTAGTCAAAAATTTAACCATAATAACAGTTTAACCATTTTATCCATTTTATCCATAGGATCCACTAATATTAAACTGTCACTTGAGTAACATACTGTTGGTTGACAGTGGGTGAGAAAATAGGCGTAGCCTGTCCGTTGTCATCAAAAATTAAAAACCAAACGTGTTCTTTAACTTGAATGAGTAAATTAGACAGCTGTTTATTGTTGCTATTGTTTTTCTTTGGTAGTTAGTAGTTGTGTAGTATTCATCGAATTATATTGCTGAAAATATGACTTCAATTATGAACATATTCGTTATTTTCTCTTTTGTGATATTTATTATATCTTCAAATGTATACGAAGGTAAATTATTATTTTATTTTAACTATATAAATAGTTGTGTGAAATAATACTTATAATTTTTTTGTGATTTATTTTTTTTAAATGAAGCCCAATGCAATGAATGTGAAAGTAATTATGTATTCGAACTATTTAGTGTTTGTTTTTCCATTGTTAGATCATAAAGCATGGATTCACATCCACTAAATTACTTTTATGATCACCCTGAAATTTTAAAGTAGTCACATCAAGAAGACAAAGACTGTCACCTGAATCGGGGGAAAATCTTGTATTTTTGCATGATAACATTATTCAATAATAAATATTTATATATAACATAACAATTAATATTTAAATTTAAATTGTAATATAATTTTATTATATTAGTATTAAATAATAAATATATTACATATATAAATATATATATTATTTTTTTTATATTTTATACATTTATAATATATATTAATATATTATATAATATTATATTAGTCTTTATATAGTTCGGTTCAAGTTCGATTTTTATTTTTAAAAGTTCGGTTCGGTTCAGGTTCGGATATTAAGTAAAATGTTCGGATCTGTTCGAGTTCGAAAGTTTTTTATGGAGTTCGGTTCGAGCTTAAATATCAGGGTTCGTCACATAACTAGTAATAATGCATTTATTAATTAGATATTATATATTACACTATATATTATTACTACTATTACATTATATATTAATTAGATATTAGATATTTTACAATTAAGTATACCTACACAAATTAAATATATTTACAAATTAATTACAATTAATATGATTAAATTGCAAAAATACAATTGAAAAATGAGTTGCATAAATATTTTATAAGATAAAAATAAAATTAGTAATAATATCTCATTAATATTAGTTCGTTACGATATTAATAATTAATAGGTGGTACAACAAGTCAACAATTTTAATATATATTATTTTTATACAGAATCTATACTATCAAAATTCAATAGTAAAAGTTAATTTATGGTTATTGTTAATTATAATTCTATCCTTCTATCATTATTATTTAATGTTTTAGACTATAATTAAAAATAATATAATATTTGTATTGTAAACAATGTAAAACTACTAATTCTTATAATAATATGAAAATTCAAACTTAAAATGTGTTAATATTGATTTGGCAAGTACCAAATGTGTTAAGTACTCGTACATGCAATAAAGCAAAATATAATAAAATATATAAATTTAATAATTTAAAAGCTGGAAGGTTGATTTTGTATGCTCCTTCTCATCCCTTTGGTTAGCAGAGAAATTAGTAATTTATTATAATTAAAATTTGAATGCAATGATATCGCATTAAAAAGTATGATTCTGTGCGAAACTCAACATATGATAATATATTATACTGATACTCCATTCCAAATTTTACAATGGGTGTAAACTATCTATGATAACACTCAAAAAAATGTCTAAGACCTCTCGATAAAAAACTCGTGGAGTTATCACGAAATAAAAAAAAAACAGAAACCGTAATTTTTCCGATATTAGTCTATTTATTGGTAGTTTTTCTTTTCCCAAAGAAAAACTTTTGAGAAATTCGAAAAATAAGCTCAAAAAAATACCAACTAAATGAAATTTGATATAAATAGCGTACCCTATTTGTGGTAATCGGACCATTATTTCTACCCAATGTTTTAGTACATAAAAAAAAAAAATATATTTATATATACATCTTTGTAATAACAATACATTCCTTGCTTCGCTCATAATCTAAAATTATTTATATACCAAGATAACAATTAAATTACCCAATAAAATAATTCATATTTCTAATGTTTTGTTTATGCGTTCAACATTACTCAAATTATTAAAATAGTACATTAATAAAAAAAAAAATGTTTTTAATACTGATTATATATCCTAAGAAAATATCTATAACTTTCATCGTAAGTAATTATTTTATATTTTATGTTGATACATACACACGAATTCCATAAATTACATAATCTGATGTTTTGTTTTCATTTTATTATAATTTTAAATACAGCTCTTCTACATTAATTTTTCGGTTTTTTAATATGTAGGTAATTCTATTAATGTACAGATTGTTAAATTACCTGATTTTATAAAAGAAATTAGTATATTATTAAAAATTCGATAAAAAACCATTATAAAAAATTAACTAGGAGTACTGACAATAGTCTTTATAAACAATTTCCGACATTTAGTGTAAATGGATCTACATTTCATTCAAACATTACTTCCTTATATACTAAAAAATATATAAATATATTAAATTAATTAAATAAAAATTAGAACTTTGTGATTTTATGATCAATTATAAATAAAATATTATTATGCTGAATTTTTGTAGGTAATACGTCGGCAATTGAAATATTAAGAACTTTATTTACATTAGACCGTTAGTATGATTTAATATTTATATAGTATAATTTAGTAAAAAAAACCATATTTATCACCATATAAAACAAAATGTATGTGTTATAACTTGTAATATAAGGATTCTGTAGAAAAAAAACCCACATAGAAAATAATTCATAAAGTTTTATATTATGAATTCATTATAATGTAATAGACAATAAAGTTATATTCCCACAATATTGTCCCTGATATTTATTTTAAACTTTATTCCTTATTAAAAAAAAAAATTGTAGCTAGCTAAAACAAAATTGTATACCTATTTATCAGTTATAACTACTAAAAACTGACAACATAATATCATAATAATAACTCACAACTTCGTTCTATTCACGATTTTCGTCAATTCTATTTAATAACTAATAATAGTTGTACAATTTAATAAAATAAACCTATTTCAATACTTCACATTAGAAGTTTTTAATATGATAGAGATATCACAATCTCACAGTTTTATAATTTAGTTATTCACCAAAAATTACACGTGGTATTTATAACTAAAACAAAACAAAATTATCTGCATAATTATAACATAGAGAACTAAATAATTAAATAGAATATTGAATTGATTAATTATTTAATCATTCAATCTCTTAGTATTGACATGTATTAAAGAATATTTTTTTTTTAAAATATAAAAATGTATTAATTCTGTTCAGGGCCAAGAACTGTCGAACCATATTCAATATTAAAAGCATTATTTCATAATATACCATACCAACCTAGAGGACGTAAGTGACCGTATGAAAATATATTATAGTTATTATATTAACATGATTTAAGTATAAATGTTCTATATAAAATAGTGTTCATCTTTGTTGTTCATCAAGGATTGTTATAAAAACTGAATAATAATAATCTAATCTTATTTAAATTAACTTGTATTGTCTTATCTAACTGTAAAATATGTTATAAACTATTAAATTTAAAATTAATTATAGTAGATAATATCTTATATTTATGTCTTAAATAGATTTTGGAAAATATATACAGCACTTGAGAAGCAAAATTTTAAACATAGGTAGGTTATTCGGTATTCAAATTGGAAATAAAATAGATAACTAACAAATTATATTTAATTATTTTTCATTATCCACTAAATATAATTATCTACCTAATGATTTTATGTATAAACATGAAATACTTTACAATATAACGTAGAGTTTTAACAATAATGTGATAATTTTAGATCACATTTTTTAGACATAAAAATTTCATTGAAAAATTGAAAAAACTAATAAAAAAAACTTATTGAAATTTGATCTTTTATTAGGTGGCGCATTTTACAAAATTTATGACTTTTTCACATACTAATCAAAAATCCTCAAATTAGAAATATATTTATGATTAGTTTATAAAACACAATTACAAATTCTCAAAATATTCTGTGTAAAAGAACAAATGCATGTTCTATTATTGTTTTATTATAAAAAAAAAAAAACTATTGCGAAATTTATACAATGAGTCAAAAAAAATACTTTGATATAGAGATACAACAACAGTGTTTTGTATCAGAAATTAGACCCTCATAATGTAATCGAACTGATATTTCTATTGCAATAAAAATATCAATTAAGATTATAACTAAAAAACTTAATACTGTACTGAAAAACACATTGAAATATTAGTTTATATCATCATTGATATTTGCAACAATAGATTGTTCTCAAATAACGCATGTTATTATGTAAATTTGTTAATAATTTAGAAGATTTGAACAAAGTTCAACATTTGTGCCATAGAAACAGTAAGTATACCAACTATTTAAGTACTACTAAATATTTTGTTAAAAGTATTATGTAAATTTCGAAAATATTAAATTGGCCTTTTAAAAAATTTTGATAGAAAACAATTGATGTTTTCTTGTGTAACAACTATAGTTTATGTAAGTTATAGATACCTACTAAACAATAAACCTTTTATTATATGAAATAGACTCACAATATTATAATGGTAAGTTTATTGTTATAATAATTTGTATAAAATTATATAACTATTGTCATAATTATATTTTTATCTAATTCATTCTTATATTATACCTATACTAGCTCCTCTAAATATTGTTTGATGTTTGTTTCTTTTTTTTTATTTGTAATTATTAGTAAAAAAATTGAGTTATTATACAACGAATCACCATAAAAATAAAATAAATATGTAATTTATCTTTTGATTGTTTCTAATATAATTTATCTGAAATCGGGCATAGCTGAATGGTCAAAACACATGTTTCGGCACACCGGGGTATCTGGACAATTTTGTGCTAGTACCTAGTAGTGAATGGAATAAGCTGGTCAAAAATACCAGAGCAATTCCAATAATTTATTTATCAGGAAATTTATATAACAAATACCAAACGAATTCCCATATATTATACATATACATAAATATTATTTTAAATTCTTACGTTATTCTATAGCTTATCACTGATTTAATTTTGACATATTTAACACAATTTGTCGTACATAAAATTTCAATAAAAACAATTATAAAGAAAGTGAGAAAGGCCGATTGTGGATGTTCCTCCTTCGTTTTTTCGGTCTTCGGAGAAATAAGTAGTTTATTATAATTATTAAGATTTAACTGCAATGATATTGCATTAGAAAATACGACTCTGAGCGTATCTCAATATATTGTAATATATTATACTAATAATCCATTTCAAAATTTACCACGAATGTAAATTACATATGTATATATGCAAAATCAATTTCAAATCCCTATGATTAATTATTCAAGGAGTTATTATTCCTTTCTTAATGAAAAACTTTTGGGAAATTAAAAAAATTAGCTAAATAAAGTACCAAATAAATGAAATTTGGTATAAAATGTGTACCTCACTGTGATAATTATTTCTACCTAAAAAAAAGTTTTCATAAATCAGAAAAAAAAAAAATTATAAAAAGTCTACAAAAATTGACGATTTTCCGCTTTTCAAGGAAAAACATTTGGAAAATTCGAAAAATGAGTTGAATAAAGTACCAAGATGACTCGATTTGCTACCCAAATATACCACACTACAATAATCGGACCATTATTTTTACCCTAAAAATCGTTTTCATATATTAAAAAATGGCCTATAAAAATTGCTAATTATACGCTTTTCAAAAAATAACTATTGGGAAATTCGAAAAATGAGCTAAATAAAGTACCAACTAGATGAAATTTTGTGTAAAAAGGTTACCTTATTTATGGTAATGGAACCATTATTTCTACCCCAAAATAGTTTTCTACATCAAAAAAAATATATAATAAAAAACCTATACAAATTGCCAATTGTCCGCTTCTTAAGGAAAAACATTTGGGAAATTCTAAAAATAAACTTTATAAAGTACCAAGTAGACAACATTTGCAAGCGAATCATATACTATACGTGAAAATCGGACCATTATTTCTACCCGAATAATGTCTTCATACATAAAAGAAAAAAAACCATCTTTGTAGAATCAATATATTCCTTGCTTCACTCATAATCTAATATTAATAAACTAAAAAAAAAATAAATTAAATTCATAATAATAATAATAGTATACATATTTTAATTTTTTATTAACGCAGTTTGTATCAGTAAGATCCCATCACAGTTAATACTTTAAAAACCTGCAGTGTATTATATAATTATTACATTTATTTATACTAAATATTTTATATTAACATTTTTGTAATATACAAAATAAAATATTTTATTTCATTATAAAATTATTAGATTCCATTAAAATGTTCAAGTATAACGAACATCATCTGTTTTATGGCGATAATGGTAAGTATAAATAAAAATGCCGGGAAGTAAATAATGGGCGTTCCTCATTTGTTCCTTTGATCTTCGGCTAAATTTGTGCTCGAGATTATTGTCTTTAAAATAATTAAGATTTGAACGCAATAGTTTTGCATTGGAAAAAAATGATTCTGAATAAAATTTAGTCAGTCGTATAATACATAGGTAATTTGCTGTTAATATTTATTGTTATAAATTTTCCTTTGTTTATCAAACAATATACAACACAATTAATATTTATCATAATATAATGTATTCAAAATTCTTAAATATATTTATATATTTTCTTATTTTTCTTATATTTTCTATTGTGAATGGTAGTTTTCAAAATTTCTATTTTCAAAATTAAGTATATTTTTCAACTTAGTATATTTGAAGTCAAATTATTTATGCTAAATAACTTAAGTAATTTAATGTATTCTTAACTAAAAACATACACTTTCTATAAAGATGTGATTTATTTCTGCCCAAACTCGTACTTTCCACCATTAATAATTATTATTATTTTTTTTAATTTATATTGTATATGAAATAATTTAATGATAAATGGCATGTATAATTTAATGTTTTGGTTTAGTGGCATATTCAGACAATATTTTGTAGTCATATTTTCTATTTATATATTTATAAATATTTCTAATACATTATTATCAATATAAATTAAAATATTGAAACGATGGTCTATCGACGGACAGTCCCAAAATTGAAAAATACTCAAAGGGATCACGCTTGAATTTATTTCTTTTCTGTAAAATATAATTTCATGGTAGGGTTAGTTTCGAAATATTGACCGTTCAGCGAACTCTGTCTAAACAACCGTACGGTCTTACCATTAATATAAAAGAAGGGTTTACAGTGATCCTATCGTACAAAATGAGGCACGGGTAAGCGTGCCAGCCACCAGCGAACTGTTAGCAGTGATTAATGGCGCGATATTTTTGTATAAACTCTAAGCGGTTCAAAGTGAGACAAGTTTTAACCCCTCTATTGAGAGGCGTCGGAAATCTTTGTTGTTCCTGCAATAGGTTAGCTGGAAACTGTTCTCGTATCAGACCACTGCTTTGTCGATCAGTTGTGGTCCTTCTTCTCAGGATTATTGCTTGTATGCAGTCCGTCGTCAAGACCTCCGAGACTCGGTGAATAGCGGGTATTTAACGCGTTGACACAGTCCTGTCTCCGACTGCGGATCGTGGGGCCATTACCGAAAGTATCGACGTGTGACTAGTCCAAATGTAGACATAATGTTGTAAATTATATTCGGTGGCTTCTAGGATGGTAGGGGTCCGTACGCTGATTGTCGATGTGTAGTCTACTCTTTGACTTACGGCGCTTGTTTTGGTTTCGTTGGTGCAGTCGACATATCGTCTGTTGAATCGATTGGTCAGCTTCATCTCCTATCTTCGGAAACTGTTGAAATTGTTATTTCTTAAAAATGTGGTTGAGGTCTGATGATTTGTTTGGTTTGTGTCGCGTTTATATGTCCTTTTACCGTGGTTTTGCAGTGTTTGTATTTGTTAGTCGGACCATTTCCATCGCCGCAAAACAACACCACTTCCTCTTATGTTTCGTTCTCATAGTGTTGTTTTACTGCAATATATTATCTGTTTATTATGGAGGTCTTAAAAAAAACATTTTTACGTTTATTTCTCATTTGCTCCGTTATAATATGTTCTTAATCACCTTATTTTATTTTATTTTATTGTTGCTAATTTAACATCCGGGAAGGCATGAAAATAACTGATTCCACCGACTAAAACTAATATACAATGCAAATATAATATCTTATGGTAGGTTTTAGAACGATTAATAATCTAGATAATGCCATTATTATAGGTCAATTTGCGGCATATTATCATGAAGAAGTTCAGGACTTTTGTGTTCAACAATTATCTGACGGTATGTATTATTTTTATAAGAAGACTGAAAATCACTTTATAACAACGAAAAATAATAAAACCTATAATATCATACATGTTCATATATATCAATATTTTTATAATTTAAAAAGAATTGTAACAATAATTTTAATGATAAAAAGCTTTATTATAGAATTTTTTTTATATGTGAAACATTATTACATTTATTTTATGATTTTACGATTTAAATTTAAATTTAACCAGATACTTGATTATATTATATCAAATAATTTATGACAATAAAACAGAAAAAACCTTTTAATTAAATTTAACATGTATTTAAATACAATTATAGATGCATAGAATCCACGACAATATTGTCTAGTTAATGGGTCAAATAATGAACCTACGCCCTTAGTTCAGACCGAGCATGAAACGTGGGAATAAAAATATGCGGTTAAATTTAATTTAAAATATATAAATCATAGTTTTTTAGCGTTAAAATTATATATGGAATTCAAAATTGTAAATCTGTATGGGTAATTTATTATAAAACTAAATCTTATTAATTTGTGTATTTTTTTTTTGTTCAATACTACGAGTACCTTTAAATGCATGTATAATTTACCATGTTAGGAAATTAATCAATAAACTTAATTTAACAAATTGTAATATTTATAATTGTAATTATCTTTCGACAACAAAAGTTTTTCAGTTATAAAAATACTATTATAGTAATAATATCGTCTTTGATGATTTTGTTGGCAGTGTATGTAAAAATAATTTTATACAGTACATTTCAACATTAATGATTTAAATACGATTTATTTCGTATTATGTTATATACTTAAGTATTATATGACATGCGTTATGATATTTAGGCAAGCTGTTATTTAAAAATTCATTTACTCCTAAGTTCTCGGACATTAAGAATGAAAATGCAAATGAAGAGAGTTTAATATTATTTTACTCTGCTCAACACACATAGTTTTTTAATCCTTTTAAAAATATTCTAATATGTATTATGTACGCACTACAATTAATAATTTGTTAAAATATTTTGCTGTAAAATTCAAATCTATTTTAGTACTTCTAGTACTATAAGAACAAAGGAATTTATTATAACAAGGTTATATATAATATTAAATATACTACGGTAATTAAAGATAAAATATTCTAATCAAAATTTTTTTCTACCTTATATAATACAAGAAATAAACAATTATGATAAATGTTTTTAAAGTCTAGTTTCTATAAAAGACAATTTATTATATTAAATGTAAAAGTAAAATAAAGTCAAAAATTAAAAAATTGGAAGTCAATTCCAAGCGTTCCTTTAACATACCTTCGGTCCTCGGAGAAATATGTGGTTTATTATAATTAATATCCGCATTTATATGCACTAAAGAAGCTTAAAACAATATGCAAATATGCACCTAATATGCTCTTATCCAAGGTATATGCATTTATATGCAAATATATATATTTTTTCTAATTATTTTATATTTTTAAATCAAGCGAAAAATGTAAAAATAAAAAAACTTTTTAATTTATATAATAATATGCTATTTATTAGAAAAAACTATATAGGTAAGGTTATTTTATAATATTTATATTTCTTTTTTTCGGTCCTTTTTCTAAACATCATTCAGTCAAACAAAAATGAACTACATAGTTAACAAACAATATTCATTAAAATACTTATTAGGAAAAAAAAAATGCATCAATCGATCAATCGTGCATATTTTGTATAAAAACATATTTTTACATTTATTAAAAAAAAAAAATAAAAAATATAGAGAAAAAATTACTTTTTTTACGAAAAAGTCCATAAAATATGCTTAAAAATGCAAAATTCTTCAAATATTCCGTTACCCCTAAAATATGCATTTCTATGCACTATAAACGTTTTCCTATGCATTTATTGTTAAACAAATTGTCGATATTTCTAACAACTATTAAGCTACATACTCTCTCAAAAAAAAAAATATGCAATTGCATACAAATCCGGACTCTAATTATAAATATAAAATCTGAATGCAATGATATTGAAAAATATGATTCTCAGGGAAACTTAAATATAAAATAGATTATATTTATATCCGTTCTAAAATTGTATCACCTATATTGTCTACATATGGTAATACTCATAAAAATTAATCAAAATCGCAGTTTCCGTGAATTTCGCAATTTTTCAACTATTTTTTTTAATTTATCTTATTTCAAAGAAAAACTTTCCAGAAATTCGTAAAATGAGCTTTTAAAGTACCAAGTAGATGTAAATTTCTACCGAAAGTATATCATACATATTGTAATTGAACCATTAGTATTACCATTTTGTTTTTAAGCATAAGATAAATAAACACCTTGGTAAAACCAACATATTCCTTCTTTTGATAAGAATCTAAAATATAGTATATTTCAAAAAGCATATAAAATCATTATATCAATATACTATAATATTATAGTATATACTTATAATATATTATAGAAATTCGTATAAAACGTTTAGTTGTTTTTCTAAGGTTCCTGGTATTTCTAGATTACACATTACATATTCATAATAATATTATGAGTATTCTAAACTGTTTAATATAAAACATATTGAGAACAACTAGTTATAAACAAGTGTGGAATTTGAATTTTTATAGTTATTTAGATCTAATTATTTTATACAAATTAAATACGTTACTATTATATAAAATATAATAAAATGTTTATATAATCAATTATTTTAATTCATATGAAAAAGTATTTTTATTTATATTAAAAGTTTTATCAAATTATCAACTAGAAGAAAGCATTGTATGGATTGTCAAAAATTTAAATTTTCTATTTTCCATAGGATCGTAAATCGTATAAATAATTTTATTATATTTTAATTTGTTCAGACTATTAATATATTATAATTTCTAAAATTACACTATATGAACACATGTTTTTTTCTAAAAAAAAATTATTACGGCTTTCTATTTTATTCCCGAAGACTATATATATTAGTTCCAAAATTAGTTAAATATTCTGTATTGAAACATATTCGATTAATCTTAAAAAATGCTGTAGGCTATATAAATAGTTTTACAAACTGAAATCTAATTTTATAAAATTCAAAATTGGTTCATAGGAATTCATTTATATATTAATAGTTTCATGAATAATGCATATGCAGTTAAACAAATAATATCGGAAACACAAATAATTAATTATTTTTAAACTAAAATTATTAGTTTCAGTATAATAGTTATTAGTAAAAGTACTCAAATTATTTACCCAATTAAAAAAAGATGTCTATGACTAAGTTTACATTTATATATTTCAAAACATATTTATAGACTTTTTTTCTTTGACTGACGATTTTATTTTTTAAACGTGTCACTAAACCGTTTTAGGTGTTATGAGTCTATGGTGTTTAATAAAATTACTTAAATAGTATATTTTACGACAATGTATGAAAAATAACATAGTCGTGCTATTTTGGTAGAACATAATATAACAATATAATTTAATATCACATAACATGAAACGTTTATAATATAAGCACTATAAAATATATAATAAAACTGATTCGACGTACGCGACGAAAAACGACCGTCTTCTTATTTTTTAAAACAGTTTATACTATATAATTAACAGCTTCTAACAAATATTTTACATACTTAAAAAATTGTATAATACGTTTTTGTCCGATTTTAAACTTAGGTATTGCCGTCACAAAGCGCAAACAACATTTAACTTGCTTTAACCCACATTTTTTTTTAAACATAATTTTCATAAAACATTGTAGGTTGCTATGTTTTAAATTCTGAAGAGTCTTATAAGAAAATTAAGTTCAATTTTCGAAATATTCATAGTTTCTTTAATGTTTTTTGTAAGTATTAATTTTCTTCTACTCCAATCGAATAACTCCCTTTAATTTATATATAATCGACAATGTGTTGTCAGAACGTTATTAATCATCACCATGATGCCATCATTTTCATCGTGCACGCTATATTTTAATCATAACAATTACACCATAGTTTATATAATCATTATGATGATAAAAATAATTAAGTTATTTTTAATACTATTATATCAATATTAATGAACACAATTAGGGAGACATCTAAAAAACATTGTATAAGAAAATTGTATTATAATACAAAGGATCTTTTTTAATTATAACGATACTATTTTAGCTCAATTGAATTAAAAACAAATAACCTAATATAGTAAATTAAATTTTTATCAAATTATTTAGTTTTGACCGGTAAATATTATATATTATATCGTTTAATTAAAATATTGAAAACTAATTTAATTTAAATTTGTCCGTTATTTATATAATTTCAAATCAAAAACAAACACGAAAATTCGTAAAGTAGTTAAAAATTAAACCATATTATCCATATGATTCACTAACGTGTTACTGTCGCCTTAATCACGGTAACGAACTGGTGGATGAGTCAGAGTGGGTGAGATCATCCAAACCGTTGTCGTCAAAAATCGAAAACCGAACGTGTTACTTAACTTGAACCCAATAAATTAGACAATTGTTGTAGTTATTTTTCTTTGGCAGTTAGTAGTTGTATAGTATTCATCGAATTATAATGTTGAAAATATGACTTCAATTATAAACGTATTTGTTATTCACTCTTTTATGATATTTATTATATCATCAAGTGTATACAAATGTAAAATATTATTCTATTTTAACTATATAAATTGTTATGTAGAATAATTTATTTATTATTAATAATATTTGTATGTTTAGTTCAATGCAATGCATGTGAAAGTAAGATCAAATAAATAATAATAGACGCACTTATGAAAATATTAATTAGATTTATACCTATTATGCAAATACGTATACGCTATTAAATATGTTCACAAATTAATCACAATTTATATTTTAGAACTGTAAAACTACAATTACATTATGAGATACATAAATATTTTATGAGTTTTAATTTAAAATACAATTTATAATAATAATATCTCTTTATAAGTTCATTACAATTTTAATAACAAACAGGCAGTAATCAAAATTGAAATATTTAAATGTACTTTAAAGATTCTATATTATCAAAATTCAATAGTAAGAGTTATTTAATATTTATTTTTTTATTATTATTCTATTCTTAATAGTTATGATTTATAGTTTGAGATTATAATTAGAGAAAATATAACATTTGTATTATGAACAACGTAAAATTACAAAATGTTATGATAATATAAGGCTCATGCTAAAAATGTGTTTATTTTGATTGGCTAGTAATAAATATGTTAAATACATTCAATGAAGTATAATATAATAAAATATATAATTTAAATAATTAAAAAATTTCGTCTACTAAGATAACAATTAAATTACCCAATAAAATAATCAATAATAATAATAAAAATAATTTGACTGTTTTGTTTATACGTTGAACTTTATCCAAATAATTTAAATTATAAATAAAAAAAAAAAAAATTAATAACTATTATAATATATCCCAAGGAAATATCTATAATTTTCATCGTGAGTATTAAATTAATATTTTATGTTTATTTATTTAAACGAATTCTATGATACTTAATATGATACATTGATACTCTGTTTGCATTTTCTTGTAATTTTAAAAACGAACATAAATTTTTCAGTTTAATAATATAAATTTAATTTTATTAAAATATGGAATTGTTTAACTAACTGCTCAAATATTAATGTTAAAAGAGCCAAATAAGTTTTACTTTATAAAAACTGGTCAGTACAATTTGTATAATTAAAAAATTAAAATCCACTTTCCCAAAAATATGGAATCAATGATATTAAAATGATTATTTATACCAATTTAGAAAATTATTAGAAAATTTGAAAAAACATTATATACAATTATCTAGGTGTACTGACCATAATCTTTAAAGATAATCTCCCTCATTTTGTGTAAACAGATCTTCATTTGCTCCAAAAAGTACTTCCATACGTACTAAAATAGATATTAATATATTAAATAAAATAAAAATATATAAGAATTAATTTTAATAATCTATATAGGAGTTACATAATATTATGTTTAATTTTTGTAGCTGAGACGTCGGCAATTGAAATATTAAGAACTTTATTTACATTAGAACGTAAGTATAATTTAATAAACTAATATTTAATATATCTATTTAGTAATATAGCATAATTAAAATAACTGTGTTAATCTCTATAACTAACATAACGTGTGTGTTGTAATATAAGGTGTTAAAAGATGTATAAATAATTATCCTGTAGAAAAAACACATTGATTAAGTTTCATATTATGAAATCCCACGTATAATGAAAAGAAAATAAAGTCATATAGTTCCTCAATATTGTCCCTGATATTTATTTAAAACTTTATTACACGTTAAAAAAAAAATTAGATAGCTAAAATAATAGTTTATACTTATGTATAAATTATAAGTTATAATTGTTAGAAATAGGACCCACTAAATTATAATAATAACACCTAAATTTATTCTGTCCATGAAATATGTGAATTTTATTTATGAACGAATAATAATTTTGCACTTCAATAAAATGGCCTGTTTAAATGTTTCACATCAGAATTTTAAATACGTTATCACTAACTCTAATAAGATATCCTTATCACTTATTCTTATAATTTAGTTATTAACCAATAATTATATACACATGAAATTTATACACTTAGCCAAAACATAATTACATCAAAATACATTGAACTTAATAGTCAGATAAAATAATAAACGTATAAATATTAATAATTATTATTTTTTAAAAGTTAGTTAATTATAGTCTGTTATATTTAGTGAAATATATATGTCTTTTAAGATAAAAGGACACTATTGGCAAACGAACATTGTGAGTTTCTAATAATTTTGAATCAGAATAAAATATATTATTGTTGAATCTTATAAGATATAGCATTATTATAAAATTACGTTTTGTTAAATACTAAAACAGAGTAGGTATTTGCCATATAGAATAAAAATGTATTAATTTTGTTTAGTCTCAAATAGTGTCAGACCGTATTCAATATTTAAATCATTATTTCATTATGAACCATATTCACCTGTTGGACGTAAGTGAAAATATATTTCACAAATAACATAACTTAGGTATAAATGTAAATTATAAAATATTACAAATCTGGATGAAACAATTTTTTTTTTTATAAAAAATACATCTGCATGTACTTTAAGGATTGTTAGAAAAATTCAACAATAATACTCGTATTGATTTATTATCTAAGTTATAAATGATTCAATTTTAATTTACTTATAGTAAATAATATCTTATATTTATGTCCTAATTAGATTTCGGAAAATATGTAGAGCACTTGAGAGGCAATATATTGAACATAAGTAGGTTATTTGTTATTCACATTGGAAATATAATAGATAACTAACACAATATATTTAATTATTTTTCAATATTCACTACAAAATTATTATTTATAATTAAATACTATTCACGAATACTACTATATACCTTATGACATTATGTATAAACATGAAATACTTTGCAATAAAACTTAGAGTTTTAACAATAATAAATCAAATTAAATAGATATAAAAATTCCGTTTAAATATTAAAAATACTAATAAAAATAACTTATTTCATCATTTTATTGAAATTTGATCTTTTATTAGGTACCGCATTTCACAAAATTTGTGACTTTTTCTTGTACTAATCTCAAATCCTTAAATTGAAAATATATTTATGATTAGTTTATAAAAAACAATTACAAATTCTCAAAATATTCTGTGTAAATAAACAAATGCATGTTCTATTGTCCATAATAACTATTTTATCATTAAATAAAATTAGAATGAATAAAAATAAAATTATTAAATGAAAAAATACTCTCTGTAATATTTGATTATTTTGCTACATATTTTTGTAATTTCTCGAATTTAAAAAAAAAAAAAAAAAACGATTGGAATATTCATACAATGAGTCAAATATTTTTGTATCAGAAATTTGACCCTCATAATGTAATCGAACTGTTATTCCTATTGTAATAAAAATATCAATGAAAAATATAACTAAAAAACTTAATACTGTACTGAAAAACACATTGAAATATTAGTTTATATCATGATTAATATTTGCAACAATAGATTGTTCTCAAATAACACATGTTATTATGTAATATTGTTAATAATTTAGAAGATTTGAATAAAGTTCAACATTTGTGCCATAGAAACAGTAAGTATACCAACTACTATTTAAGTACTACTAAATACATTGTTAAAAGTTTTATGTGAATTTCGAAAATATTAAGTGAGTCTTTTAAAAAAATTTGATAGAAAAAAAATTGATGTTTTCTTGTGTAACAACTATAGTTTACGTAAGATAAAGATACCTATTAAACAAAAACCTATTATTATTATTATTATTATTATATGAAATAGACTCACAATATTATAATGGTAAGTTTATTGTTATAATCATTTATAAAAATTATGTAACAATTGTTATAATTATATTTTTATCTAATTCATTCTTATATTATACTTACACTAGCTTCTCTAAAAATAGTTTGATGTTAGTTTCTTTTTTTTGTATTTGTATTTTTAGTAAGAATATTGAGTTATTATACAACAAATCACCATAAAATTAAAATTAATATATGTTAATTATCTTTTGATTGTTTTTAATATAATTTATCTGAAATCGGGCGTAGCTGAATAGTCAAAACACATGTTTCAGAACATCAGGGTATCTGGACAATTTTGCGCTAGTACTATCTAGTGTAAGGAATAAGCTGGTCAAAAATAGCTGAGCAATTCCAATAATTTATTTAACAGGAAATTTGTATAACAAATACCAAACGAATTCCCATATATTATACATATACATAAATATTATTTTAAATTCTTACGTAATTCTATTGCTTATCATTGATAAAATAGGATTTTGACATAATTTTAACACAATTTATCGTACATAAAATTTCAATAAAAAATATTTTAAAGATTTTAATAGAAAATTTTAATAAAAATACATAAATTAAATTTATAATAATAATAATAATAGTAAACATATTTTAATTTTTTATTAACGCAGTTTGTGTCAGTAAGATCCCATCACAGTTAATAATTTAAAAACCTGCATTGTATTATATAATTATTACATTTATTTATACCAAATATTTTATATTAACATTTTTGTAATATACAAAATAAAATATTTTATTTCATTGTAAAATTATTAGATTCCATTAAAATGTTCAAGTATAACGAACATCATCTGTTTTATGGTGATAATGGTAAGTATAAATAAAAATGCCGGGAAGTAAATAATGGGCGTTCCTCATTTGTTCCTTTAATCTTTGGCTAAATTTGTGCTCGAGATTATCGTCTTTCAAATAATTAAGATTTGAATGCAATAATTTTGCATTCGAAAAAAATGATTCTGAATAAAATTTAGTCAGTCGTATAATACATAGGTAACTTACTGTTAATATTTATTGTTATAAATTTTCCTTTGTTTATCAAATAATATACAATACAATTAATATTTATCATAATATAATGTATTCAAAATTCTTAAATATATTTATATATTTTCTTATTTTTCTTATATTTTCTATTGTGATTGGTCGTTTTCAAAATTTCTATTTTCAAAATTAAGTATATTTTTCAACTTAGTATATTTGAAGTCAAATTATTTATGCTAAATAACTTAAGTAATTTAATGTATTCTTAACTAAAAACATACACTTTCTATAAAGATGTGATTTTATTTCTGCCCAAACTCGTACTTTCCACCATTAATAACCACACAATATTGTAAACCAATAAATAATTTGTTTCGCTTAAAATCTAAAATAAATGTGCTAAAACTTAAATTAAAGATATCACATATTCAATATATTTTCTTATATAAATTATTATACAAAAGGTCAGGAAGATAATAATCAAATCATCGATCTTATGCTTTATCATTATAGTAAGTAAATAATATAAAAATAAATAACATCGCATATTGTAATAACGTTTAGTCATTAACTATATTGATAGTTTCACTAATTTTCACAAAATTTAAATTTTTCAGTTCCAAGTGACTTTGAAAAAGGTGAGATTGTTTGTATAGCATAAACCACTCATTCAATTTCCACCACTATCTTTCTATCGCCTTAAAATCAATCTCTGCTTAATCTATTCTACCTAAGATTACTTATCATTAATAATTTATCTAAATAATCATATAAGAAACAGTAGTTATAATTTCTTATTATATTTTATTAAGAGCTTATTGGCATAAATAGCACATATAAAAATTTTGGTAATTATTTTTTTTTTTTTTAATTTATATTGAATATGTACTAATTTAATGATAAATGGCTTGTATGATTTAATGTTGGGGTTTAGTTGCATATTCAGACAATATTTTGTAGTCATATTTTCTATTTATATATTTATAAATAATTCTACTACATTAATATCAAAATTAATTAAAATATTGAAACGGTGGTCGATCGACGAACAGTCTCAAAATTGACAGAAACTCGAAGGGATCACGCTTGAATTTATTTCTTTTCTATGAAATATAATTTCATGGAAGGGTTAGTTTCGAAATACTGACCGTTCAGCGGACTCTGTCTAAACAACCGTATGATCCTACTATAAATATAACTATATACTATAAATACGGGTAAGTGTACCAACCACCAGCGAACTGTAAGCAATTCGGTGGGACAAGTTTTTACACCTTAACCAAATCTTCGTTGTTAATGCAGCAAGTTTGCTGGAAACCGTTCCTATATAAAGCCGCTGCTTGATTGATCAGTTGTGGTCCTTATTCTTGGGATTATTGCTAGTATGCTTCCTTGATTTGGGTCAACGTCGTATAGGCGATAATCTTCCACACGGAGCGATCCGTAGTCAAACCTTCGAGACTCGGTTGGTGTCGGCTATGTAATCCGTTGACAAAGTGCTGTCTCTGACTACGTATCGTTTGGCCATTTCCGAAAGAATCGACATGTGGCTAGCCCAAATATAGACACAATGTTGTCAATTGTATTCGATTGCTTCTAGGATGGTCGGTGTCCGGTGTACTCTTTGACTTATGGCGCTTGTTTTGGTTTCTTTGGTGCAGTCGACATGTCGTCTGTTGAATCGATCGGTCAGCTTCGTCTTCTATTTTCGGTAACTGTTGATGTTATTATGTCTTTAAAATGTGGTTGAGGTCTGATGATTTGTTTGGTTTGTGTCGCGTTTATATGTCCTTTTACCGTGGTTTTGCAGTATTTGTATTTGTTAGTCGGACCATTTCCATTGCCGTAAAACGACACCATTTCCTCTTGTGTCTCGTTCTCACGGTGATGTTTTACTGCAATATATTTTCTGTTTAATTTGGTGGTCTTAAAAAAAAACCATTTACGTTTATTTCTCATTTGCTCCGTTACAATGTGTTCATAAGCACCTAATTTTATTTATTTATTTTGTTGCTAATTTAACGTCCGAGAAGGCATGAAAATAACTGATTCCACCGACTAAAACTAATATACAATGCGAATATATTATCTTATGGGTAGGTTTTAGAACGATTAATAATCTAGATAATAATATTATTATAGGTCAATTTGCGGCATTTTATCATGAAGAAGTTCAAGACTTTTGTGTTCAACATTTATCTGACGGTATGTATTATTTTTATAAGAAGACTGAAAATCACTTTATAGCAGCGAAAAATAATGAAACCTTTGATTTCATAGATGTTCATATATGTATATCAATATTTGTATCTTTAAAAAAGAGTTGTAACAAGAGTATCTAAGATAAAAAACTTTATTATAGAATTTTTTTTATATGTGAAACATTATTACATTTATTTTATGATTTTACGATTTAAATTTAAATTTAACCAGATACTTGATTATATTATATCAAATAATTTATGACAATAAAACAGAAAAACCTTTTAATTTAATTTAATATGTATTTAAATACAATTATAGATGCACAGAATCCACGACAATATTGTCAAGCTAATGGGTCAAATAATGAACCTACGCCCTTAGTTCAGACCTAGTATGAGACGTAAAAATAAAAATATACGGTTAAATTTAATATAAAATTTATAAATCATAGTTTTTTAGCGTTAAAATTATATATGGAATGCACAATTGTAAATCTATATGGGTAATTTATTATAAACCAAAACTTATTAATTTGTGTATTTTTTTTTAATTGATTTTTTTTATGTGATTGTGTGTGTGTGCGCGTGCGTGCGTGTGTCTATTTTTTAAGGCTGGGCAAATGTACAGTTTTTGGTACGTGATACAATGCAATACAAATCAAATTCAATTTTTGAAAATTATTTTTTGTATAAAAGATTATAGTCTACTAAATTTATAATTACTTAAAAATATATTAACTTAACGTGGATTTTAAGATAATTCACTCGTTTTTTATTAAGTTAATACGAATTAAATATAAAAAACTACTAGTTAAGTTAACAAATATGAGTATTATAAATACTTAACTCAACCATTTTAACTCTTTAATACCCGGAATTGGTATTTTTGATAGTAAAGAAATTATAAGCAAATGGGTTTTAAGAGAACATGTTATATACATTAAACATACTATTATGATATAATATTATGACTACAATCATATTATGTTCAATATTTTATTTATTACAATAACTATTAAAGTTAATAGATATATTTTTAATTCTATAGATAATTTTTAGGACATTTTGTATGGCAAATGATGTATTTTGTTTAAAAAAAATAACCTAAATGACGGAAAAAAAAATTTTGTTCAGGCTTTACTTTTTAAATAAAAAGTCTTCCTCCTGAATATTTTGTATATAATATACACAAATGTAATAACAACTATTTATTGTGTATATTTACAGTTATTAACTTATTCAATCTAATAGAAAAATTGTGAAAAGCATATCTGACAGTTATTGGTTTCCAAAGACATTTTGTTTAAACTTAAATGAAATATTCACAATTCTAACTAGGAAAATACTAAATCTATAATAAAAGTAACATATTTCGCATTATTTTTTATATTATGGTGATCAATATTTTAAAAGTGGTAACATTTTCTTTTATTTGTTATTATTATTATATTATATATTATATTATTAATATTTAATTTACATACCAAATTTAATCAATAATCAAGTTTACAAAAAGATGAATATTTACCCTATTTAAATAAAATATTAAAATATTATACCAAAGCATTGGTTTAAATAGTAAGTATAATATTATTTATATAAATATTGTAAATACTAAAATGGCATTTGTATTTGTAAAACAAATTACGAGTTATATGAAAAAGTTAATGGAGAACGTTTAAAACGTGTATTGTAAATAAATATTTCCTTATCACTGCAATATAAAAATACCTATGGACAGTAGCGCATTTAGGTCAAGGCGAATTGGGAAAATACTCCGGTCGCGGGTCGGTGAAGTTTTAGGGGTGGTAAATATTTTATTATATAAATATATTATTATATATTCAGCTAACAAGAGAGGGGGTTATATAATTTTGACCATGGCGGGAAGTGTCTAAATGCACCACTTCCTAGTTCCTATAGATAAAACTAAAAAGATCACAAAAGCTTTTAGCTTTTAATTCGATAGGTGGATAATTGAATACACATTAAAAAAACAAAATTATTTCACACCACATATTTTGAAAGATGTATATCAAAATTATTCAGATGGTATCTCGATTACGAATTATATACCTATAATAGGCGTGTTTTGTCGTTTAACCAAATATAAACGGGTAACAATATTTTGTAAAGAAGCTTATGATAAATTAATGATAAATTCAAATTATGATAAATCATAACCAAGTAAAGAGAATGGTCTTGATGTTTGGTTATTAATTAAATGATTAGATACAATATAGAATTATAGATGGTATTTTTTTAAATAAAAAATTGTTTGTATACTGTCAACTGTTAGAGACTTCAGACTTAGACTTAGTGTTAAACAGTGGCGTAGCCAAAGGGGGTGTTTTGGGTGTTAAAACATCTCCTTGACCGTATTTATGTTAAACAATTTTATAAACTAGTTTTATCAAAACATTTTGCTAGAAGCTTTTGTTTAATATTTTTATTATGAATTATACAAATTGACAAAAATGATAATATAACGTAATATTTTCACCAAGATAGATTACACCAAGACAAATATTTTAACGTGTTAAATGTTATAATTTAACATATTAAAAAAAAAAACACTCCCTATAATAAATCCTGGCTACGCGTTTGGTGTTAAATGTTTTTTTCTCATTATTCAAGTTAAATTTGTTAAATGTTCTGAATTCAACTGATTTAATTGCTTCAGTAAATTTCCACAATTTAATATAAAATTATAAATTGAATTAAATTAAATTAAATTGGAAATTTGAAATATTACGTCAATTTTGTATTTTTGTTATCTTGAATGGGAAATCAAATTTTGACGTTTTCACAAATTTATGATAATTAACCTAAATCATTTAAACATATATGATAACATATTTAACCAGGTTAAATGCCAAAACACGCCCAATGTATTTATAATTTTTTTTATCACCAAGATGCACATAATAAAGTTGATAATTGTATGAGCGAATACCTAATTTATACATACAATTATCATACTGAATATTATTCAAATATATTCATAACAGAATATTATCATACGTTTACTTGGTTACCATAACCAATTTTGTATAATCTCAAATGATTAATAATCTCGTAAAATAAATACAAAATATTATTATCTGTGGTATAATAAAATTAAATATTCGCATTCGGAATTCGAAGGTACGCTACTCGATAATATTACTCAATCGGAAAGATTGTAAATTTGTATTAAAAAAAAAAAAGCCTATACTTTGTATTTTGTGAAAAATACTTAATTTTAAATTTTAATATATGCAGGTATATATTATATTATTCATTCATATTTACGACAAAATAGTCTCTGCAGTGGTGACATAAATAGAAATGTTAAATAATTTTAATAGTTCATATTTCACTTAATAAAACATACTTCCAATGTTTGGTATATAGATATTATCAGGGACGGATTGGGCCATAGGGAAATCGGGAGATTCCCGATGGGCCGCGACGCCGCGTACTATACTCCTACTTTACTACTATATTGACTGCATATATATATATAAGAATATTTAGTATTACAGGTACTTTATCGAGATACCTGTAATTAAAATCCATGGATTTAATTACAGTTCAGAACCTAGTTGATGGAATACTTGAACATTTTTTAAATGTTCAAAGAAATATGGAATGGATAAAATTATCTGCAGAGTTATTTGTTAGGTTAGGTTAGGTTAGGTTAGACTATAAGTTAGATTTACAATTTAATGGCGATAGTCCTATAACTGTAAATGAAATATTACCTAATATAAGAACCAGAAAGAAAAAAATGTTACCCGGTGAGATTAGTAATGATGTGGTACATGAAGATCCTTTAAAGAAGTTTGAAATAGAAGTTCATAACAGAATATTAGATATAGTTGTTGAGAGTATTAAAAAAATATTTATAAAACACAGAAAATTGTATAATGATTTATCATGTTTGTCACCAAGTTATTTTTCATATATAATTTAAAATGGTTTGCCTGATCAAGAATTGACTACTATGTGTAATAAGTTAGAGTTTGAATTCAAATATAATTTACAACGGACTAAAAAATGAGTTAATACATTTTGCAAAAAATTGGAATAAACTAAAGAAAAGTCTTGCTGAATCATTTGCTACTTCATACTCTTTGGAGCTAACACAAGACGAAGAAGATGACATTGAATCTAAAATTAATCCTGAATCACAAAATATGACTTGTAAGAGTTGCAAAAACTGTGTTGTTTGTTGCTATAACATTTTACAAAAATAAAATTTATATTGCGATACTAATTATACTAATATACTAATATACTGATTTATTTTTGGCCTACAAATATGTACTTAGTCTACCATCAACCCAAGTATCCTGTGAAAGATATTTTTCTTTCCTAAAAAATATTAAATCAATACTTCGTAGTCAACTTTCGGATCCAAAACTAGAAGCATTCATGTCCATCGAAAAACAGAAATTAACACTATTAGATTCAGATAAAATTATTAAAGAATTACAAAAAGAGAGTTCTCTTTTAAAAAAAAATCTTTCATTGTAAATTAAACCAGTCATTATTTATTCAAATAAAAATATTTAAAAAAATTACTAACATTTTATTATTTAATATTTATATGTAGGTAATACTATTGTTATTCCATTATTATTAGTTTTATTATTACATTTTATTGTTAAAGATTGATTTTATAATAACACTGATTACAGTAGTAATCAGTTTCTTTTATATTAATATTGTTTATTGATACTGGTAAGATATATGTTTTAATATGTAAGTTAATAGTAGTATTGTAGTATTTTTCAAATAGTACCTATGTATTTAAAGTAGGAAAAGTGATTTTTATTTATAAATTACATCTGGTAATAATTATAGGTATCTTACATCTGCCTATGCAAACCTCACTAATATAGTATAATATAGGTAATCATTTTTGTAGGAACAATGAACACACCATAAAATGCCAATAAATATTTAGGTACCACCCCTTTATAAGACTAAAAAAAATTACCATCTTCAGTATGGTACACTTGCCAGTTGCCACCAATCCCCCAACGAATAGTGGGCCGGTAAAAAGGTATTTTCCCAGGCTGGTCCGAAATTCCAATCCGTCCCTGGATTATTATTAACATACAATCGAAAAATTATTTTGAAACAATATTCGAAATTCTATACAACTCCAATATTAAGTGTTTTGAATTTAATTATTTTAATTAACACTGTGCATAACATTATAAAATTTTTTAAATGAATTTTTATAAATCAGACCAAATGCAAAAACGTACCTATAACCTGTTAGATTGCATCACCATGAAAGGCAATTAATAACTTTTTGATCAGAAATTATCCAATCGAATATTTTTTAACAAAGTAAAAATAAATACAATACAAAAGAAAAATATGACTAAGCAGTAAGTTTACCTATAAAACTTATGTTAACAATATATTGATAGTGTGATTGAACTGTTATAAATACTTGACAATTATTAATGTTTTAGTATATGAAGCGCAATCTAGTGAACAATTTGTATATTATACACAGCGGTTCAAAAAAATATGTCATTTCCAATTTTGCAGTTTATTAAATCTCTATTTTTCAATAAAATACGAAAATAAATTACATTTTATTGTTTTCAATTCAAATTACCTATATAATTTCTAGAGATTAACGTGAAAGTCATGTTATATTCTGAATTAACCTTCATAATTTTTTTATCATTTTCAATTACTTTATATAATAATAATTGAATAATTGAATAAAATATCAAAATAGTTAAAAAATTAATATAATTTTACTAGTATTAAGTAATAAATTCGTAATTAAGCTATATTATAATTTTAATAATAAACTATATCTGATACACAGTTATATAGTTAGGTATATTGTATAATATATATTTTAATTTATCTTAAACATCTTTAGAACGATTTAATTTAACGACTTTAAAAAATTTGTCAACTTGCCCAGTCTAACCTCTAATTTAAATGAGATTATTGTCATATTAAATACAAAACCTAATATTATAATCAAATATACAAACATATAATACGATTTAAATATGATCGCCAGACGCGACAATAATTTTCAAAGCCGATTTTCTTCACAAAATAACTACTCAAGATTAATACAACTTTTGCTTATAAGCTTTGTTAGTATTTTTACATCAAATTAAGATTAATTTACTTAATCATTTTTAAATAATCTTTTTTACGGATTAAAGTTATAACAAATAGCTATATAATTAATGTTTTAAATTAATAAGTATTAAGTGTGGTTAGACATTCAATCGAATAACAATTATTTTCTACTTTGGTCAGCTATAACCACAGCCTGACACAGAATGAAATTTATTTTATATTATATAAAATATAGCCGGCGCCGGGAGTGGTCTAGGATGGGCTGACTGGCCCACCCTATATGATTTCTAAGTATCGTTGATAGCGATTTTTATTACACCACTGGCAATCCCTCGAAATCAATGACCCTCTGTCTGGCCCTCCAGGACAAAAAGTTCTGGTGCCACTACTGAATATAGCTATAGCTTTAATATTTATACCCTTACTATTCTAAAAACAAATTTCCATTAAAATTTTTCAAAATATTAACTTAATTGAACAATGTTATTTTCCTCATCAAATCAAGATATTAGCTACTTATATGATATTAAATACTAATTACAAATAAAAAATGTAATTCATTTTGAGTCGTAGTTTTACCAAACCTAACCATCCACCCACCCCTTTTTATCATGAAGATGTTTTATAGGAACGCCCATGTCACAACCACTGATGGTGTATACTCTAATATAAAATTAATATAATGCTTATATTTTAAAACTGGTCATATTATTATTATTAACGTTTAATATGCGTTGTTTTTTACAAGCCTTTATTTCTATTTATTTAAATTATTATATCCTATTGTCAGACAAAAATATTTAAACAAAAAAAAAAATTAATTAATAATAAGTAAGTATTAATATTAGCTTAAAAGTGAAATTTAGTATCATAATTATTGTATTATTAATAATAATTTATTAACATACACAATATTATGTCAAATAAAAAAAAAAAATACGCATTGGCCGACTTTACCGTAAATTCCCGTGCCGAAATTTTTAATCTATCCACTACTGTATATATATATATATATATATGAGTAAAATATAGTATAGCTAAATAGAAATAAAAAAAAATGAATCTTACCGCGTAAATAGAAAATAATTTTAAAAAATTATAAGCAGCCCCTATTTTTAAAGAAAATCGTACTTTACATTTTAATTATACATTAAAATTATGCAAAAACGTATGAGACTGATATACAATCTATGTACACTTAATCCATATTACTATAATTGGAATGAATTATTTAACTAGAATTTTTGTATGATCAATTGATTATATCATTTTGTTGGATTAGAATGAAATAGTTCTAACATAGTATTTTGATATAATTGAGAATAAGAATTTTAAGGTTCAAAGCAAATTATTATTATTTTTATATAAAATAAATTTTTTAAATTTATTAAGTAAAAATCCAATAATTTGTAATAAATAGTATTGTCAAACTGTAATTTACTTATATAACTTACTGGCTTACCTAAAAATCAAAAACTAAAATATTTCTAATTAATATGAAAAGGTTCTATCTAACTCATTATAATAAAATTTACTATTTAACGATTTTCAACATCATAGAACATTTGTGCATTTTCTTAAATAATTGACTTGTAAATCTCATATTTATCCTAGAATTTGTGAAATAAAAAATATTTATTTGATTATTAAAAAAATTGATTTTGAAAAGAATCGAATTTAGAACTTTAAGCCAGTGATTTTTCATTTTATAAATATTTTATTTTTGAAAATGATAAAATAATTGTATATCATAATTGTAAATTAAACTAAATTATTGTATTTACTTATTTTCACGTAAATAACACTACTTATATCTGTTATGCACATTTATTATTACAAGTTACACAATTTTTGTCGGAGCTCATTAAATAAAATGGGATGATTATGATAATGACAATGCGATCACAAAACATAAACTGTTTACAAAAAGAAACTTTTCACAAATGTTAAATTCGATATTTATCTAGTACTAGGATCTAGTTTATACGTAGTACTTAAAAATTGAGTATAATTATGTAAACTTTATTAAAAATAAATACTTAAAATGCTTTTCAACGATTCAAGAAAATAAAAATATAATTTCGAAAAGTCTTTAAAGTAATGATAGAAATTAAAAAACCTATTAGTAACTAATATTATTAAGAATTAACATATTATAACATCAATCACTTAGGTCTGTAGGTTTTAACAGTTTTATTCGGTAGGGTGTATATAATATAATAATATCATCGATTGGTGTTAAATTTTAACTATTGATATTATACATCTCATTTTCTCAGATAAATTAATTATAATAAGATAATTAATAATTATCTTATAAATAATTATAATAATTAATAATAATTATTCTAATTAGTTACCCGCCAGATTGTTTAATATTGTTTATAAATTATAATAAAATATTCTGTAATAATGGGATTTGATTGTGTGCCACTGTTAAGTGTATATTTTTACATTTAAAGAATCTCTAAAGAAAAATACTTAACTCAAATGCGAAATCTGAGTTATGTAAATAGTTTTCATTCTAAAGTATTTAATTTTTATTATTTTAGTTATACGAGAATTCTAAAATTTAGATTAAAATTTAGAACGTTCAAATAATAATTTACAAATATCAAATTACAAAAAAAATATGAAATAATGTGATTGAACAAAATGAAAACACCCATCGCATACGAAATATTTAGTATATGGTTACATAGAATAGTTACTTAGAATTTTAAACAAAATAAAATATTTTTGTGTTAGCTATAATATTCCTAAAATATACCATATATTATTCAACTTTTGTAGTTATTTAAAATCAAAATTTAATTCCGTGGGAAATCGAACACCCAGTCTCGACTAAACTCTTTTTTTGAGATCGTATAAGACCCATGCAATCCATTACAAACTTAAATGACGAACTTTGTACGTTTTCAATTTCCATTTAAGAATACAACGAAGACATGATAGATACTTAAACTAAAATTCCAAAGATAGTATAATCGTCTATCGAGGCGTATTATTATTTCGTTCTCTGAAACTCCGGCTTATAGTTTCAGAATTACATATAATCGAAACTTTTGATGCAGATTTATTGTGATGTTGATAAAAGTGAATAATTTATATTTGGTAGTTAAATTATTATTCATCGAAAATAATAATAGTAGAAACAAATTATTTTTTATAAATAATTATTATTAATAATTAATTATTAGCCAAATATATTGACGTAGTCATAGAATATTGGAAGCTAGTTTTGCTTACAACTTTTCATCAGGCTCAATAACAAATTTTAATATATAATTGTCTGGTTTTTTTATTATTTGAACAATTTTGTAAAGGTATTGGTTAAATGGATAGTAAAATATTTATGTAAGAATAATAATTACTGTTAAATTCTTCAGGTTTTAATACAGGGAATTGAACATCTTCATCAAGGATAGTATCTGGAATAGAATCTTTTGATATTAATTCATTAATTGTATTTAATTCTGGTTCATCTAACAAATCTCTAAATTCATTATAAAATTCTACTTGCTTGTCATCAACATCACTATCAAAATCATTTTCAGAACCAGATGGTATATCTAGTAAATGCCATATTTCTGTATTAAATAATTTTATTGACATAATGTAAAATTATAAAAAAATTAAACTGTAAAAAATAATAATTATATTATATTTTAAAGATATTTTATTATTTTATTTTACAATTCTAATATTCTATACACCAAATATTGATAATTAGCTAGAAATGCTATTACAAATGCTATGTAATGATTATAAGGTTAGTTTTAATTTTTAAATATTAATAAGCCAAACGTTAAAATGTTAATTAAAAATTGTATATCAACTGCAGTTTAGAAACATAGCGCTCTCTTATTACTTGCCGCAATATAATTATACCATAGTAAAAAAGTACCATAGTTGCGCTGATGTTTATTTAAAAATTTAAATTATATTTCAGAGATGTAAAAATTTATGGTTCAACCACCACAACATTTTTTATTTTTCGTATCGCGATGATGCTAACTAACTTTTTGCATTCTAACCGTTAATTCGTTAAAACTTGAACGTCATTATCTTCTTTTAATGATTTGGTTACCTTAAAATAAATGTTTATTTCTTGTTTGAATAGTCGAAAATTTTCGTTCATATTCCCGTTTAATATTAATGGACCCGGCTTGTTGAAGGAATTGATCATGATTCTTTACACGTGCTTTCATGCTGTGACACTATGACACGTAGATTTTATTTTTTATTTTTATTATACCTCTACGACTGCGCCATGTTTGTTTTTCGTTGTTCTTTATGTGTTTTTATGTTATATATAATACATCTATAGCTTTTATATTAAATAAAATACATCTTTTATTTTGTTAAATTACACTTTACATTTTTACATAATTCTTATATATTATATCGCAGATTGTAGTATATCAGATTATTATAACCACAAAAACCAAATCTGATTTTTGTCTAATATGATAACAATATTTGTTATCACACATTATACAAATAAAACAAATAAATTATGTGTATAGTAAGATTCTGAGGATATCTAGTACCAGTTAGTGATAATACACATTAATATAATTAGATTGAAAATGTTTGGATTAGGTTTACGTGCTCTAATACGAGATGTATTGCAATAGTTAAATGGAAAATATAATTGAGAGCCATAAATTGAAAGCCAATATTTGTCTTACTACAATAACTAGATAACGACAAAAATAATAAGCATAAATTTAAGCAGATTTTATTATAAAGTCTTAGTAAAAAGTACACAAAGATTTTTAAAATCAATTTTAATCGAATTAACCCCTTTGTATACTTTAAGCCTCAAATTTTTAAAAAAATGATAAAATTATATAATGGTTATTGGGAAATATGTGAGAGTAGTTTTATCTAATTGAATAAAATATTTATCTAGATATTTAATTTAATCTAGATTTTTCCCAAAACTGCTTCCAATGCAAGTATTTTTTTGTGAAAAATCGACATGAAACGCAGTCGTGTACCAATATTGTCTATACGAAGCGCCGTCTTAAGACATGCAATATTTTATAATCTGTAGTACTAATATTTAAATTTTTCCAATTATTTATTTATTTTAATGATTTAATTTAATTTAAATTTATCTGTTGACATTTATTAATACCACTTAAGCGTTTATTATTATTGTTTTTTTTTTTTTTTTAATATTATTTTTAATACAAACTAATTTTAACATTTATGACCTTCAAAAAATAAATTATATTGATTTTTAAATTTATTAGTCTTAATAATTCTCCAATAAATTTCCAAAATTTCAAAAAATATAAAATAATACATATTCACATACGTATAGTGTAGTCACACTCAAAAAGTACCAAACCGTGTTATTGTTAACGAATATGTCGTTCTCATAACAATGGGGGTATTGTAATTCCTCGGGATATCGTTTTGTTTGACATGAACCTTTACATGTATACTATTATCATTATTACATAAAATACGATTTTTACAAACAAATTCACACTAATGGTGGTCGAATATTTAATTTGAATAGTAGGCGAAAGAGGAAAATAATAAGGATTGTTCTGTTTTTGAACAAGAAACTTCATTCAATGTGAAGACGCGAATCGATTTTCCAATATTTCCTTATTTTAAAGTGCTTAAGCGATTGAAATTTAAGATAAAATAATCCATTAAAACAATAATCATTTAAATACGATACCCATGAATGATCAAATAATATAAATCTATTATTTTCTTTTAAATATACACTATAATAGTATGCTCTAAAAAAATTGTAAATTTTTTTGTTTTTTTAATGTACGAGGTACAATAGGTATAATAGGTATATAATATATACTTATTATTATCAGTATAATAATATTTATGTTTTTTATACATAAAATAATTTCAATTAATATTAATGTATACAGGACACAATTATTACGATAAAAACAGTCGTAGTCAGCGAGTCGCAGTCGGCAATTTTTTTAATCAACTCGAACGTCATTTTCACATACAAAACTAATTTTCATCTGACGTCAATAGCTATTTTCATTTTAGTCAACTTACTATCAACGTTTATGCTGTATATATCAATCAATGATAATACCACCTTATAAAATAAATAGTTTTTCATTCTTTGCCGATAGCACTTTTAATTTAGATTATTTTTAAGAATGTTCATGCTTTTTTATATCCATAATATCCATAATTGGATAAGCACTATTATACTGTATTTTAATATATTTTATAATTTTGTATCACGTGTTGCCCATAAAAGTGAGTTATCAGATTTTAACTGATGGTGAAAATCTATAAACGTTTCCAATCATCAATATTGTTTGCCTATATTCAACAAAAAATTAAAAAATATAATTTATCTATGAGATCATCGTGACGTATTAAATTGTTATTTATTTTCTATATAGAAATTCGATATACTACATGATTAAAAACGATTACTGTTGAACTTTTTTAAAATTTGTCGTTCCACATTATCATAAATTTGAAAAAAGTATATAGCGTATATTTTTTTAAACGATAAAAAATTAGCCAGTATTCTAATTATAGGTCATGGGCTATAAGATAAGAATATTACTGTGTCCGACGCTCGTTACCGCGGTAAACTATATTATCACAATCTCGATGAGAGATCGTGTCGAGAAGAGAACAAAAAAACCTTTCTACACATATTATATAATGTAATATATATTTTCATCGAATACCCACACACGCACATAGGAAACGCACTTCACTTTGGTATAAATAAAATAATAATATTATTATACCGTACACGTACACGTATACAGGACGCTTTTAAAATCGTGTCATAAAAAATATAGAATTTTACATAATATTACATAACCCGAGAACCACTGTACGTCGTTGTGAAATTTTCTATCACTCTGTACCTACCTATAAGCTATAATATATTATGTGATTATATTATATACCGCAGAACACACCGCAGTGGATTTGCGCGGCAGTAACCAGCCGCGGTTACCTCTGGTTGCAGACGTTTTTATATATAATAATATACGTGATATTATTTTTTATTGAAGGTCTTTCATTCATCGTAAACGTATAACTCATGTACAGCTGTCACATTTTTTAGGGTAAATGCTGTCATATAAAATATAACGATTTTAAAAAAAAATCGCATTTCAATGTATAAAATTATGGTTTTTAATATTATGATATAAATATAAATCATATGAATAAATAATAGACTAATAAAAGTGGAAAGATCAATTTTTGACGTTTCTCCTTCGTCACTTCGGTCCTCGGAGAAATAAGTGGATTATTATACTTAAGATTTTAATGCAATGGTATTGCATTAGAAAATATAATTCTGAGCGACACTCACGTATATTACAATATATTATACTGATACTCCATTCCAATTTCACCCATTTCCGGGTGTAAACTATCTATGAGAATACTGAAAAAAATGTTTAAGACCCCTCGATCAAAACTTGTGGAGTTATCACGAAATAAAAAAAAAAAAACGTAAATCGTAATTTTGCCGATTTTCCGCCAATTTTTGGCAGTTTTTCTTTTCCTAAGGAAAAAGTTTTGAGAAATTCTAATAATGAGTTAAATAAAGTACCAATTTTCTACCAAAATCATACTCTATTCGTGGTAATCGGACCATTATTTCTACCCGAAAAGTTGCTTTTTTTATAAAAAATAATTGAATTTCAATTCTATATAAGTTATCGTCTGAAAAGTAATTGCCTTTTCGAAAAAAGGTTCTTTATAGTAATATATGATTATAAAATGCGATATTTTTTTCAAAAGCCCTATTACACAACACTTTAACCATAGATGTGTAAATGTGTAATATTCAATAAATTTAAATATTTTATTTTTATTTTATCGAAGTGATGTACCGCATATTACAGAGTTAAAACATAAAAATAATAATAATTTAGGAAGAAATAATCGTGTAATTTTTAAACAGTCGACTGACTTCCAAATGTAGAACATAATATGTTATTACTATCATTATTTATATTATTTTTATTATTATTAAAATTTAAATAAAAAACACGTTTTCATGAGATATACAAAAATATTTTTAAATCCATATTTTGCACAGTAATTTATTATACCTACTTAACTGATGTTAGTTAAATATTAATCTGGTTGATATACCTAAACAGAAGTTTTGAATTATCTTACAACATACTTCATAGGAAGTTACTAAAACTACGAGATAAGAATGAGTGCTAGTCTCGTAACTTTAATAAATCATAGAATCGTGTCTTACAATGACATTAGTTGCACATAAAACATAAAATACAAGTTTTACTTATATTATACTACATATATATATATATATGTGTGTGTGTGTACGTTATGTAACCTAACCTAACTTAACCTACACTGACAGAGCAAAGGTAAAAAAAAAGTCACAGATCAATATTCTATTTCACCATTCTATATTTCGATTATATTAAAATATTAATCATTAAAATGGTGATCTTATATTCGGTGCATAAAACAATTATATCGGGGTTTTATTGAATAATTTGTTAAGTAGATTTATAGAACATTCGTCTGTCTTAATATATCAAATAAAATATTATAAATGTTTTTTTAAAAAACTGTTTTAAATTCAGTCTACAAATCAATGTATTTTGAGTTTTTATTTAATACGGAAAAAATGTAATCATCTACTTATTATTAAGTTATAGAACTGAAAATAAAGGACGAAATAAAATAAAATTTGGTTGAAATTTATGTTGATTGAAATCATTTCGCCATTGGATTCGGCAATACTATGCATTATAGTTTCAAACACATGTATATCAGAAACAGGACAACTTTATAAACTGTAACTATTACCAAAAACGTCAATAAAATGGCTAGATAATGTTATAAAATAAAATTATATTATACACGTGTAATACAAATAACGAACTTAAATAATTCATAAATTCGTATTGTTCTAAAATATTATATTTCATTCAAATTTTCGGGTGAGTATGCACACAGAGTGGATCACGAAAATTTAAAAATTATTTGGTAATGTTACATAATAATGATTGCAGATGTCGAATTATTTACACATACTGCGCTTTCAGATTAAACACGAAAACAAACATTATAAAAATGTAAAAAAAAAAAAAAAAATTATAAATTTAATTGATAACACACAGTTACTCGTATTATACACATACGAAATAATTAGTGAAATACAATACAATATAATGTCGTTTTAATATACAAATGTATTGTATTTTATATTTTTAAAATCGTATTTAAGCAAAGCACAAATCCATTTGCAAATTGAATTCGTAGTCAAGTAGCTCTCTTTATTTTCGGAGGCGTAAAAAATGACTACATCATCAAATTTATGGCAGATATAGGTGTGTGCTTATTATAATTAGGTCTAAGTGTACAAAATATGATCTTCACAACAAAGCGGACAACTAACAATATTTACATAAAACATAACAAAAAATATAACAATTATTATTTCGTACAAAAGGGATTGAAAAAAAAAACAAAAATTTATATTATAACTGTTTTTTTTTTTTTTAAGCGTCAGAAGCGTATTTTTAAGGCCAAATAAAAAAAAAATCGGAACAATATAATGTGTATTGTTTTTAATTTACAAAGCTTTGTACAAAATATAAAAGACGTGTCAAGTGTCGATAAAGAACGAGCGGTGATTGCGATGAGCGTGAATAAGAAAGTGAGTGAGCGATAGATATCGAAAGAGCGAGAGAGTATGGTGCTCGGAATGTGTGCGGCTGCTTATTACAGGCGTCCGTCGGTTGCGGCTGGTGCTGATCACGGTTGCCACTGCTTACCTCGGATTACGTTTCCGTTGCGGTTTCCGGCCCGAGCACAGGCCGGAGCCGCCGCGGCCGCCACCGCTCATCTACGTCTGTTCGTCCGGCCGGCGTACGGTCCACGGTGGTCGCGGCCGCGGAAGCCGGTCGCCCGCGGCTGTCCGTACGATGGTTTTAACGACGGCGATCGGCGGCGGCTCCGTAATAACAGTCCAATCGGCCGACGACCACGCAACTCTATTTCCATTTTCCCGATGTTATTCCGTGTAAATATACGAACGTCGCTAACTACGCGCATTAAACATTCAATCGCCTGTAGATACGATTCGCGTGCTTTATTATTACTAATGATGGGAACAATAATCGCGCGTATAGATAACACGGAAAATCGCCGCCGCGCCGAGACTACATAACGTTATATTATATTATACGTTTAACGGGATGTTGCTCGCCCGCTAGTCCGCCCTAGGGCCCCGCGGCGATCGATTCGGAGCGCAAGCGCCGCGCGACTCTCTGCGATTCGACAGACCACTCCGCTGGACCGGGGCGCGATGTTTCCGTCGTGCGGTGGTCGCCGGTGCATACAGAAAAACGCGTTTAGCGTGCTGACGGTACGCCAGCTAACCAGAACTGCGGTATACGACATGGTTTCACTTCTGCGTGTGTGTGTGTGTTTGTGTGTGCATATCCGAATGTGGGAAACGCGCACCCGCTACCGATATCAGCGCCGGACGTCCGATCGAGAGGAAAAACGATCCGCGTGTGTATCTCCTTTTACGATTATTTTACTAAAGTTCGCCCGCGGATGCAGCGCCCCCCCGCGGGAAAAAAAAAATTATCGCGTTCGTCGCGATAATTTACTGTCCACAACGTTCGGGAGCACGATCCCTATTATACCTTTAACAATGTCCATGAACAGCGTTCCATCCACTTTGGCGGTGACTCGAGAGAAATGAGAAATCTTATATTAATTTGAATTTACAAACTTTATAATATAGAACCGTTGTATGTAGTTAGAGTGGTTACCTATAAAATTACCTGTTAATTACGAAAAGGTCGTTGAGATGTGATCGCTCACTGACCGGACGGAACAGGATTTGACATGGGTCAATGGGTCTTCTGTTAACCCTGTTGCCGTTGTCTCGTTTAAATTACTTTAAAAATATATTTTTAGTTATTCTACTAAAACCTAGTTAAAACCTGTATTGTTAGCTTTAGGTCGTTTTTATTTTTGAAACATGTTCCCACGAAACATAATCAAACGTGATATTATGTTTGGTATGAAAATACATTTTTAATTTTTTGGTAACTTGCGCCAGCGTTTATTGTTAATGTCTATACATCTGGTATCAAACATTGATTAATCATATTGTAGGATAAATCGTGGTATATTTGCCTCAATTTTCCGTCTATCCGATCACAAAATCATGTAATATGCATTTTTTTATCTATAGCGAAAACTATCTAAATAAATCGTCAAATGTCACACCATAAAATAATATGATAAAAATCAATTCGTCGTTCGGTGGTAAAGTTACTAAGCACATCGTATTATTATAATAATAGTATCATAATAAAGGTATGGAGAATCGTATGGACGTGTTATACGATAAGATGCAAAATAAATTACTTTTAAACAGAGATTTATCGTGGGATCAGGTTGTGAGATATTTTTTTACTACCGTCCATAATTTAATCGAAGGGTTTCCGCGACCTTCGACCATTGGCAACGATATCCAGTTGGCGTTTAGATAAAACAATATTATTTTTCATAAATGGTATTATAATAACATAATATAATATTGATCGTGTATATGAATCCCGCGTATCCGGTCGTTGTCATCATCCGTAATCATCATGAACAAACACAATCCGAGATATTAATAAAAGAAGAATAAAGTACTACAACGCGCTTGATATTTTTTCATTTTCATTAAATTTTCAATGAATTATCACAATAAGTGTACATAAAAATAGTCATATTGACGAATAGGGTTCCAACACTTCAGCAACTCAGCAGCTCATCTATAATAATTATTAATAAACTATATTTTAAGTTGTTATCAATTATTTGCACGTTCTACGCAAACATAAACATAATATTCGGATATTTATGATAATTAAGAATGTTAGGAAATCGAAAATATTTCGTCTCTCTGCGTGCAGCTTAGAAATTAAAAAAAGTATTTTTTTAAAAAAAAAAAAAACGGTTATTATAATAAGTTAAAGATGTATTCTAGTTTTATAATATTAAAAGTATCTATGAACATATTATTAATAGTCGTAGAGAAAATGATGTAGAAAAAAACTTTAATATCATTTTGTTTTTGTTATGGCAGATAATAAGTTAGTTATTTATGATTCCTTTGCGTTTCAATGTACTAAAATCGCCTGTAATAGTAAGAGATTATTCAATCAATATTTTGTTTCGATAATAAGATGAAATGTAATGTTCAAACCAACGGAGAGGTTATTATGGATTTTATTTTTATTTTTAACCGGACGGACTGTCGTCGATAATAATTAATAGTTATATAAAAAATATTTTATTATATACATAAAACTTGAAAAACTTTGTTACCAAATAACAATAGAAAATAAATAAATAAAGGATAATAATGTGGGGAGAAAAAATGGTTCAAAAGTTTTCTTTTGTACTATTTATACTCAGTCAATAGACGAAGTTTTCGATTATTTGCATACATATACATATGGTAAAAAAAAAATTCGAAATTAGTAAATTAAATTACAGTATAATAGAATTCATAAAGTTCATAGTTTACAAGTAGGCATACTAATTGAATTACAAGAGAATAGTATATATAATTTATAATTTATTTAATTTATCTAAATGCACATCGTGGGTCTAAAAACGATTTTAGCCAATATAAGTATATTAAACCAAAACTTCACAAGTAAATAAAAGTAAAAATTATAGAATTAAACAAAATAATGAATATTTAATCAATATAGGGAATGTTGAACAATTTTTATCTTTTTATGTTGATTGGAACAATCTGGTTCAATATTCGATTTTACACCATAATTTCGATTTTTTTAATTTTTCGTCCATATTGAAAATACCATCTGTTAACCGATTTTATATTATAAAGCGTGATACGTATCTGACATACAAAATTAAAATGAATTAAATTATATTTTTATATCAGTTTATTTTATTACTTAACTACGTTAAACTTTATTTGTAACTTTTTGGTATTTTCATCCATTGTACTAAATTTTCTACCGAATTATTTTGCTTTTACGTATACCCTTAAAAGTAAAAATTTTTCACAAATAAATAAATATGTTAATTACTAACAAGGATTAATTTAAATTAAGTTTTTAAAAAGCAAATAGAAAGGAATGCAAAATAGTTGTAAATATCGAAAGTTCGCCACTTCTAATATAAGGTAGTTCTTTTAAGAATATAAAATAAAATACCAACAAAGAATTAATTGAATGGTTTGGAAAAGTTTTAACAAAATCCTTCAAAGTTGACTCCCATACAAATTATTTACAAACAAAAAAAAATACTGAATTTATTATTTAAGCCTCACGCTTTCCTTTCCATAGTTTAAGTGAATATTGAAATTTATCTTTAGGTTTGGTTCAAATTTAATTAGATTCTTTTCATTTCAAATTTTGTTTAGAGTTTTTTTAAATGTTATACTGTTCTATTATATGATTAAAAGTACAAATTTAATAAGTTCACTTATTTTATTATAGGTATATTACCTATCTCGTATACCTATAGAGGTTTTACCAAAGTTGACTATCGTGAATTTATGATTTGGACTCAACTGAGTGCGTATAAAGTTCTTTACAATCTTAATCTAATCATAATAATGTGTTGAAGTGTCAACATAAATAAAAATTCGTGTTTGTTAAACTATTTTTGGAATATTAACAAAAATAGTTTAACAAACACGAATTTTTATATTCATTATTATTATTATTATTATCATGATTACATTATAATATTAAAATACAAATGTTTTTCCAAATACTCAACAAGCTATTAAATTAAATAATTTTGAATTTAAATAATTCTTCCTCTAGAAGGTGCGAAATAAAACTTTCACGTCAATTTAACATAAATATTATTTTAATTAACAATTCATAATAATCAGTAATTTGTTTTCTAAGAATTTTCATTGAGTATAGAAATAGTTATTTTTGATATATCTCAGAAACTAATTAAGCTACTTTTCTCGTTATATTAGTAATATGATAAAAGACTACGAAATCAAAATAAATGCCTTCAGTGCTTAAAATTTTCCATTGTAGTTAATGGTAATATACGTTAACAGTTTTACGGTAGCAATTTCATATGTATGCTGGGAAATACTTAATCATATTTTACTAAAAAAAAAAAAAAAAAAAATTTAACAACAATAATTTGTTTGACAGCTTGGGAAAAGCGTTCATATTTAAACGTAGGTACTTAAACACACACTTATGTGATTATATTAAGGAGAACGAAGTTTCACCATAAAATTTCACAAACAAATAAAAGCAACAATAACATTATCATGGCATGAAATGTTTAACAATTCAGACTAACCTCGAATACGATAATAATATAAATAATAAATCAGACTATATAATCTAACGACGACTCGACAAGATTATTTCCAGTTATGCAATAATAAAATAAATAATAATAACAATTAATAAAATACTATCGTAAACACTTCGTTGTTATATTGTATGACGTAAAAGGGTAATTTTTCAGAATGAAGACCTGACTCATTGTTTGTCATTGCGTTTAAACAGCATACCATTATAAGATCTTATTAAATTTCGAAAATAAAAATCAAGAAGGTCGATTTTTGACGTGCCTCCTTTGTTCCTTTCGTCCTTGGAAAAATTAGTGGTTGATACTTTATAATTAAAATTTGAATATAATAAAATTTAAATTATTTATTTTTGTAGGAAAAACATTTGAGAAATTCGAAAAATGAGTTAAATAAAGTACCAAGTAAATGATTGAATATATAAATTACATATATAAAAATAATATACTACCGAAAACATATTCTACTTGTGATATCTGGACCATTATTTCTACCCAAAAAAATTTCTTCAGACTTTAAAAATACAACAAATATGATAATATTTAATTTTACTAAATATTCAAACATTGGAAGCTTATAAAAAAAAAATTAGTAAATTTTCAAACCGTTAAATAAAAAATTGCAGGTAATATTAAACATTTCCGGATAAATTTTAAAGGTCTATATTTAGTAAGAAAATCAACCAATCCATTCCAAAATGTTTTCTCATATGTAGAAAACCTATGTGAATACAAAAACGTCTAGTCCTTACGTTTAAAACTCAATTAGTTATCATGAAATATAAAAATGTTGTTTATTTTCCGTCGTTTTTTTATCCTATTCGTGGTAATCACACTATTATTTCTATCTAAAAAAATGTCTCCAATTATAAAAAAAAATACCTTTATTGTAAAAAAAATATATTTTTCGTTTAGTTCAGAATCTAAAACTCATTCTTTAAACTTTCTAAAAATTGTAAATTTTTACAACTTCTTAATTTAAAATATGACTTAATTCCTAATCGTTTCTTCAAATGTAATATTACTAATTAGAATAACTAATTGAAATTGTAAATTACATTCATTATTGACAGTAAACGAATCTCAAAACTTTTTACTACTCAATTAAAATTTAAAAAAAAATATGAACGGTTCTTACTTTATGAGGCAAAATAAAAATTATATGTATATTTTTATAAATGTGTATAAAATCTAATAATATTAATAAAAAATTATTCTTCTCGAACTCATTACCGAAAATTAATTTTTGTTAATAATTATTAACTAATAAAGTATTAAAGGTATTATATTTATACTTTAATGAGTTAATTAATAAAAATTAAAATACAATATAATGTAAGAATATTAAACTGTTTAAATATATTCATCTTCTTTTTTTCAATAATTAAATATGTTAAATTAATAATCGTTTATTTTAGTAGGTAGTTTTTTAAACAGGAAATAGGTAAAATAATTTTAAAATTATTATTATTATTATTTTTTTTTATTCTATAAAATTCATATAATATATAATAAAGAGTTAATAAATAAGAAATATGGCCAAAAATTTAAAAAAAAAACCAAATATACAATTACATACGAAATAAACTATACATTTTGCTACATGCAAATATAAAACATATTTATTTCTTACTCGACTATTTTGGTGTCTGTTTAAATTAAATATGCTACATTTTTTATACAAGTACTCTACACTAGTAAATAAGATATTTAATAACTCTTTTTCCCAAATACATTCTCGGGTACTAAGTCAGATCAATCTCGAACTCATTATGTTTTAAGATAATTAATCAAGTATATCGTACAGTTTTTGATGATTTTTTTTAATTACGTATTTAATACAGCGGGTAGATCGTTATCGTCATCTGATGCGTCTTTCTTCTAAATGGTTTAGGCATAAAACGAAAAACGTGCCAAAAATGCTCATATACGTCTAACCCATTTAATATTAAAATGTTATTGGAAAATATATTATTCGGATCCGGTATAATAATGGCTGGTTTTCTCTCGAATAAAGAGAATGAAATATAATAAATCGTCGCTAGCTATGACTATCGAACACTACCTGTTAAATTATGTTTAGAGTTCGGCATCTAATGCGGTTCACGACGCGTTCTGTAGGGAAAACTACTCAGTTCTAAATTATTGTCGAATAATAGAAAATTGTTAATAAAATACGTGACTGATGTTGTTATAAGTCACATTATGTGTGTGTAATAATATGAATCGCATATACTCAATGGTCTATTATATACGAGCCTGTGGCCATTTGTAAAATATTTTCGTAATCGCGCTGATGAACACGTTTATTCTAAAATATTTTAATATTCGATTCGTTCGGTGGTAGCAATGCAAATTTTGGGAAACATATACAATCGAGGGGGGAGGGGGGAAAGAAAAAAAAGCAATATAAATATAACACAATATAAATAGTATCAACATAAAGTCGCCAAATTGTGTGGTTGAAAAAAAAAATTTATTATCCAGTTATAATAATAAATAATAAAAAAAATTGATCAGATTATAACATTATGCTATTTCACACATTTTTTAATACCAACGTCCTAATAAGCCTTTATTTTATTCCATGAATAACTTCATTGATGCTTCTTATTTTCCAAATGGATAGAATGATAAACCATGAACGACAATCGATAAAACAATGAAAAGTAATTTACCAAACACAATATTTTATTAACCTAACTAGTATCGCATAAACCATCGTGGTACAAACATCTTTATGAGACAGTGCAGTGGCGGTCAACCCCCCCGTTTGATTATATTCCCCTATGACCATTTTATTATTATGAATTATTTTCAAAAAATATACCGTTTATGACATATATATTTATAATGAAAAAAAGTAGGAAGGTCGATTATGAACGTTCCTCCTTCGTCCCTTCAGTCCTCGGAGAAATTAGTGGTTTATTAAATTAGAAAATACATATGTAAATATACAAAATAAATTTCAAATCCCTACGATCAAAATTCAAGGAGTTATCATTTCATGATAAAGATTGTCAGTCACGATTTTCAAAATATTTTGTAAATAGATTAAATAGTACATAATTAGGTTTCTACAAAAATTTTAAACCGTTAAATCAAAAATTACTGGTAATATTAAACATTTTTAGAAAAAATTCAAAGTTCTATATATTAAAATCTCTATATTTAGCCTAAAAATCAACCAATCCGTTTTAAAATTTTACTAAACGTACACATTACCTATGTGAGTATCAAAAAAATTTCAAGGCCTAACGATCAAAACTCAATTAGTAATCAAGAAATAAAAAAGAAAATTAAATAACAGAAACAGTAATTTTGCTAATTTTCCTCTTCGCAAGGAAAAAATTTTAGAAAATTCAAAAAATGAGCTAAATAAAGTACCAACTAGATGAAATTTGGTACGGAAAGGGTACCCTATTTGTAGTAATCTGACCATTAATTCTAACCGAAAAAATGTTTTCATACATTAGAAAAAATAATAATAAAAAGCCTATAAAAAAAAAATTATCTGTCATGATTTTCAAAATATTTTGTAAAAAGATTTAGTAGTATATTATAAAGCTTTTATAAAATTTTCAAATTGATAAACAAAAAATTGTAGGTAATATAATTTTTTTTAGAAAAAAACTCAAAGCTCTATTTTTAGCCAAAATATCAACCAATCCGTTCCAAAATTTTACTAAATGTAAATATTATCTATGTGAGTACTCAAAAAAAATTCCAATCTTCTACGATCAAAACTCAATTAGTTATCACAAAATAAAAAATAAAAAATTAAGAAAATATAAATTTTGCCGATATTTTGCCATTTTTTTGTAGTTTTTTTCTCCTGGGGAAAAACTTTGGAGAAATTCGAAAAATGAACTTAATATGTACCAAGATGATACAATTGATTTTTCAACCAAAATTATACTCTTTTTGTAGTAATCAGTTAATTATTTCTACCCGAAAACATGTTTTCATATATATTATGTATACATAAAAAAAAAACAATATAATCCTTGCTCCGCTCAGAATCTAAAATAGATTTAATAATTTAATAATCTGATTACAATGTTATTAATATATTATGACTGATATTTACAATTGTCAAAATTTATGTTGAAAAATCAGAATTATCCCCCCCCCCCCCCCAATAGCAAAATCATTTGACTGCCACTGAGACAGTGACACAAATTTGTTCTTTCATACTGCGACACCTTACGTTAAATGTATAGGAATTTCCTTATAAATTATTTATTGTTTATGATTATAATCGTTAATTACTATCAATAATTGCAGTGGTTATAAAAACGAAGTAATATTGAGTATTTTTTTATGATAAATAATTTAATAAAAAATTGATAAAATTGAACGAACGTGACATATCAACTAAAAACCCCACATCAAAAGATTGTGCAGTGGATTATCGGTGATAAGGTTATGTTGATAATTATTACGTACCTGCCAATATTGAAACCCGGCCAAATTCCCGGTCGCCGCCGACACGGATTATTATAATTCGTCATCAGTATAAGAACTATATATTATGATACGATAATGTTCATACACACACACAATTAGATATTGTTTAAATTAAAAGAATATTTTATTATATATTTTTTGAATTTTTGAATTATACTTTATGCATGACGGAAATTTCATGTTTCGGTAATTAAATTCAACATCAAACACTACAAAGTTATTTTTGTAAATACTTCAATAATGTTAATTAGAAATAATTTGATTTCAATATATTAAAAACCAATCTTTAATATAATATTTTGGGGTGTGTCGCTAATTATTTGATAAATCAATTACAGTAATATTTTAATATTGTCTATTCAGGAATAAATTGTCGAATTATATTATAAATCTATTTCTAACAAAAATTTGTAAATAAATTAAATATTTATAAACTTGTACAAATTACACGAAGTTGAATAATTTACTGTTGTTTTTTTTAACCAAGTTCAATTAAAATTTTTTAAATTTACTAAAAATAAAGGATGTATCAAAAAAAAATTAACTTAAAATTATGTAAATATTTATTTCTAAAATGTTTTATATAAATATAATAATTAACACGTGTAATAATTATTGTTTTATGAGAATTTCAAAAATAAATATTAATCAATAAAATATAAATTAATAGGTTATAATAAAATTTAAAATTTTTAAAATATTAATTTAATTTTAAGATAAAAAAATATATTAAAATATTGTATATTAAATAATATTTTAATAATTTAAATCTATATTTATAACTAGCAACTATAGTTAATAAAAAAAAAAACAAGTTGGTAACAATTTTTATGTCAAAAGTTAAGTTTAAAAGTAAACAAAAACATGTGTTTTAAAATGTAAGACATTTTTGAAGTTCTTCTCCAACAATATTACAAAAAATATATAAAAAAGACATTTTTATAGACATATTTTTTTATATGCTTTAGACTATTAATTGACCACTAAAAAATTCTGTAACATTACGAATATTTGAATAATTCTATAAAAGTTTTATTGAGACTCCACATCGGTCGAAGTTGAGAAATATACCTAAAATCACTAGATATAAAGCTTATTTATAGATCAATATTATGTGATGATTGACTATGCTGCTGGACCTATTAATGCTCGAGAATTTATAAATCAAAAGGAAATACGTTATCATGACTACACAATGTTGATAAAATGTTTACAATATATTAAAATATAATGAATTCTGACCTTACCTAACCAAATCTAACCGAACCTAATACAATAACATAATATAATTAAACAAAAATAGCTATAATATTATTGTACCTTCTTGTTGCTGTGTATGTAGACGACAAGTACGAATATGACATGGCAACACGGTCAACGCATTATCAGGCCCCGAATTTTTTTCGGGCCGAGACTGCACACGCAGAACTAACTCCTCGATTAATATGATAATAATTTTTAAAAAAATAACAAAACATATAAAAAATTCGCAACACTCGATCGAACTTATCGTTACATGAGTACAAACACCTATTAATTATAAAATAATAAAATGTGATAAATTGTTAGATAAAAAAAAAAAAAAAAAAAAAAAAAAAAACAATAATTATATTGAGCACACTTCGCGGTAAAAAACGTGGAAAATGCTTTTAGGCACAAAATTATTAGGTAATCGGTTAAACGACCACGACGACGAACGGTTACCACGCGGCGGAACTGCAGTCGCAGCACATGACAAGATAATATTATTCGCGAAAATAGGAGAGTGCGCGTGCTATCGAAAGACACGCGTGTATATTTATTATTATCATATAATATTGTGTAGGAAAAAAATACAATATTTTCATAGTCGGCGGAGACGACTCGCGCGGCGCGACCGCGTTTACAGTCGCGCGAGTATCTCTCTCGAGGAGACCGCACAGATGTTGCAACATCGCGATCTTGTGCGTACGATAGTCGTGTATTAAATGTGACATTATACGGCGTGTCGCAAAAATGGGAAATTATTCATTAGTTTTTGTTTCTACGACAATAACATGACAATAATATTACCACGGTTCAATCGCCTCGATTCTTCTGTTCCGGTTCCTACCGACGGATATGCGCAATAAACATAACCTTTTTATTTCGGTATATGGCATATGGCCCATGAATCGCTTATGGTAGTTGGTTGGGAGCAACCTAACCTGACCTGACCAAACCTAAAAAATAAAAATGCCACGATAATACCAATAATGTCATACTCGAAACGCATCGTTCCGTCGGACGTCCCAGGACTTTTTTTATCCGTTTCCGGAACACTCTGTATAATGTTATAATATTTTTCGTGTGTGTATATGCGTGTCATTATAGTGTGTATGGGCAATGGCGGCAAAAACGACACCCGTTAAATTTAGCTTACTGCGCCTGTGCCAAAATTTCTATCTTCTACATAATAATATATAATATTATAATAATAATATATGTATACGCGTTATAATACATGTACAATGACGATGGTAATAAAATTATGTTAAAATAACAATGCTGGGTGGCCAGTGATCAAATTCAATATAACAATTTGTAAATTACATCTCCGATGAACTTTGTTCGTAGATATTATCCATTATAATAATTCTATTATGTACCGTTTTACTAGTACACGCAGTGATCAAATTTCCGTGTCAAAAAAATGGTGGTAATCACATGTTTTAAATCAATGTTTGAAATGTTATCTTTATTATTTTTGTAACATGAAATTATGTTCGACATGCTTTATATGCTATATATTTCATGTAAAATATCGAAAGATGAATGTTTTGAACAAAAATATTCACAATTTAAAAACACATTTTTCACGCCCTTAAAAAAATAATCATATCTACTAAAGATTTTTTGTAAATCATATATGGTAAATCAATCATATGATTTTTATTTATGTGTTTTAAATAAATAATGTAGGTTTAAAGAAGGTTTAAAGTACTTGTTTTCTATAAATGCATGCATTTTTAACAATATGTCGATGCAATCGCAATATAGATAAATTATAAAATGATTGTATTTTTCAAGGTCAATATTATCACACTTATAAAGTTGTAAAACCGTATAATTAGTTTATATTTAGTAAGAATAACACATTTGAACATATATAGTTTTTTTAATTTTTTCAAGGAAAAAATGTAATATTTACTGATTTATTTAAGCAAACAAATTTAGAAAAATGGGTTATTTTCGAAACTATCAGCATTACATAAAATACTAGGTACTTTATTTGTTACAAGGGCATAATATAGTACCGATTTTCGGTCATAATTATCACCGAACGCGTTATTAACGGTTTTCGAATAACAATAATAAATATAACAAACTTGCGATTGCATTAAACTTAATTTGACGCTACGAACAATGTGCGTACAAACAAAATGTACACAACAATTTTAATGTGCGTACCTATATTATATAATGTTTATTATTAATGGTATAATAGTTTAGAACGTAATGTTTGACGACGTGTAAAACCGATTTATGTGCATGTTTCTTTTTATACGAATATCATTGTATTTTAATTACTACTCCGACGATAAACCGAGACGTTTATTACGTTTTTATTATATTATAATTTTACAGTCGAGTTTGTACTTACAATAACGTATGCTTAAGAAACGTGTTTTTGTTGTTGTAACATTTAATACAATATAATATTATATTAGATACTATTATAGGGGTTATTTTTGTATTGCATTTTACGTCAAAAAATGAATGATTAAAATGTACATAATTGATAAAGTACACTACCACGGACACTTATACAAAAAAAAACACATGTTAAACGATACCTTCATAAAATAGTTGATATAATCGTTAATATTCAAAAGTCATTCCTCTGTAATAGTTAAACTAAAGTTTTAATGCATATATTTACATCAAAATTAATGGCCTAAACTAATACTAAAACTTTAGTTTGTATTATCCGGTGTAAAAATTTGTTTCGAATAAATACGATTACTATTGTATTAATGTAAAAGCCGAAATCGATGACTTTATTTTATTATATGACACGACAAAAATTCATTGAACAAATAAAATAATAATATTAATATTAATACATTTCATATAATAAATTTAAAATATTTATATTAACAATATCAAGTTTAATACTGTATACATAATGTTCAATAATCATTGTAATTCGATTTTCTTTGAAAAAATTATACTAAGTTCAATAGTAAATTGTTATAAACATATATTTATTGTGTTTTAAATGAATAACAAAAGTGCAATAAAAATAAAATTGATTTTCATTTATCATGTATACTGTGAATAATTACTCAAATGATGTTGAAATAGTTACTACTTACACAAAATAATTAAAAGGAACATTACACATTAATTTTTTGTTTTCGTCTATTTAACGGAAAAAGTAACAAAATCGCACTTCCCTAAAACTAATGTAGGTTTTGAGTTTATTTTATATATTAATTACTTATTATAAAATTTAAAGAGTAAAACATTAAGTAATACATATTCTATCGTAAGATATTATTATAATGCCATCTGATAATGAACTTATAGTTATTTAAAAGATAAAATATATTAAAACACGTATAACTTCGTTGTTGGATGATATTTTACAAAAAGCCCCCGAGACAGGATCAGAAATATTCTTCTCTTTAATTTTTAAACTTTTTAAGTTTAATTTAAACGTAATAATTTCAGTTATGGAACGTTGCTGTCATTAAACTATATTTCCTGTTAAACATACGGAATATTATGAATATAATGCTGTATATTTTGTAAAAAATTGAGCAAAATATAGGGATAGGTATTCTCTTAATGGATAAGTAGAAAGTTGGTTAGATTATTAGGAAACTGCTTTGGAAATTCTCCAAATTGATTTTCAAACTAATGAAATTTATATACATAACGTATGAGTTTAATTTATAATCATAACAAATATTACTCTATACATTTTATATGTCTTAGTGAAAATGTCTTAGTCAATTTTTACAATAATCCAAAAATTTATATTTGTAACCATTTACATGATTTCAATTTTATACTTGAATATATAATTTTTGTGGTATTATACAATATATAATATATTACTAATAACTAATTAATAATTACTATTATAGAAATATATCGCAGCTGATGAATTATCCTGAAAAAATAAGAATAAAAATTGCATATTCTGTTATTAGACATGTTTAAATCAGCCGAATTACATATTTCAGTAAAAACAAAAATTAAAAAAACATAAAATATATAAGTAAATTCGTAAGTACTATCTACCGTGGAGGTAAGATAATTTTTTCACGAGTTTGAAAGATTCAAAATGTAGTGTATACATTTTACGTCTTATCAATGGGTAGGATTATAAGTAACGACTGATACGGTTAACTAAATAAATTAAATAAATAAAAATATAAGATACAATGATATATATTATATAATTTAATTGACGTGATGAAATAAAAACAAAATGTTTGTGTATAAATTCATTTGATGTTGTTCTCTAATAACCCAACAATAATTGCTTTACTGATAAGCGATGGTAACTAATTTATAATTCAACAGTACCTATTTCATGAATTGTACCAATTAAAACTTATAACTTATGTCAGCTTAACCTTTTTGAATAAAATGCCAGCGATAATCTGATTACAAGAAAGTAGGAGGTAGTTATTTAGTTACCCTCTCCAGGGGTAACTAATCCTATCCCAACTCATCCACAAACACTTTTCATCAGTTCTTTTTATGTAATTATAATCATTATAACTATAACTTTAGATAATATTTCTTACATAATAGTGGTATTATATTACATCAAATGTGGGTCAGGTAAAATATATCATTCCGTTTGAATTTTGTATAATAAAAAGTTTATTAAGTTCCAATTGTGTATGTACCTATAATATTAAAATAAGGATTTTGAAACTAATTTGTCTGTTTTATAAAACGAAAATAAAACCCGGCTTGTGCACTTTATTAAAGAACTCGATATCTTCAGGAGTCATAATTATTTTGTCAATTTAAAATTTATTTTCCTCTCATTTTTCGCTTTAAATATAATTTAAAAACTTTTACAATTTATAAATTGTAATGAACTAATGAATCCGATTGCATTTCAAATATTTCATATAGGTATATAGGTATTATAACATCGTGAGATACATATATAATATTTATATATATGCGTACAACGTACTACGTTCATAACGACAGCAGATAGTGAATCTAAGATGCGAGCGACATAGACTGAAATACTTTTTCAAACTATTGTTATCATTAGGCTATAAAATATTTATCACATGCAAAAATGCAATTTACTAAACTTTTTGATACTCTGACTTATTGCATTGACCTTATTATGCGGAAACACACGTTTCATGTTTGTAGATAATAATAACAATGGATATTATATTTAACAGTTTTCTGTTTTATTTTTATCTGTCATCACATTCTACATACTACCAAAGTTCCAACTGTACATATTGGTATATATTATAACTTAAAAAAAAACAAAAATATAGTTTCTAGTTAAAATGTTGTTGCCTTTTGACTTTTATAATAGTTTTAAATTTGTTATCTAATCGTTTCATGCAATTTTGTCCGTTTTAATATTATGTTTATAGAGATTTTTTTTCTTAGATTCGTTTAATAAAAATATAATTTATGTGTTATGTATTTCACTTTTCACCCTAATTATAACAGTTTATTCATAAACTAATTATATAGATTATGTTAGAAACCTACCTATGTTATTTTATTTTATTATTTTTTTTTTTTTTTAATTTATAAAGTTTAAAGAGTAATATTTACTAATTTAAAATAAATTATTTAGTTTATAAATACTACGCTTGAGAAAAATTTAATATATAATTAGTTATTACAAAATGTATACCTATTATAATTATTATAATACCATAAACTCGGCTAAACATATTATTTTACGTGAATGGGTTGCGCACTTTTCAATGACAAAATGTCGTAAATTCGTAGATAAATGTATGTAAACTGTCGAGATTGTGTAGGTACATATTTTATAAAATAAAGTTATACTATACTAACACAATTATAGCTATCAAAATAGCGATAAATCAAGTTTATGTAAACGTCATATAAATTTAAAGACAGCCATAAAGATACTATGTAACGTTACTAAATATTAAAACATTTAAAAAATATTAAAAAAGAGTTTATGAACGTGGTTGCAAATAGAAAAAAACATAACCATAATATTTATATTATAGAACACTGGAATTTTATTTTCTTAAGTAGAAGTCGCTGGTGACATTAGGTATTATATTCCTACTATAGTAATATTATTATTTTTAGCGGCGATAGGAATACAATACATAATATGAGATAAAATAAATGTCGAAGTCTTTATCAGCTCCATAGACTGATAAACATATAAACTGCACATAGAGAGAGAGAGAGAGTGAGGGCATAATTCAAATAGATAACTGAACAGTTGGAAATCTGTATGTTAATTATATTAGTTTTGAAAATTCCACAAATCCTTCTTCGCCGTATCGCAATCTCTTTTATTATTTTATCAACCATTATTTCAACCCAATAACCTAACTTTTTATGTTTAATCAAATTATAATATAAATAAATTATCAAATTCTAATTGAAAATTTTCATAAATTATTATGATTATGAGACCTTACCTAATCAAATCAACCTTTTGAGAAAAATAATAGATTGTATCTACAATATACTCAGTAAGTACTTAAACTGATACTATAAATTCCATTATTGTAAAATATAGAAACACGTATATTTTCCCTTTACATAAAATAATTTTAATTAACAAAATTTGGGTGACAGCGGTTAGTGCACTTATATAATAAAGGAATACTTATATACGAAACATTACCAGTAAAAAGTCATTTGTTACCGTTGTTAAATGAACATTAAACGACACCGTTTGTTACGATGAAACATTTGTAACGTGAAAAATGCAAATTAAACCGACAGAAATAAAGAGGCGATGTGCATATTGTTGTGCCTCGTGGGGTATTTTATGTGAAAAGTTCAAGGAAACGCCAAAGTCGAGGAATTCGGAACGAGCCCAAAATATGCTGTTATACGAGCAGCTGTTGTGGAAGACTGCGAGAAAACGAATAAAATTCCAATAAAACGTTAAGCTTTTGTTTCATGCTATCAGACATCTATGATTTAAATGAATTTAATATTATTATCTAAAAACAGTTAGATTACGATCAATATTTCTAAAATTTAGGCTAAAAATATGGTCTCGGATCAAATTATATTTCTACTCGTATGTAAAACAATGAATAAATTAAAATAAAATGTATTAAATCCTATTGAAATTTGTTGGTTTACTTTTTTCGCTAGTTGCCTCGAAGTTTTATAATTCTTAGTCTCGTGTAAACCGGAACTTCCGCAAAAGGAGTATATAACGAATTTTTTACAATTCTAAAAGTAGTTCGATAAAAGATCGGATACCTAAAATTCCAGTGATAAATAAATAAAAAATCATATACGACCTATTCTGTCGGGAATTTTGAAAAGCTTCAATTAAAAAAAAATATACTAATTTGATGTTTGTTATATGTTTGTATTACATACAGCAATAAATATTATTTAGCTTTGTCGTTATAACCATATTATCTATGGTTATATAATATCAATGAAAATTGAAAATCAAATCACACGAAGTATAATCCAACACGACAACGCAGTTACATCATTACAATAATAATATTATTAAATTGTAAAGTTGATTTAATCCTCTATAAATGTAAACCATTTAAGGACAGGGTATTGGAAAAGAATATACCTACTCGTATTATAATTATTTGATATGAAACAATTAGTGTTCAATGGGAAACAACGATATTTAATGAAACAATGATAAAAAATACATACTATTCGATCTATGCTATAATATTGTTCGCGCATATAGACTGTTAACAAGTATAAATGCAAACATGCAATTATAAAATAATATTAATTAAATATCGATCAGTCAATACGCATTTTATTATTTAAAGTCTGAATTTTACTAATTATATCGTAAATTTAACTATAATTGCGTGTTTTATAGCGTTTTTAATACAAATAGTCTTGCAATTTAAAATTAGTTAGACATCAATGTCAGATGGAATAGGCGTTTTCGTCAGTAATCACGCAAATCAGTAAAAAACATAAATTATATTAAGTTAAACGATATTATAATAATATAATTTTGAATTCGTGTGAAATTAATTTTAACGTAGAATATCACATTCGGGTCAATTATTGCGTAAATTCATGTCTAAACTTAAAACATAAAAATTTATTATTTTATAATAGATAATCTTTAGTAAACAGCCTATTAATAAACCGATTTAACGCGTAGCCATGACACGGTAACGATTTCCCCGCACGACTTTTGGCCTCCGTCATAAGTATATATTTGTATTTATTTATTCATTTTTTATATTAATATAATATTTATTTATCAAATTCTTTAATATTCTAGGAAATGTATAAAATATTAAATAACCATTTAATTTTCATTAACTTTGAATTTGTTTCCTGTTGTCTTGACTTTGAACGAATAAGTCCTGTACATAAGACCTGCTTCGCCGTGTCTGATTCTATTTAATTCATTATTTTTGTGACTTATATAGTCAAAATAAAATTTTCAATTATTTTTTGATAACAATTATATCTTATACAATATTATATTACATTTTTGTCGTGGAATATTTGAATTATGTATTGTATTAGGATGTTGACATTTTTGTTAACACATTATATTATATTCGTTTTTCCCTTTTCAATCAGGCGAAAATGATAGAATTTTATAATATAAGTATAGTGCGATCAAAATTGTATGCCATAGCAATTTTCTTTTGTTTAATACGCGAAATAGATAATTATATAATATTGAATAATATACATTTACTTATCTCCCTATAAAATTGAATTGTGTTACATGTAATTCTAATCATACATACACATTGCCCTGTAAACACATAGTGTATGGTTATTATTATAATATACATACATATTTAAATTGTTCATTACATATCAGAAAGCATAATATGGCAAATCAACGAAAACAATATGCCACTGAGCGATAACAAATCAAATAAACAACAAAAGGTTTATGTTTGTTGTTACGTGCATTTGTACAAATAAATATTATTTTAAATTATTGCATAAAACATTGTCGAAAACCTGGTTGAATTTATTGTGTTGTTTTATGATAATAAAATATTTGTTTAATACGTTTGTGGTTATCGGAAATTATTTCCCGATCTCCACATGTAGTGTGAACAATGAAAATTCAATTGAAATATCTATGAAATACGTTTTTGATGTTCCAACCTCTTAAGGTTAGGTCAGGTTAAGTCTGAATTTTTGTTACCTAACCAGACTCAACTACTTAACCGTATGCGTGCAATACGACAATTATTATCAATATAACATATTATTGTTTTTTTTTTCGTATAAAACCGTTTCGACGATTTAACTTTAATATTTCACGAAAACGCCACGCCGCGACGTTATTAATAACTGTACCAAACGTAGCTTACGAAAATATGTACATAATATTATTATGTATAGCGAAATACGGCAGCGGAGTGTAAACTCGTTTGTCATACGCTACTCCGCCCAAACGTTTATAACAAAACACAGCCGCGACGGAAGTAAAGTAAAGTACATAAGCCGTTTTGTATCGCACCCGGCCGATTATAATTATTATAAAACAAACCTGTATTTTATTATTGTTTTTTTGTTTTTAAAGTACTGTGAAAAAACAATGAATGAATAATAAAAAACAATTTCCGTGCCCTCGTAGAGCTATTATCATGATAAATGTTGGATTTCGCATTATTTTTTTTTTTGAATTTCCTAGTAAAAAATCTAATTCTGGTTTAACTAGTTCAAATATATTAGTTTTATTTTTCATTTAGGCAGATTTTTTTAATTTTTCCAAAAGCACTTTTAAATTGAGTATTTTTTAAAATCGCACATAAAATATTTTCGCTGTTCTGATTATCAAAATAGGTTCGTATATTATTTAACAAACGTTTTCAATCGAACGCATATTTAAGTTCACTGTCGTTATTATTGACATTGTTTTTTAATAAACTTTTATTAACAAATCAATGATAGTGTTAATTATTTCTCTAAAAAACAGACAAAAACAAATTAGTATTGCTCGAATATTTTAACAAAATCAATGGACGTTCTCGTATGTTATAGGTACCTATATCTGTATAAACGAGTTTCAGTTATTTAAATCTATATAATGTCATTACATAGAATAAAAAAATTCTATCGTTTTTATCGAACTTGAATGTTTTATAAATAATTCATGGGGAAAAATATAATATTATAATTGTTCATCGTTTTTGGCTTTGACGTAGCCTTTGACAAAACGCATTTTTCAATCGCCTCGGCATGAAAAACCATAACCCAGTGACTGAATTGGATTTGAACACACGTTTTGACAGTTGGCCATTTGTCAACGCGTTCCAATCTGTACTCTGTTGTGACAAACGTGACGGCACGCAGTGTTTTACGTCATATATTCCGACTGCATATTATATAGTTTTGTCGGTCGAAATATCGTTGAAAAAAACACACTAAACGCGAACGATTAAATAAATAATAACTTTGTAATGGACGCAAAACGACTTTCAACCAAACCGACTTGGACACTTTATAATTATTATTTACAACGAGACAATTGAATAACAATTTATAATATCGTACAAATAAGCTTATCGCGGTCTCGATTAAATGACTTTACTAAAATGATAGCAATAATATTATCCATGTACCTATACCGTCGTATTTGTTGTAAATATTTCGATATATCTCTTTTATCAAAAGTATAATAACAAGGAAATATCGTAAAACATTATATGTGTCGGAGAAATTACTAATTACTAATATTATATTACAATTTTGATAGATAGTTATTTATTTTTATTTTCTTACACAAATATTTTAACATTGTATTATTATTCATTTACATGGTATCTAATTAACCTTTTAATGGTCTTTTTGTCACCTGGGAATTAATTGTCTCTAATTCATTTACAAATTGAAAAAGTACAACAAGGACTATTTTGGGACACTAAAAATACTCGCGTTGAATTAAGTAACGACAAGACCTTTTATTGTCTCGGGACCATTTTGTTCCTTTCAGATATTTTCCTTACATTTTTTTTGTCACTTTATATTATATTATATCCTACGACAAACGTTTTTTAAACAGAAACTACACTTTATTTTCTACAAATATTTTTCTTAATAATATTTTATATAGATAAAATATTTTAATTAGTAGTTTCTTATTGTTATTAATTTATTTACTAAAGATAATAATGTGTAAAAAATGAATAAATTTTCAATAAATATTAGATAATATACGTATATTTTATATCTGCCTTTCCGGCTTATGACACGTCTTGAAGATTCGATTAAACAATAAATATATTATTTAATTTTGAATTTTGGAATTATTGATAATATAAAATTTAAAATATTTATTTAAATTCCTCGAAAATTTTTAATTAATTATAAATCCATTAATAATTCATTATAATTAACTGTTTTAAATAAATACTTAAATTCCACTACATATCGCTATCCCATGATAATAATACACATTTTTTTCCATCGTTCTATGTTGAAAATTTTTCTTATTTTAACTACGTCTAGATAATCTTTTATAATCATTTTATAGAAAATACTCTAATAATTTAATGTTATTACATAGTATGCAATTTTTAATTTTTTTAATAACATAATTATTAACTGTTTTAATTTAATATGTTAATTATTTTAACTCTTGAAATTTAATAGATTATATCTACATTTTATATTTTCTAAATCTGTTATGTTAAATATCTTGAAATATTAAAAATATAAATACGAATAACGATAGAAGGCATTAGTTAATCACTATGTGTATTAGTTTAGCGCGCGGTTTTAATATATGTATATACAAGGTACATCTTACTTTCCTTTGATCAAAATTCTACACTTTTATACACAATATAATAATGTAACTTATACTGTTAGATGCGTTTCAGATATCTCATCGACGTTATATGTAACACTACAATTATAGAAATAGAATTTATACTTTCTTAAAATCCTTAAAATATATTGTTCTTATAACGCTTAAAATGAGGTAATACATTAATTTAATATTCTTTTAAAATGTAAGATATAAGATCTACTTAATTATTCAATGAATCCTTTTAATATTCTCTAAAATAAAGTTAACTTAAAAATTGATCACAAAACAATTTTTTTTTAATCTTTTTCATTTTTCAAGTCATTTAGACAGCGAAAATATTTATACATATATTAAATATTGGAATAATATAATTATATATGTACCTACTTAAGCAATACCTACATCTTTAATTAAAAAATAAGAATTAAACAAATCACGATATTATTTAATTGTTTATACATTTATTGGTGAAATAACAATTTGTATCTCTATTATAGTATGTACATAATAATAATTATAAAATTAATTTTTACAAAAACAATTTTCTCTAAAAATCATCTGTTACGTATCGATTATTTTCTATAACCTAAAATGTGCTTTTTTATACGAAATTAATTGTTTTCATTGAATCGAATTAATTGTTTTCATATGATTCAAGAACCGCAAAAAAATATCAACATTTATCATAGGCTAGAAACAATTATGTATGATGAAATCATTAAATTCATAAGTAACGCCTGATAAAACAATTTTTTATTTTCGTTTTTTTTTCCCCCCGTGTTTTTCAATTATAATATAATAACATTAATTTATTATTATTATTTTGATAATAATATATTTGACCGAATCCGCGTCGTGTGTGTGCTGCTCCGTACTATTCGTTGTACGGCGGCGACGGCATCGCCGTAAAAATAGAACGCATTGAGTTAATCTTGGAATCGCCTCCTGTCTATTTCTAGGTTAAGTGGCTTATATACGTATATATATAAAAAACAATATAGATAGCTGCCGCGTCGGCGGAGCGGTAACACCAACGGCGGTCGCCGAGACGGTCGCGAACCGGCCGATGCCAAGCGATATTTTTTTCTAATACGTTATTATCATATAAATATTGTGTAATAATCAAACGATGAGCTTTTGATCATTCGAAAGATTGTGTATTCGTAGGTTAACTTACTACCTGGATAGGTATCATATAGAAACAAAAACAGTTATTCTTTATTGATGCGATTATGATGGATTGAAATACTGGTTAAAAAATAAAATCATAGTTATATTTTCTAAATAACTAAAACTGGGCAGTAACGTGTTAAAAAGATAACATTAAATATGTTACTTTTTTTAATAAGTTAATTTTTTTCTGAACACCGAGTATTTCAGCTTTTTTTGTATAATTCATTAATTACTTTCAAGAAAATTGTTTTTAATATATAGTTTAACTTATAACAAAAAATAATTTTATGTTTCAATAATTATAAATTTTTCAATAAAAGGCACATACAAAAATTTGATACAAATTGAAGGTAAGACAAATATAATTTTTTTTCAATAAATTAATTTAACTAAGTTAAGTTACTTTTATTTTAATTTAATTTATACATTTCTAGAATAACTTAATTTAAAGAGTTACAAAATTAGTTAACTCCTAACATCCTAACCTTCTATAAAACTTAGTACTTCAGATACAACTTATATAATATTTTTTGAATGAGATTAAATGAAATTATAAATAATTAATTTTTTTAGATGTAATTCACAGTACTGTTTGGAGGTTAGACCTTAGTTTTACCTCACGTCGTCGCCCAAAAATCTATGAATAGAAAGAAAGATTAATTTTTTTTGTTAGATTATGATACTATGAATATATTATTATTATATTAATTTATGGAGTGTGATGGTAGTGAAGGGGAAGAAAGGAATCTTCAGGTGTCCGTTTTGTACTCCTACGGGCGACCGCCACTGTTTGCTACATCGACGATAACCTTTCAACAGATATGCTAATGGATGGTAAACGCCAAAAGAACCGCGTATACCACGTGGACTAATGCCAAATAGTTTTTCAGTGTAACTATACGGAATTATATACTAATATATACGACAAATGATATACACATTTATGGTTTTAGAAAAAATACCCCTATTGTCAAAAAAAAAAAAACCATGTTTTTTTAAAAATAAGAAAATCGTCAAAAATATGTTTGCGATTTCAGTGATGATTTTAAGCATATATTTAAATTTGTTTATATTTCAAGAACACGAACTGTTGTCATGACTTGAAGTACCTATAATATTAATATACGTAAGACGTATCGGTCTTGTAAAAATTATATGCAATTTTCTGGATAGTGAAATTTTTCCATAAAAATGTTTAAACCAGATAAGGTTTAGTTTGGACCTAACTATAAATTATTTACCATTGTTCGGGTAATCATGATAATACGAATATAGAATCGGTGATAACGTATTATTATGTAGCGCGGAGAGCTGATTTTTGGTGCATTGCGATTGCCGACTACATGCACAGCCAGCGCGGCGGACGCGAGATCGCCAAAAAAACCTGGGTGGAACGACGCTATCTTTTAGTGTCGGCGCGCGCGCGAATCCGCTCCGTCCTTTTCGCCCACCCGCTGTCGTATTGATCATCAACATCCACCCCCGAAACATTTTATTCGCACGACCTTACGTACTCTGGAAACTCTGCAAAAGACACCGGTTCGAGTCAAAGTCACGTACAAAAGTGAAGACTACTACTTGTCGAGCTCTTCCTGTACGTTTTCCGCCTTAATCACAGATAAAAATCTCCACGCCGTCACGATTATCGTTCTCGTTTCGATCTTAATGCGGTTATACGGAAAATAATGAACTAAGTACACGAAATACAATATGGTATTTTCGATTCATAGTTACGACCGTCTATGAGATTATAATATTTTGTTTAAACTTGTTAATAATTAATATTATAATTCGATTTTTTGATTACTACACAAAACATGTGACCAAACGCATACGTTATTTTAAATTTTTGAACGTTCACGTTTTATATATTTTTTAACAAAAACAGAGTACATATTATTATAAATACCTACCCAAAAGTTATTTTACGTAAATTATATATATATATATATATATAGTCATATTTATATATATATATATATATACATTTCTATAACACACACTTGTAAATAGTGGAGGATTTAAGGGGGAGAGAACATCCAGGGGTACTGGCCCCCCACAGAGGAATAAAAAATATAATTAAAAATGTAATATGCACAATAGGTAAATATATACATTTATTCATTAATTTTACATTATTTTATAAGCATACAAATTTTGTACCACCCACAATATTGTTGAAAATCACTGATTATAAATACAATTAAAAATAATGTTATTAAAATAATGTCTGTAAAATGAAATATTATAATGTATTATATTTGAAAATATGTTACTAAATCTATAAATAAACTTTATACGTAAAAATATCCTTAAACATGACATATATAAAAATATACTGCAACATTAGTTTGGAGATTTCAAATCTAGACTTTAGGAATTTAATTTGTCTTATAGTTAATCACAATTCTAATTGTGCTAAATAAATATGCAAATTTATAAAGAACCTAGCTTTACTTAATTATACTCGTATTATACGCTAATATAATTGTATTTATAGTCGTTCAAATTTAACTTTATTGTAGAAATGAAAAACAGTAAAATTTTAATTTCAGTATTCAGTGTAAAATATGGTTTTTGTTTAGAAAAAAAAAAATATCATATTTATAAATAAATTAAATTATTACCAAGTGTTTTCTATCCATATTGTATCAAAAAATTAATAAATATTAATTTATAAAAGTAGACTATTCGTATAATATGAAGTAATATTATTATTATTAATTGTTTTATTAATTAATTTGATAAATGTTGAAACCTTTTTTATAAATATGTAAACTATAATAATACATACTTTTATACATGAAAACATTAAAAAAAAAATTAATTTCAACTTTTTTTTGAGAATTTATTTATGATAACATTATGCTAATTGAAAATAATAATAATAATAGTATGTAATTTAAATAAGTATTTTAGTATTTTCTTTAGTCATATTTATGTACACAGTATAAAACGAAAGTCAAATAAAGTATATAATCCATTTATATACTGTAAATAAATTGCATTTTTATATTTTCAAACTTAATACTAAAATTAGTAGTAGTTGTATTTTGAGTTTATAGCAAGGAAAAGCCAATTAATTACAAGCACTGCATCTGAGGATATAACTTATTGTTGGTAAGTTTCTAATTTTGTGTTTCATCTCATATTATTACATAACCTAAGTCACATGAACGAAACATATAATATACAACCTATAATATTACATACGTACTATAATGTATAGTAATAACGTGTGTTTTTTTTTCATTATTTCTTTTCACGTATTACATTATAAATACTATCGTTCGTATATAATACCACCGTACAATAGGCCACCGCAAAAATTATAGATAAAATAATTCGATGTAGGAAATAATTTATCTAACACTAATTTATTCCTATTTATAATAATAGTCTGCCTGATCGTTCAAATATAAGATTATAAATGTATAACAACAATATCACAACAGTGTTGAACTGTTTACGTACACAACGCAAACACAATACATTTAAAACAAGAAAATTACTTATTTGTATATTTTGTGAAAACAATAAGGTCTATATTAATGATAATTACTATTTTACCAAATAATGATATATAGTTTAAAAGATAGTAATAGTTAATACATCAAAATCACACAAATATTCATATTATTATTTATTTATTTAATTCTCATAGCTTTCAACTCTAAATTATATTAAAATAATATTTTTTAAATAGAAAATCGAGTTTATTAAAAAATGTTTATTATAATATTATCGAATTAAAATAAAATTCTTACTTATTATTTATTTTAACAAGAATATCATAATATATTAATTCGCCTTACCCAACCTAACCTTATTTTATATGGGTACCGTCATTAGTGAACTGTTCACATATTAGCGGATATGACACCGTTTAGCTGTTTTAATTAGTTCTTGTATAAATTATCAGGTATTAAACAACGCAGTTTAAACCATTTAGATGAACAATATCTAGCATTGAATATATTACACGAATCATTTTGTCTTTTGTTTATTTTATACTAATTTTATTATAATTATACCTTTGTGGTAAATAAATGCATTTTGTTAGTGTAGTTATGGTTCTAATGATCACAATATACACTAGATACCTAGTCAATTTTATATTATTATAAACAAAATATAGTCACGGAACACTGTTGAAATACAGAACACATATAGAAGAAGCAATTGAAAACTTCACTAAATCTATAAAAGATGAAATTTCTAGAAATCTATTTAACTCAACATAGAAAGAAAAAAACGAAGGAATATTCCAGATATAATCCATGCTGAGATCCAAGACAAAAACTGTCTTTGCCGCGAATGGCAAAAATCATGCAATCCTATACTCAAAAATCATCTAAACCACAAAATTAAACGTATTAGAAATATAGTACAAGTAACTAAGAAAGACGAATGGGAGTCCTACTTAGACTCGTTAGACACCAAAGACGGTTCGATCTATAAATTAAACAAACTATTATAGAACAGGCGCCCAGCTGTTCAACCGCTGATTGGACAACGGGGTTTAATAAATCCAGCCGCTTAAAAAACCGAACTGATAGACGGATCACTTTAAAAACCAATTTACTCCAAACCAAGGATCTGTAATTGATGAAGTAACCACCATCTAATTAATAAAATCCACAATAAATCAATTAGTCAAATATCTACAACTCCCAGGGAAAAATCCGAGAACTAATTAATAAATTTACCAGGAGAGGATATGATAACAAACACGGCACTTAAATCCTACCACCTAATAATAAAGTCCTCACGCTAACTAAAAGTTTCCTAAAAATATGCTACTTCCAAACAACATGGAAAGAAGCTATCATTATTTTTAGCAAAACTAAGAAAGACTCAAACATTCCCGGAAACTACCGTCCAATTGCATTACTCTCCTCTCTTACCAAAATCTATGAAAAAAATATTCTAACAAAGCTAATCCCCAACACAAGTAATAAATTATAAAACCTAACCAATATGCCTTTATACCAGAGCATTCTTGGTGATTATAGGTTTGGTCCACAGGGTTCTTAAACTCCTTCAGTGGACCCGAACCTAAGATATTAAACACAAGAAAAGGCTCGAGCCTGGTATAGTTTATCGGCCTTAGGCCGTGATATAAAATAAAAATACAATTGAAACTCATATTTAATCTACAATTATAATTTAAACAATAAAAATATTACGTTTTTTTTCTTATTTATTATTTATAAATGATAACATATTTTTGTTATTTTTTTGCTCAAATATATTATTAATTAAGTTACTACGGTCTAAAAATGAGAAAATAGCAAAAATGTATGTCAAATTATAAATTGTATTATATTAAATTAACCAGACGAATAAAAATAATAAAGAACTGAGAAAAACACTTTTAAATATTTACTTGTATGTTTAATTAAGTAGTTATTTATTATATTAATATATTATAGTTATTTAAATAATATAATTTTTATTTAACATTAGTAGGTATATCGTTTTACCACCTACACCAAAGATGTCAACGAATATTGGTGTTATAAAAATTGCAAAACGATATGTACTACATATTTATTTACAAACGGGTTTTTCGATTCTTTACTTAAAAACTTATAGTTTAGATCAACTTTTAATATATTATAAAAATGATTTAAAATATGTTATATTGTTTTTTTAATAAAGGTCTTACTTTTTTCTACAGTCATAGATTTGTGAAAAGTTTGCTGTATAACTTATATGATCATGGTCAGTAAGCGTCATTTATTAAAATGCTTTAAATTACTTGACAAACAATATTGAAATTTAAAAACGAAACATAATCTAGTTATAATAAGTTTTTAAATTTCAATATTGTTTTTCAAGTAATTTAAATCAATTAAACAAATGACGCTTACTGACCATGATCATATAAGTTATACAGCAAACTTTTCACAAATAAATATTAAATCTATGACTATAGAAAAAATAAGACCTTTATTAAAAAAAACAATGTAACATATTTTAAATCATTTTCATAATAGACAAGTTTTTGCATAACCTTAACGAAAGATTTTGCTATATTTCATATTTTCATGATGAAATTAAGTACTTTGATTTTATTTCTATTGAGAAGAACTATTGAGTTATTTATTTCAGAGTTAAATAAAAATATAAAATAGAGGCTAAAGAAATAACATAAAAAAATTTTTCACTTAGCTGTTATTTGTTTTTATTACTCAGTATATTATATTATAGTATATTATTTACGTTATATCGCAATAATATAGAATATAGAATTGTTTTTTTTTTTTTATTGACAATTTGTCGAATTGATAGTAATAATTCACGCCGCATTAATTTGTATATTACCTACTTAGATGGATTTCCGAGATTTAACATTTAAAATGGCGATTTTCACTAATCAGTTAAGGAAGTTTATGCAGCTGTCTGAATTTTGAGAGCAAGATAAATGTATCCTGCTCTTGACCCTTAATGTCCCCTGGGTCATAAACAACAATATTAGATAAAAATATAATAATATACTATATTATAACGATTGGTGTAAATCATAGTTTTCTGTCATATTATTTTGACACTATTATATTGCGATAGGATTGCAAAATATTGATACAATGAAATCGAGGAGAATATAGAGTAAAGTATACATATTTCAAGAGAAAAAGAGAGTTATGTTGACCATCATGAGGGCAATTTATTTTCTGTTATATGTACAGTGTGTTACACGAGATTTTGATATTTATCAGTATATCATTGTGAAAATATAAAATCCTCAAATTACACCCTAGCTGTTTAAAGAGAACAAGAAAATATGATAAATGAGCATTGTCCCTTTGTTTCCTTATTCATAACCACTACTATAACCATTAGTACTCAATCAGTTTACATGCAAGATGCTGTCACGCATCGTAAATATAATTGATATTTTGATGACAACTACCAAAAAATCACCACTAGGTGCATGACGGTCAGCATTCGTTTTTCGTGCCATCAACTATAATATAATAGAAAATGAATATACAAAGTGATCAGTATTTCATATTACAAAAGCATAGCGAACCACCTCTAATATAATTTTTTCTTAAATCGCGATATATCGATCACTATGTAATAAATACAGTTGTTTTCTCATAACTACTTAATGAGAATTTACACATGAAATTAAACCAGAATATTCGTATATAGAAGGAAAAATTAAATAAATTAATAGAACAATATTTAACAAGTAAGTGGATTTATATACCTAATAGTCCAATCATTAATGAAGAAGTAAACAAGAAAGAGATAATAAAAAGTATTTGCCAAGTCAAAATAGTCTTCAATAATATGAAACCTTTATACACAAAAAAAAAAATCAACCTAAAAATCAGAAAAAAAATACTTAAAATAAATGTCTTGAGTTAGAAAAAAATTATATATACCCTGTAGAAAAAACATATCCATGTAAAATGATTAGCAAATTTACGAATATAAAAAGATGTCAAACCTGTCGATGGGAGCCAACAACGCCGTAGCCGCATCTTGCACGTGCCGCTGCGCTGATCTCCGATCTCTGTGTACCATGCCCATAAGTTTCATCCATCCGCCGCCATGGCTGCCCATTCCACCCGAGTGCCACATAATCGCAGCCAGCCCTACAGAAAAAAAATCATACGTTTCTAAAAAAAATTAATTTATAAATAATAAAAACCTATTGATATGCACATTTATGGTAAACAATTTAAGTTTACACTAACTTATTTTTTTTAAATAAATATTATTATACTTTATTGTACAATTAAACAATAAATCGATTTCTATTATTAAAATATAAAATTCTATGTGTAGGACGTAAGTATACAATAAAATAAAACGTGATAAAACGAAAAATCCTATTTTCTATGATAAACATAATACCTTTAAATAATCTACTTATGTTCAAGTAGTGAATCCACTTGAGAATAAATCGTAGTCATTACGTGTTAGGAATAATATTATAATGTTTCTTTACAGTTTATTATTTTTCGTGTACATTTGTACACAAATTAAAATTTTTATTTTTAAACTAAGGACATTATTTCTATTATATTATGCTATTTGAGTAGGTACATGGTATTATGACAAAATCGTATTATTATACTATTAATCAAGTCTTATAATTCAATAGTTTTAGATTATGAGCGAAACGAAGAATGTATTGGTTTTACCATCATTTTTTTTTATGTCTGAAAGCATGATTTCGGACAGAAATCACGATCCGATTACAACGAATATGTATTATCCAAGTATACTTTCGATAGTAAAATACACCGAAGGGACGAAGGAAGAACCTTCAGAATCGACCATTTCGATTTTTCATGATTGTAAATAGGTAATATAAAAAATATACTAACTAGTTAAAATTTTTTGCATATAATATTTTTTTTCTTTTCGAATGTGATACTTATTAAATATACATTCAAATATGGCCAATGGAGTATAAAATTCACATTTATTATTTGTATTATTTCAGCATTTGTGTATACTTTGGAAGTACGCGAAATATAGTTTGTCCTTTGTTTACTACTACTTTTAATAAAATATAAATAAATAATGAAAGATAAAACGAAAATAATTCTGGAGATATATTACACCCAAAACAAATAATCAAAAAAGATTTTTTGTCTGTTTTATTTGTCACAACCGCGTTTATGCAGTCCTTTTGTATTTCGTTAAATATATTTTTTAGCATTACATTAAACAATATGAATACTGTAATATACGAAATATAAAATATGTATTTTTTCACACTATTTACATATTGTAATATACAACTAATTATGATACTATGCAATGATGTGATGATTTTACAATAAATATATTATATTTAAATTAATTGATAAAATGTATTTCTTTTGTATATTAGGTAATTATAATGATATAAGTAATAATAACTTAATCATAGAGTTCAGTGCAATAACAGGACAATCCTACTTTTGATAACTTTTCAAGGCCATTAAAATAAAATGAATTTTCCCCTATAGATAGCATTTGCAAGAAAAAATAAATTATACTAAAATATTATATATGTAATTAATAAAAACAATAATTGTCAATTTGTAGTTAATTTTTTTATAAATTTTAATAAAATTTTTGATTTTTAAAGTTAATACAATTATTTTTTAAATTCTGAGCGAAGCAAAGAATTTATTGGTTTTACAAAGATTTTTTTTTATGTATGAAGACACTTTTTCGGGTAGAAATAATAGTTCGATTATCACAAGTAGGATATGCTTTCGGTAGCAAATCGTATCTAGTTGGTACTTAATTTAACTGATTTTTTGAAATTCTCAAAAGCTTTTCCTTTAGAGAAGAAAAAATACTAAAAAATGGCGGAAAATCGGCAAAATAACGTTTCTGAAATTTAAATTTTTTTAAAATCATAATAACAAATTGAGTTTTCATCGTAGGGACTTGAATTTTTTTTTGAGTATTTACTTAAGTAAACTTCATTACAAAAAAAAATTTAAAAACGAATGGTTGGTTTTCTGACTAAGTATAGAGTTTTGGCTTTTTTTCTAAAAATGTTTAATATTTCCTGCAATTTTTAGTTTATTGGTCAATTAACGGTGTGGTATGCCAAAAATATAACTTTATATATTATGCTATTAGGGATACAAATATACATTTTACATAGTAAATTGTGTAATTGTTTTAATTAAAATGCATAATAAGCGTAGAATAAAATGGTTCAGAATTCACTTAATTCATCATCAATATCCAATTTTAAAATTATCTATCATATTATCAATATATAATATTAGTTTCAAGCCAAAAATGAATTTCTAAAAATATATTATAGAAAATTTCAAAATTTTTAAGTAATATACACAAATTGTAACTGTACGTATACATTATGCAACATTATGTAACATGCACTATACTTAAAAAAAATTATCTTTTATACTAGTAATTACTCTTTGGTAATTTTAACATTTAAATAAATTAATTACACAATAATTTATTTTATATTGTCTTGTATTAAAATCTATCAAAACCAAACTATATTCCTTAAGAGACAATGCACGTTTACCTAGAAAATTCAGTTTAATCTCTAGTACAACACTAGTTTCTATATTATTATTTTATTATATATTGTTTTTTATTTCATAAACTAACTATAATGATTCTAAAATCGATTTGTTAAACATATAACAATATGATATAATTTCTATAAAAATCGGCTTAGAATCTTTTTTTTTTATTCTGCAGAGCTAGCGATATAGCGAATTTTATATATTTTGTCTCAAATGTTTTTCGTTTTATCTTTAGTTCACGTCAAATAATATTAATAGACGGAAAACTGAAAGATAAGTCGGTATGTTTCGGATTACGGTTTCTTTCACGCATTTATCGTCAATGAAAGCCCGTATACCGGATAGTTAAATCGGCTGGGAACGGGGAGGGTAATGTAAACGGACTTTAAGCGAAGGGTATTGAACGACTCTCTTATATCTACCTTACAAGCAACGGCATGACTGGCTATTATTTACAATGGTGCGTTCGAAGGCATTTCCATTACACAAGACGTATATTATAAAGATGTATATAGGGTACCTTTTGTCGTCTTCAAATACACGACGATGTTTCGTTGTGGGATTTTGACGCGGTATTTATAAAGCAACCTTTACTACGTGAACCTGGTAACACAATGACTGATTATGGGTAAGGTAACGTGTACAGAATGATCGGAAATGCGTGTTACGCTAACAGTTGGTAATTATTAAAGGTCGAAACTTCTAGACTTCTAGAATTTGCATATTTGTTTGTCGTCCATTAAAAGGTTGCTGAATGAGCTATAAATCTGTTTCATACCAAAAAAGCAATAAAATTACAAACGGTTTTCGTGCGTATCTAAGATATCTAAGTTTATATATCTAACATTTTTTGTATTATTTCAGCTTTTTCAATAATTATTTTATAATTATACTAATTAATGTAATATATTAATGTGGGATAAAATGGTGGACTTATGCGGTGTGTATAATTGTAGTAGTGACATCATACACTATACCTACCTGAACTGTTTTTTTAACGTGAATTTTTTTTATATTTTTCTTTCTGTACTATTCTATTACAATATAATAATACGCACGTCGAACGACTCCCGACCCCTAACCTGTATGGAACTCTTAGGACAAAGAAAAATATGAGTTCGAATATGATATTTGCGGAAATTTCAAAAATTCAATAAGCAGAAAAATAACATTTCATCAATTTTAATTGTTATTTTAATAATATAAACAGGCTTCCGCTTACTACATTTCATACATATTTAATATTTTGAGATGTTCAAATGTTTTATCAGAATTCTCTATAGTAGTACCTAAGTCATTTACATTTTAAATAATACGCTTTATGTAAATTAATCTTTTCTTAAAGTTATTTTTTTTTTTTTAAATAATTTACGATTCGCATATTAATAACAATTTAGCTATAGTAATATATTTTATATAGTTTGTACTAGATTAAGTACAGGAAACAATCTATTTTTTATACTTATTCGTTTGTTATTTATCATACTGTTTAAAAAATAATAATAATAGATAATTATTGCAATCTAGCAATATATACAACAATTGTATAAATTACACAGGCGATTTATATTATATTTATTACTATTATTATTATATATAACTATTATACCTATATATTTATTAATTTTATAATAAGCACATATTGTAATTTCAAACAAATATTCTACAGATGGTTTGTCTTACTTTGTTAAACTCTTGTCTCAATCACGATAGTCGCGATACAAAGTTTTTTTTTTTTTTATAAACTATATGATTTTAATTATTATGGGCGTATGGAAGTATTTAAATATTTTCAAAAAGAACTGAAATAAGTTTTAAACTTTAACAAGTTTCAAATTTTCACATTTGGGATAACCATTTGATTTCGCTCATGAGAAATGGGATGAGATCTAAAAATAAAAATGATAATAACCAAACCTCTGTGGAAAAAAATTAAAAAGACCATTTTTATATTTATGTTATCGTATAACACACGCATATAATATATAGTGTGATCAGAACCTCGGGTTACAATCGTATAATTAATTGCGTGCGCATTCAATGTCTTTTTACATAATATTTTGATCATCCTGTATATATATTGTAATATACCGCATACATTTTAATGTCTTTCTCCGTTTCGCGTTTCGAGAGTATCCCTTGCCACTCGTTGTCGGTTGCAGAAACTCGCGCATAATTCACCATTAATTTCCGAATTTGGGACTCTACAGCTACTACACTATGGACGGGAAATGAGCCATTTATGTCCGTCCGCCGATAATAAATCACCTTCTGGCCGGCTCGAGTTAAATTAAAACAATTTTTTTTCCGAACGTTTTCAAATGTCATAAAACGTTTTCTGCATGGACATTCATCGCCGCGAAAAAATGTATAATTATTATTTTTATTATAATAATTATTTAATAATAAGAGTAATACATCGAGAGCCGTTTAATGTAAAATAATATTATTATATTAATAATATTATAAGTATAAATTATTATCATAACAAGTGGTGGATTGTTGTTTTGTGCCGCGTGTATAGGCAATTTAAGTACACAACTGTCGGCGGACGGAACAACAATGAACCTATTAATTCACGGCGCGCTTCCGTGCCCGTGTTCCTTAATACGGCAACAGTATTATTATGACTGTTTTGATTACAACGGGGTCGATGTTATTATTTTATAATGTTATAATAACCGTCTATATAATATGGTTTCTGCGTCTCAGTATATTTTAATGCATTACCGTGATCGTATGGCATGAAAATATATTATTACTATATTACTTTTATTATAAAAATTGAGTTATAAAAAATATAACATATGACAGTATTGACATTAATCGTATTAATTACCGAAACCTAAAATCTCTTTAAATTTGTTTATTCTATAAACTTTCAATTTTTATCATATTTTTAATGTTTCATTAAAGATTAGTTTAACTAGACTTCATTAATAAAAAAAAATGACTAACTGAAATATAACTTGGTATTTTAAAAAAAAATTGACTAAAATATTTTTTAGTATTATGTAACTTAACAATAACTTTTTAACTCACTAATACCTAGCCTTGTTATCTACAATATAGTAACTGAAAATAATTCAAAATCCATTTGTCTAAATCGATTTCTTGTAAAAATGTAATGTATTTTGTTATTATATTATTACCGTGTAGAATAAATTTGTAATTTAAAGTAATGGTGGTGATAAAATAAACCTTGCAACGGTAAATAACTATATGGAATGAAAACGATTTTAAATTATGTATTGGACTGAGAATTTGAAACTCCAAAGATATCAGACGTATTAGAGTATTTTGTTGATATTTTGATTAAGAATTAATTGCGATCAAAAATACTTATAAGATACATTTTATATACATATATGTATAAAAGAATTATTTAATATTGGGTACGTAAAAATCGAACTTATATTATTTTGTAAAATCAATATCGTTATTAACTATATATTATATTTACGAAGAAATGGATACCTTTTTTATGATTCATTTCCACAACCATTTCCTGATTAATCTGAGAAATATTCTATTATCTTAATATTATGTATTGAAAATACCATTGTATTTTACTATCCGAAATTTCAAGAAGAAAATTATCGAAGGGTTTGGTATGAAATCCATATTACCAAATTATAAAAACTCTATAGGATAAGCATAAGAAAATGTTAATATTAAAACTTAGATGTTTAAAAATAAAAATTATAACTGTTTTAATATTTTTATATTACAGTACAATTGTATAACATGTAATAATGAGTGACTAATTTTGGGGTAAACACCAGATAGGTAGATATGTTTGTTAATTGTTATTTTTTTAACCAAACGAATAAAACGAGATAAATAATTTACCGTGTTAACTTTATAATAACTAATAGTCGGACATATAATATGTTTGTTATACGAATTCGTAAATAAGTGTATTCTCGTTCATAAAAAGGCCATTTTTGAAATAAAGTGAACTTACCAGGTTGTTGCATCAAACCCTTCAATTTTAAATTACAACGGAACGCGCTTAAATATATTTACGTGAAGTAACCGTGATTAAACACGTTGTATATAATCGTATACCTTCGGGCGAGGTGTAAAATTATAAATCATGATAAAACATAATATTTAATTACCTACTATTATCTTATCGAAGGATTGAATACGGAGTTTGAAAAATAATTGATTTCTCTACTCACGCGCCTGCCAATATTTATTAATTGTTATTTGGTTTTTTTTTTTTTTTTTTTTTGTAATTAATTAATTTGTTTAACATCATCCTGGCAACTTGTTTTTAATTATTACTACAATATACTGATATGATTACTTAAATAAGCTAAGTTTTTAAACAATATATAAATCTATTCAATATGTTCTTATATAGGTAGTTCTTTTAATTAATTTAAATCAGTATGATATATAAATAAATTGTTTTTTTCGTACATTTTCAAAGTGTTTTGATACGAATATGAAATGACTTTTATATTATTACAATATTACGTAAATTATATAACGTATATTATATAAAAATATATCGAGTGTTATATTATTAAAACCATACATTCGTAATAGACTCTGTGGCGACGGTGGTGGCATAGCGCATTGTCGAGACTGCTTGGCGCCGCTGCCTATGAGAAAACGTTTGCCCTGATCATATATATTACTTAAACTGTAAATATAGCTATATTAATATAGTTATATAAGATAGCTATTATCATATATTTATTTAAACTGCATTGACTCAAAACAAATATGTAAAATAAAAATAAAACTGGCCTCTGCCTATTTCTATAACATATTTTATTATGAAAAAAATGCTTATTTTATTAATACGTTTTTATGACTGTTTTCGACAAAAATGATGTCTACCATCCCAATTAAATTGATCTGCGGTCGATCCAATCGGTGCAGACGAAAACATCGTCAAGATGACGTTTAGTCACCTGCTCAACTTGTAGTATTGTCGACTTTCCATATAGAAATATAATTGGCGTATTATTCTAATATATTAGTACGGTACCGACTACTTACCTGCAAATTATGCTACCATACAAATCGATCTCAAAACCAAAGAAATCTCGCGCCAACGACAGACGACCGTTTTCGTTGCGCTATTTTGGTCTGCGCTATTTTCGGTTGCAATTATATTATCCGGAACACCGAAAACTACGCCACTACTCTGCACACTGTTTCCGGTACGACCGAAAATGCGACCACTACCACTGTTACTAATGCCGAAACCGGTATCACGACCACTGTTACCGCAACAATTATATACCGCACTAAGACGCGACCCGCCGGTATGACTACAAACGTTCGCCGCCGCGGCCGACGCGCGTAAGACCGTCGCACCGCGGCCCGATGAACGACGGCGACGGTCCATTATAATAATAATAGTAATATCGCCGTATTTTGATTTTTTTTACCGTCGTCTATTTTCACCATAGGGGTAAACAATCGCGTGAAACAATAATTTCAGGACCGCTCGGTACCGTGACCGCGGTATTGTTCCTGATTCTTTTTTTTTTCTAAAAAAAACTAAAACCTGAGTTAATCCATAAAACTTTAAAAGTTCCGCTGTCAGCAATATTTAATAGTGTTGTTACTTTTTACTGATATCGATAGTGTAGCGTATGATCGATATATAGTAATTTATTTATAATATTATAACAATAGTAGGAGCTATTCATTTGTGACGAGCACGGGACGTGAAAACCTGTAGCGGACGGGTGGCGAGAGATCTGTGCGTCAACGGCGGAGGCGCGCGTCGAGTACCGTCGTCGATTGCGTTCCGCGTACGAAAACCGACTGAACGGATCGCGTTGCCATCCGGCGGTCCGGCGCGTTGAGATACACCTCTGTCGTTCGCATCCGCCTCCTGCAGCGATTCCTCCGACCTGCAGCGAATCCTGCGTCCTGCACCTCCTCGTCCTTTGCCACCTATAACGCCACCAGTCCTATGCCCCCCCGCGAAACCTACCGTATACCGTACATCAGCAGTTATGCCCGGCACTCGACGTGTAGTTCGCGGTGACAGCGCACCTGTGGCACTCGGTCAGCTCTTGATATTTCCGTTCTAATTGCGTGTCCGACAGAAGAAACTCATCTCTTCGCTTTCGTATATTATAAAACTATTATACGCGTATAATATAGTTAGGAGAAACTTGTTGTGCTCGACAACTATCGTGCACAAAACTAATATAAAAATTAAAAACAAACTAATAATATGAACTAGACGATTGAAAAATATACCCCGTACGTCAAATACTCTAAATTGTAAATTTATTATATTATTTATAATTGATAATATTTCTACGTGATATTTTTTGAACGTTTATATTCTCTTTGCATACTAAAATATAAAAATGTAAAATATATACACAGCTATTTATATTTCATATATTATAGAATATTTTTTGCCGTAAAATCGTATTTCAAAATGTCATTCTCGATTATTTTGGGCAAATTTTTTAGTCGTAAAATTTAAACATTCCATGTACAAAATTTGATTCAAATATTAACGAGTTTAAAAAAGTGGTTTATTATACTTAAGATTTTAATGCAATGATATTGCATTAAAAAATACGATTCTGAGCGAAACTTAATATATTACAATATATTATACTGATAATCCATTCCAAAATTATACCACGTGTGTAAATTACGAATGTAAATATTTTAAATAAATTTCAATTTCCTACGATCTAAACTTATTTAGTTATCAAGAAATAAAATAATGAAACCGTAATTTTGCCGATTTTTAAGAACTCTTACTTTAAAAACTTATGAAAAAAAATTGTCAGTCACGATTATCAAAATATTTTGTAAAAACATTAAGTCGTATGTGTTTAGACTTCGATAAAATTTTCAAACCAATAAACTAAAACTGCAGGAAATATTAAATATTATTGAAAAAAAAAAGCCAAAACTCTATACTTAGTCAGAAAATCAATCAATCGTTTCTAAATTTTCTCTTGTAATGAAGTTCACCTAAGTAACTACTCAAAAAAATTTTCAAGACACTATAATTAAAACTCAATTAGTTAACTCGAAATTAAAAAATTTTAAATTTCAGAAACGGTATTTTGCCGATTTTCTGCCATTTTTTAGTAGTTTTTCTTCTCCCAAGGAAAAGCTTTTGAGAATTTGGAAAAATGAGAGAAATAAAGTACCAACAAGATGCAATATGCTACCGAAAATATAACCTACTAGTTGTAATCGAACTATTATTTCTACCCAAAAAAGTGTCTTTATACATAAAAAAAAATATCATAATACTCATTTCTACTAAAATTATTCAAATTTTAGAAACTTATAAAATAAAGTTGCAACTTACGATTTTCAAAATATTTTATAAAAAGATTAAGTAGTATATGATTAGACTTCGATAAAATTTTCAAATTAATAAATCAAAAATTTCCGGAAATATTAAACATTTTTGGAAAAAAGTTAAAAGCTCAATACTCAGTCAGAAATTGAACCAATCGTTTCAACATTTTATTCTATAATGAACAACACTTTTGTTGACACTAAAAACAAGTTTCAAGTCCCTACAATCAAAATTCAATTAATTATCACGAAATTTAAAATTTAAAATAACAGAAACCGTAATTTTGCCGATTTTCCACCATTTTTTTATAGTTTTTCCGCTCCCACGGAAAAACTTTTGAAAAATTCGAAAAATGAGCTAAATAAAATACCAACTAAAAACGATTTGCTACCGAAGATATACCCTACTTATGGAAATCGACCATAATTTCTACCCGAAAAAGTGTCTTCATAAAAAAAAAAATCTTTGTAAAACCAATATATTCTTCGCTTCGATCAGAATCTAAAATATAAGAGTACCAATGTCGCATTTCAGGTCATTTTTTTTAACATAGTTAATCTGAGTATATTTTTCCTTGACGGTTATACAATTTTTTGTATTTTGTAGTTCTTATTATTATATTCGTTTATTTCCCTCACAGTACTTATATCTATAAACACTCAATTCAATTTTCTTCAAATATATATTGTATACAAAGTTTATTTAATTTCGTAATTTATAACTAAATTGTTTTATAAATAAAAGTTTTAGACTTTTATTACTATGGATTCTATGATAAATTTAATTATCAAATAATAATAAGTTATTGACTAAAGAATTTTTTTTTTAATGTCCTTACTTATATTTCATTGAAACCTTAATCCTATTATTTATTATTATAAAATAGAACAATAATATTATATGATTTTCGTCGTAGATATTTCGTTAATATTATTGTGACTCGTTAGCGGTGACGCATTCGATTTGAACGATATGTCCTTTACAACGATATTCCCTCAGGATGAAGAGAAACAAAGTCGTTCACGATTTATTTTCGATATATTACGTTACCACATTTTTCCTGGAAATATTACATTATATTATGGCACAGTTATGTACATATCAAACAATAAATATTTCCGCAATACATATTATATTCATACTATTTTTATAAAGACTATATGATTTACAAGAATATAAAAATATATTGTATACACCTAATCACCAGGATATAAATTCTGTTTTACACTTTCTTCCAACAACTAATATAATTATATACTTAATAATATTAAATATTAATTTAATTAATAGTAAGCTCCTTTATATCATATTACCTATAGAAAATGAAATAATTATCAAACGTGTCTATTGACTGCAGTGTTTGACCTATTCGTTGCGTATCTGATCTGATCGTAATTTTACTTCATCAAGATAACAATATATTTTTAAAAATTCACATAATTTTATCATAGTTTTAATTTAATTTTAAGTAACAGAATGTGTTTGATCAATAATCATATTTACATCTCCCGATCTTCGAAAGAAATAATTTGACAGAGTTAATTATGATAATTCAAATATTATTATAATATACATATATAATGTAAAATAAGAAATATATTTAATTAAAATTGTCTTAAAAAGTTATTTTTTATTTTTATTTATAGTAAATATACTATATACATAAAATCATTATTTCATTTATAAATTAAAGTTGATTATTTGTATGGTGTAATTTTTTTTAAATGATACAAATAGGATATATTATGTAATACAATAGCATACAATAATAGTATGGTAATAATTTTGAAAAATTGATTGTCTCTGATTTTTAAAACGTTTTAAAAACAATATATATATATAACTGTTTAATAGTCTTAACAGATAAAGTAAAGGTCAATATCAACTTCAATATTTGTTATCCATTCGAAACCATACGAAAACTTTCAATATACACAAATTTAGAACATTTTCAATAATATTGTAAAACTTAGAATTAGTAAAATTTATTAGTGAAGTCTTAGATTAAGGATATCTTTTTATCCTAATTTAATTTTATATAATACTCACTCTTATTTTTTATGAAATAAAATATTGATAATTGTTAAAACTTAAAATGTAGGTACATTAATAAATATTGTCTAAATCACGATATTTAATTATATTTAAGATTAAACAATTGTAACTTTGTCAACGTGATAATTTTAAATTAAAATTTTCAAACTAAAATATTTATCTAAAAAAAATATTTTTACAAGAAAAGTAAGGAACAACAACAAATCAATTTTTTTTAAATTTAATTATTTACAACCAAACAGTGACAACAATAAGACTTTTGTCCTTTTGTAAATATAATGCGCTTATATTTATACATATTGTTAAACTTATTTCTGTGAAAACGATAATTTTTCAAAGGCCAAAAATGCCCTTAGGTGAGTTGGGTATTACTTTCACTGACGTAGAAAAATATATATTATATTATTGGATACGTGTCATTGTCATCGAAACGATCGTGACTATTTCACTGAAAATAACCTGTCGTCGTCGATTTTTGACTGTGCGTCAAAAACACTCGGCTGTAATCCGTTAAATCCACGATATCTAAAATTTGAAAAGAAATAAAAATTCAATTCAAGTTGTCAATGTTTCGATTTACCGGCATAATAGTAAAAGGAAATAATTATTCATTTTTATGACACTTAGATCAGCAAATATCAAGACGAATGTATTATTTTATGTAGTTTTAAACGCACTATATATAGTAAGAAACAAACTTAAAATATGTCCCAAAATCTATCAAAAAATGGTTTAAAAAATAAAAAAGACTTTTAATAAAATAACTTTAGAAAATATTTAAATTACTTATTTACATATTTTATTTTATAACAAAACATCACTTTAATAAACATATTTTTTTCAATAATAGAAGTCCTTTAATAAAGAAATTAAAAAACTGATAAAAATGTTTGAAAAGACCCATAAGCGATGATTTTGTAAACATCATTACAGCTATTGGGTACCTTCTTCTATACAAATTAATACGGATAAAGAATAGTAGGTATACAAAACCTGCTATATAAAACATGTATTAGTACATTCTCATGGAACGTCTGGCATATGAGGACCAAAGGCTGAGGAACAAATTACCTCCCTCACATGCCAAATGCTTGGACCTGACCCCATCGTAATCTCAAAAGTCCTCTCCAATTTCTAAGAGAAGCAAACCTTACAAGCCAAATTTGACGACTACCACAGTAATTTAATTATATATATATATATATATATACCTACATATTTATGTTACCAAATCATTTTGTAAACAAAAAAACAAATAATTATGTAATATTATTATAATATGTAAACAAATGCCAATATCCAATGTCAATGCCCAGTTACCACAGCATAAAATAAAATAAAAAATAAATAAGTAAAAAAAAAAACATGTATTGGGATAATATTTTTAATTAAATAATTCGACACTAAAAACTCGAATAATATAATATAAAATATGCGTTTAAAATCAACAAGATGATAAAAAAAAAAAAATGCATAATTAATATTTCATTTTTGTCGCATCCGTTACATGGATCGAATTATTATGTAAGAGTTGATATTGGTAACATAATTGTATTTACATATTATACACTTCTTGAACAATACAATTTTAAAATTATACATGGAAGATACATATAACGGATTATATCGATTATTTTAACCATATTTTCGTTATAAACCTGTATTGATTATTTTCTTTCTATTAACATAGTAAATAATAATAAAATATTAATACAATATCGATTTTGTTGTTTTACATTCATATATCATATATTTAATATTTATTCGAAAAAAAAATTATTGGACATTAAAAAGAAGTAGTTAAAAATGTAAATAAGAATGTTATTGAGAATATATGTAATATTTATAAATCAAAAGTGTTTACTTTACTGATATTCAAAGACAAAATTTTCAAAAAAAATTAAACAAACATTACACACTATATTCTTTTAGAAATATAATTGATCATCCATAATTGTTTTTTTTTTAAAGTTTAAGTAAATATTTTCTTTCTTTAAAATAAAGAAAACGATGTTTTTATCCTTAAGATTTATATTTTACCGGTACATTTTTTGTTTTTATTTCTGTGAAAATCTTGATTATTTACAAAAAAAAAATTGCATAAATTATTCCTATAAAATAGTCTTATAAAAGCTACTTTAAAAAATATTTTCTTTAGAAATACTTTTAAATAGTATTTATAAATACGCAACCATTTAAATTTGTTTATCAAGTACTAATTAGTTATTTTTTATCTGATTAATGAGTATCGACAATGTGAGTTTGGCATTCAATATCGTTGAAAAATGTCGTTAAGCGTATTTTTCACATACAATTTAAACACTTCTTCTGTCACCATTATATATACGTTATTATAATATCATGATCATCGTAAGTGGAAGACATAGTTTGTAAAATAATATCTACACACTAGAAGTCGGGAATCGTATAAATAAATAATATTGTCGATTCTTCGATAAATATAAAAAACGTGTCGTTTAAATAGTTATACGATTTGAGGAGTCATATGCACAAAAAACGCGTCTTGAATACACGTTACAAAAAAGCCTTGTAAAAATATTGTAAAACCTGAAAATATTGAACGACAGCTGTTAATTGATTATTATAATATAAAATGTAATTTATTATTTAGCAGAACAAGTTAATTACTATCATGGGGTGTTCGACCAATAATGGTGCGAAGTTTTTTCCTAGATGAAGCAGCTAAAAATATCGACACCCACCCTACTATATTAAACACGCATTTTTACCAAATTTTTAAAATTTGTAAAAAAATCTACATTAACTTATTGAAAAATGTTATTTTCCTAATTAAATTATCGATGATGAATAGAATCATCGTTCTAATATGATATCTAACCTAACTTAACCTCACCTCCAACTAGATAACAGTTGCATCAGAAATGCCTAGCTGATGCCGTCTAAATTAGAGACGTCTGATATCTAGACCAGTACAACTTAATACTTTCCAGTTACGAGTCATTAAGACGGAGATGCAAGCGATGACATACAATATTTTATTCCATCAGTGCATCTGGAACAAATGAAATAAAAAGTTTAATTATACATATTAAACAGGGACGCCATTTTTGGCGGGAGAGCAGGGTAGGCCATGGCTTTCCTATTCTTTCTGTACTTTATCGCACAAATACATAATATGCAAACGCCACCTTCATAATCTACAATAACATAACATGGACTTATTGTACTTTTGTATATTTGTACCATTTTGTCGTTTGTATTTTGTATCTTTATGGTTTGTTTAGCAGTGAATTGATATATGTTTAATAAAATTATAACTAAAAAACTTTGTACATTTCTAAAAAATTCTTCGCTAATGAAGTTGTCAGCTACTAACATAATTTCAATATTAAATGAAATTGGCCTGATCGGCATAAAATCTGCTTCAATTTTCGCTCCTCCTATAAAAATACTGAAATAGCATTCTGAAATATCCTTGATATTGAAGAAATATATATTTATGAAGATCGTAAATACATACTTTTCTATACATATGGATTTATTTCTCGTTACAAAATGAACTAATTTATCTTAATACATTTTGTTATTTTTATAAATAATAATATAACTACATTAAAGGATGGTAAAATTAAATTCACCTAATTGTATGTATTTAAACGAATTATACATCTTTTTAACTTAATTATATTTTGAACAGTCAGTATATTAATAATATTGTATTTTTCGTATTTTAATTTGAACATAAACTATTTTCGTCGTGAAGATATCAATAATACATTATATTATTATTCTATCATTATTCGCAGTAATTCGCCCAGTTAAACGATTTAATATTTCACCCACGTTGTTATCATTGATCATTATCATAATATATTGTTTAATACAATATTAATTAGTTACACTATATTCTATTGTTATATCTAAATGATCTAACGTAATTTTTAAATTTTAATTGTACCTATACTTAATTGTGAAATAATAACTATTATATTTGCCAGGTCTTCCTTATGTATTGCAACGCTATACCCTCGTTCCCTAAGGTTCTACGGTGTTCGCCAATGTAATATATCAAATCCTATCTAGTTAAGGAGCAGTCGGCTGACTATTTCCTACTATATTAACCGGTCTTTTGAGCCGGGTCGTTCGACCAATATAAAACAAAGGTTTCTTATTTATATTTAACAGGTCCTAGAAACTGATGACCTGCTTTCACAGACACAAACAACAATTTTGGCAACGAAAACAAAACCAATATATTAAATAATATTATCAATAAACAAATACACCATCACCTGAGTAACCCTGTTCTTGGAGGATAGTTTATTATAGATCACAGGCGAAGGGGAATACTAGACGAGCTTGACGTCTCTGATAATTTAATTTAAATGAAACACAAAAATACGTATAACTAAAACGATCGCACGTTAAGATTGTTAAAACTCGGCTCATCGTACTCTGTTCACCCATGTTTGGACTATATTTTGTTAATTGCTGAGGAGACGTAAAATGACGCGTCGGGTATAATATTGTTATTGTTACAGTATACGTTAGCAAGCATTAATAACTACTAATTTACGCCCTTATTCAATTGAATTTTCTTCAACAAACTTACGACCATTATAATTTATAATAGCACTAATATTTTAAAATATTATTGATACAAATATATAATTGGGTCATATTTTTTTTATATTTTGAATATCTAATTTAATATATTTCAATAAGTAAAATAATTTTGGTATGTAGAAAATGTAATAAAAACGTTATTTATTTACACAGAAAACGTTTCATTTTTTTACATTGTTTATATTAAAAATTGTATACGTTTGAACTAACTACAAAATACTTTTTTTTTAAGTCCCTTGTGTATTTTTAACACAAATAATTTAACAAAATTTTAGAAATATTTCGAATATTACTTCAAGAAAATCAAATTTTGGTATTCGAAAATCTTGAAACTAAAAATTATTTTCCGTTTAGATCATTTTTAAAAACAAATATTTATATTTTGTTGCGAATAATTTTGTATACGAGTGACTGTATATAACAATATTATCATATAAGGTACATAACGTATATTAATTATTATGTACTAATAGTGAACCTTTTGTGAATACAATTTTTATTTTGTTACAATAATGAGTTTAGATATTTATTAAGTATCTTCAGATAAAATCACAATCCTAGCATTTTATGTATATTTATGAATGCAAATGTAATAAGTTTTTATTTATTCTTTGTATATAATATAAATAAATAAAATTGAACGAATTTGATAGTAATTTAATTTTAATAAAATATAGTATCGGAAGCAATCATAATAACGTCCTGTTTTTGATTAGAAGTGAATAAAAACTGAAACAACTTTAGTTTAAAACATCAATATCACGTCAAAAACAGATGTCTAAGCCGCTTAAATATTGTCAACGATCACTCACAACATGAAACTATACACTGTAATAGCTGATATTATATTAGGTTACATTTTGGTTTTGTTGTTAAAATCTACAGTTTAATTTCTTAAACACAGAGAACATATTGAGTTTGGCTAAATATTCAAACAAATTACACTATTCAGAAAGCTTCTAAAATATTAGTTATACTAAATATATAACTGTATTAGTATAAATTTTAAATTATTTTCACGTAAACTCATCTAGATATCTAGAGTTACTTAAAAAAATCCAAATATTTCAAGTATTATTATTTATTATAACTGACTGTTGATCAAATTATCACGAAAATAAATTAATACTTAAATCAAATTTTGTAGTCAATAATTAAAAAACGAAAAACAATAATGAAATTAGGTGAACAAAAAATAACATATCGCGCGTTGTTTTCCTTTCGTAACGCGTTACCAGGTAACACTTAGACAACTTGCATGTCCAAGATAAGTAAATTTTTAATATGAAATTAGTTGGCTATTATAGGTGTTTATTTTATTTATTAAAATTTACAAAACGAAATTTCAAGAAATCGAAATGCCAAGACTACTAACGTGGCGACTGTCCGCAGACGAGTTCACGTATGGATTCGGTTTACGACCGTGCAACAGTCACCGTGATCCAATCGTGATTAAATCTTTGGATAAAACGACCAAAATGAAAAAAACAAACACAAAAATCAATGAAAGAAAAACGACTTATAGCGTTATTTCAACGGGAGGAGACTCAAAACGTCAGCGATTGTACGATGCGATTTTCTGCGACGAATTGGATAACGATCCCTGTGGACGATCAGATGACGTGGATTTATCCCTTTCAGAAAGACCGTTTTATTGCGATCGTTCTGTATTACTAAATTCGAAAAACGAATCAAAACCTACTGTGGCTGTACTAAGCCATATCGCAATTGCACATTCGAAAAACAGGAGAAATCGACTGCAAAAAGACAACACAACGATCGCAAAACGTTTTTATTATCGATCGAATCGGAAGTCTGCGGAAAACAGTGTCAAACAAAATGTATGTAAACCGAGAACATGATATTTTATTAATTCAAAATCATATCTAAATCATGTATTTTTGATGTTTTTTGTACCCATATTTACTATTTTTATACCATGTGTTACAAATATGAACAAATGTAGTAAATAAGTAATTTATTGAGTAGTATACGTAAAAAAATCGATGGAAATATGCCTAATAATATAGTTGTATAAAATGAATTTACTTTTTACATATGTGTAAATAAAACCTTTTTGGTATTATAAAGTCACTAAAATTGCTTATATAATTGTTCTGAAAGTAATGTCTTATAATTGCACGACAAATTTATTAAAAATTATATTTAATATAACTGCTGCTCGGGTGTTATTAAAATTGTAATGTTATTACATGTATGTTATTATTTTTAAGCAAAATTATTTTTCAACTTCATAACGGTAATATAATAAATATTATTATAATAGTATATCAAACTTATTTTATATACACTGAATACGCCTATAATATTTGTTTATCAAGTTTAAAAAATATTAAATAGGTATACCAATAATAATGATTATATTAAAATCAATTTTATTGTAGATACAACAATAATAGGTCATATTAACGTTTACTTATATTAATCTTATAAAACCATAAACTAAACTAAAAACTAACATATTTAAATATATAAGACTTTATACAAATTTGTAAACTACTTAAATATATAATCAATATATGTTTTTTTTTTTTTTTAAAAAGACAAATCGATTTTTTTTATTTCTAAACTAATTACTATAGTACATGTTGCTTAATATCAGAATGTACCTTGTACTTATAATATACATTATACCTTTACATATAATATACATTATTTTAATAATAATTTATTATCTACTCCGGCGTATATTATATAGGTATTTAAACGTTTATTACTTTGAACTAAATACATTAATTATTATTTGTTTGGAGTTATAACAATATTTCAATATGATTGTTATTATAGAATTATTTTAAAATCGTTCAAGTAGGTTCCATCGCGAATGTGAAATATTTTTAAATCTCAAGAAAATAACTAATGTCGAGCAATTCGGATACAAAAGAAGATGCACAAAGTTAAACTTTTAAATAAATAAATAGATCGATTTCATACGTGCGGAAAATCATACGACCTAAAATGATACGTCTCGTCAATTTTCTTATAAAATTTTTTTTTTGGACCGCGTGCATTGCAATTAGTTTAATCAACACTGGACAAATTAATGATTTTTTATCAACTCGTTAAAAGTTAAATAAATGAAATATTTGAAGTTATTTTAACAAATAAAAGTAACCAATAATTACTAGTATTAGATTTAGTATCTATAATATAAAAGTTGAGTCATTATTATAAATTATACATACCAATAAAACAAATATTTAGGAGTCGCTAAAAAGATTCAATATCTATTTTGTGGGTCATCACAGAAATAGAATCACTGAAATAGTCCATTTTTAACACTTGTCTCATGAAGTCTTTTCAATTGGATACTCAGCAATTGTATAATGACGTTATGTCAATTTTATGAAAGCCAAACCAATCGTTCTAATTTAATTTTCTCACTTATATTTTTACTTAGCTTTGTGTCTTATTGAAGATGATAAAACGAATGTTTTGGTATTCTATACAAGTTAATAAAATAATAATTATAATCAAACCTATGGAAACCAAAAAAAAACAAATATATTTATTTTTATTAATATTATTATTGTTTATTATTATATTTAAAAAGCTCAGTAAGAATTTTCGATTTTGGGATTAAAAATCAATAATGATGATGAGAAGAAAGTCTAATTATAATATGTTATTGATTGATTATTTTAATTTGATTAATTTTTGATTAATTTAACATTTATTTTAATGATTATTTTCTTGTGCAAAAAAAAATTGAGTTATTGTTATTAGGTTTTTTTTTTTTATCTCGCTTTTAAATTGCTATAAAAAACTATTCTGGTGAGTTGTGCATAGTGATTACTATACCCACGGATAAAGGTAAATAATTGATGGCTGTAAATATTATGCAAATTAAAAATAAATAAATAGCGAATAATTTATTTCAATTTCTATGGGCTATAAATAAAATTTTAATATTAAATATAAATAGGAAATTTACGGACTGTGATTATGGAGATAACAGAGATTGTAAATATTGTGAGAATAATAATTATAATTTTAATATATATATTATCATATAGTATCGGCATAAAAATAAATAAATAAATAATAATTATAAATAAACAAATAATTAACTAATATAAACATTAAGAAAAGAAGTAGGTAACTAAAACTAAAAATTTGGTAACTGTTAAGTTAAGTTGTCTTATAGGCAATTTGCCTTGCCTTATTGGATATTTATCCAGATTTTCTATCCATTTAATCGCGTTTTCTCCACCTTCATGAATACCTCTCAATAATTTTAATAATATGATAGAAGTAGTATATTCATAAAATTTGTACCTAATTAAATAATACATATATCGAAAATTTATAGGAAAACGTTGAAAAATTATAAAATAATCTAAATAATACCTTATTTTTAATACCTAGCTACTAATTTAATAATAATAAGCAATTTATTAGTATTTCGTTGGTCATAAAAATATTTAATGCTATTCGCTAAGGTTAGGTTATTTATTTATTTATTTATATATTAACAAAAAAGTTTATTTTATTATCAGCGTGTCTTTATTCTGAATGATATTCTCAAACGTGGTAGAAAGATTAAGTGAAGTTAAGTTACTTTTTTACGGTCCCTTTACTTTACCTCCCTTTACTTTTTTTCAAGTCCTACGTTCAAAACTCAATTAGTTATCAGGAAGTATATAAAATCAAAATAACGGAAACCGTAATTTTGCCGATTTTCCGCCATTTTTTGGTAGTTTTTCCCCTCTCAAGGAAAAGCTTTTGAGAATTTCGAAAAATGAGCTAAATAAAGTACCAACAAGGTGCAATTTGTTACCGAAAACATAGTCTACTTGTGGTAATCAGACCATTATTTCTACCCCAAAAAGTGTCTTCATACATGAAAAAAAAAAAAACATCTTTCTAAAACCAATACATTCTTCGCTTCGTTCAGAATCTAAAATAATAGTAGAAATATTATAGTTCATTACCTAAATAATTATTTTAAAACAGTATTCATGCATTTTAATTATTTAACGGAGATGTTGCAATTAGTAAATAGATCTGGGACACCCTGTACGTAATTAAAATTACCTAATAGTTTTAGTCATTAATTGAAATTTAACTCGCCAACATAAGCGGCATATTATATATGTACATTTTAATAAATATTAAGTATACATAATGTGTGCAATGTTTAAAACTACAAATTCAGAAATATAATAACTTAAATTATTAATAGATACCTAATGTTTAATTTATTTTCAAATTATTAGTTAAATTCTTTATAAATTGCTAAGATAGTATAGGTAATTATATAATTAAATCGTTTTTACATTAAAAATGAGTAATATTAAATATGAATGTAGAATGTGCACACATATTATACAAGGGTGATAAATATTTTGTGTTAATGGTAGACAAATAACTTTAGTATTATCTCTGTTATTTTGTAAATCTGAAATGCGGCTCAATATTATATAATTTATATGTATGTATAGTTGTATTTGTCATAATATTGTTTTCTTCACATCTGTTTGAATTATAATTGTATATGAAATATGTGTTTGAAATAACTTATTATTACAACATTGTTACCAATAGCAACGCATTAATATTGTTATATTGATTATTAACAATTTTAGATGCTTTGTTATCTTAAATGTAAGCAATAAATATTATTACTTCATAAATATTAAAATATAATATGGAAAATCAACAAGCCGAAAATACCGTTAAGAACCGAAAAATATAAATTAATTCTTAACTTAATAGTTAATGTCATAAAAAATTATAATATGTTTTACTTTAGAGTATAAGTATAATAGTCTTGCACAAAATGGGCACCCCGCCGTCAAAATCGGCAACTATAAATGACGAAGCAATAAAAAACAAAACATGCTATCGGCGGATCAAAGACTCCTAGTACCTTTAGACATTTCAAAGTATGTCATTACAAAATGAGGGTATGCTTTTTAGACTGGCTGATGATTATCCTTCACACATAAAAAAAAGAATAAATACAATTCACAGTAGAGTAGTGTGCAGTTCAATATGCCTCCTCAAAAGGGATCATGTTCGTCCATTTCCATCAAACGTTTACGTTGCGAGTTTTACCATTTGTTGTGCAAGTAGTCATTCTTTTTTTTAGTGTTTTGAATTTATTTTAAAGTTGTTCTTATAATAGAAAAATCAATTTACGAGACAAACATCTTCACTTACGATTTTTGTAATCTTAGCTTAATATTTTCTGATCATCTTCTCAGTAAAAAAGGTGCTTGCATTTATGTCAAATAATAAACATTATATAATTTGTTAAAATAAGTAGTCTACATAAAGTAGGTATATAAAATAATAAATAATAATATAATATAATTTATGAAGTTAAAGTGAAATACTTGATTCGTATATTGATTAGAACTTTGGACAAATTAAATTATTATTAATATATAAAATATAAGCAGAAAACGTGATCCATTAATACATATTATCTTGACTACTATCGATCTCACGATCCCGAAACCCTTCGCAAAAAGTTTTTCTTCGAAGAAAGGTAATAAGACAAACCTAACCAAATTTTAATAACTTAATTAACTACTTTTTCTTTTAGTTTCTTTTTATCAATTAAAATTAATGACATTAATACAATTATGTATCATAAATTATAATAATATAATTTATAATATTTCAACTAATTTATAGAAATTCTTAAAATGTAAAAATCCAATATATTATATTTTACATATTTGTTAATGAAATATAATTTATAAGTAATAATATATATATACAAATTTAAATTTATATATATATATATTTGTGTTGTATTACATATTGACTCATTGTCTTAAGATAAAGTCACACAAATCCAATGTGATTTTTAAAAAAATAATTGAGTCAAACATAAATAATTATATTTTGGTTTATATTAACTAATGATTTATAATTATACCTACACTGTCAATTCACATCTATAGTCTTCGATCCATTAAACAAATAGGTACCTATTTATTTGATATTGTTTTTCTTTTCCATTAAACTATATTAAGTGTACTTTGAAATAAACTTTCAATTTCTTTGAAATGTTTAACACTAACTTCTGCAGACAATGAACGTTACTTTACTTTAACTTAAATCGACTGAACGTTAATGATGTAGAAAACCTATTATTTATCTAAACTTGTTCACAAAATTCTTTAAAAAATTACATAAGTTTTTCTAAACTTAAGTCTAAAGTCTATTTAAACTATGGAATGATATTGAATTAAATAAAAAAAAAAAACTATATTTTTGGAACATAATGTATTGGAAAAATATTATGATAATAGCAATTGAATTCCGCAGTTATGCGGATATTTTAATACCTGTCTGATAGATACTATAAGAAAATGTTTGTATAGTAAACTGATTTTAAAAATATATACACTTTTTCTGTTTTATAATTATTTTTTAATTTGTTTTTAGAAAAACAAAATACAATGTTTCTTTTTTAATAGTTGAACTTACAATATTTTTATAGAATTGTATCATATATAAAATAGCTTATAATATAAATGTTATGTTTAAATTTTAAGTAATCAATTATAGGCAAAGTTCGACAATTTTACGAGTAGCTTTTATTTATTTTATTGATTATATAATAATATATATTTATTACTGTAAAGACTTCAATATTGATATAACCAAACTTTGAAAGATATTCACTCTCAGCCCAAGTAGAAATGTAAACAAAATAAAAATAATACTAAAAAATAAGAGTTTAGGTTAGTTTCATACAGGTTTAACCAAAATAGGTTAGTTTGAAATAGGTTTAACCGAAATAAATTAGTTTGAGATTAGGTTAAACCTATTTCAAACTAACCTATTTTGGTTAAACCTGTATCAAACTAACCTAAACTCTTATTTTTTAGTATAATAATAATTATCATAAGATGTTATATTGGAATTATTTTTAGCAAATATGTACTATAAATGTAAATTATATTTATAGATTACAAATTTATTTTTTAAATTGCGTTTATTCGTGTAACTAGACTGACATGAAATAAAATAATATAGATCAAAAATCTGTATTTTTGAATTATTTTTTTCTTATTAATAATATAACCAGTATCATAAAATGAAATCCTACTAGTTGTTAATTGTTTTTTTATTTTTATATAAACTATACTATATATTTAAAAGTATTTCATACATATATTGTTATTATTTTTGTTATGTAATATTAATATTTTTTTATTTTAAATAATAATCTTGGATATACATTTTTTTTTTCTTGTGTGTGTCAATATAATATAAACACTTGTACATTTAGAACAATAGTGAATTGAAGACCTTACATGTAAAATATATCGAAACAATAAAATTCTTAATATACTTTACAGTTAGAAGGTATACCATTATTGTTAATATAGTATGTTAACTATGTGATAATTTTGCGTATGTTACTATTTTGAGTAGCATAATGTAATTACAACATATTGAAATGTTGAATATTTTATTTGTTTATATAATATATAATAATTTGTATATAATTAATATAATATATGTGATTGAATAGTACGTTGTTTGATTATCAATTTTTGTAATACATAAATTAAATGAAACGTTTATGATATAAGATGTAATAATATATATACATAATAGAGAAAACAAATATTAAAGGAAGTGATGTTATCAGTGGTATCTATAAAATAATATAAAAGGTGAATAAAAATATTAATTGTTCGTCGTTGGACGTATTTTTAACGTTTCGATGTCTTATTACGCGCGCGTGTGGACTCTCGTTTAACATATAGTTAAAGGGTTGCTACAATTGTTGTATGAGATAAGTAACAATAATATATCGTATATATAGATAAATTAATTATTTTAATCGTTTTACGATCGATTCGTGTAGTTATATGTATATGTATGATTAAGTATGTAAATATTATCATTTTGTATATTTATATAAATAACGAAAATAGAAAAAAACTAACTACATTTTATATTTTTACAATATCTAATTCTTGAAATAATAGTTCTAAACTTGGGATATTCACCATGCAAATATTATTGATTATAAATTTTTGTATATTATGTTATAATTTTTGTTAATAGATATTATTAATTTTATTGAAAATGGGTTAGTTAAAATATTATAACTATTTAAACAGGTATTGAAAACTGTTCTATTAAGTACAATCTTCTGTTTTTCTTTATAAATTTATTTTAATTATACAATAATAGTAAAGAGACGATTAAGGATTAATGTTTTATTGTAATTGTATAAATAATAGTATTATACATGGTTCTAGTTATATAGTATGCACTTATTATATCTTCTTTCTTAGATTTATACATGTTTTCTAATTTTCAAAAGTTTTTTTATAATTCAACGTTTACCTTTCAACATATAAATCAATGTTTGTTAATATATATTTTGCAAGAGTTTAATGTACATATTTTTTTTGTTTTGTTTTTGTAATATTTATAAAAGGTGATTAAGATAAATTAGGTATAAAATATTAATAAAAACAATACACGTTATTTTTTATATTGTAAGTATATTATATTATATTGATAAAATATATCACGTAAGAATAATGAACACAAGTTTACAATAATTTACAAAATTATATAATAATTAACATATAAAAAAAAAACAGGAGTAATATTATTTAACTAATACGATAATGTCCGTGAGCTAAGGTGTGTATTCGATCTTCAAGAACATGACGTTTATCATCTTGTCTATTAAATGACAATTTATTCGATTTTATTGTAAAAATTCAATGTTTGAACGATCTGATTGATATATTTTCCCTAAATGGTGTAAATTTATCTTTTTTATCATAATCTTCGGTGAACAGACACCGTTTATGGTCTTCTAAAGTCATATGGTTTTTAACTACATGACCTCGAATGCCTTTGGCCTTGATTTTTTTCTTTTCCATCGATGTTATATGCGTACGACTTAGCCCGAAGCGCGATAAATTCCGTCATTGTTAATCCGTCAGTCTCTTCAGAGAACATGCCCGGTATCTTTTTTCTTTCGGCTATATAACATTGGTGATTCTTAGGTAGATTGACTGTATCCATATGATTTAATAAATTTGGGGTATTTTTCAGATCAGCATAAAAATCTTCTGTTTTTATGTGGTAAACCAATGAATCTATAAAATAATATTAAAAAAAAAAAAATAATAATTATTATCATAATTATAATATAAAATGATATGTGAGAAGATAAAGATAAGAGATAAGATCAGAGAAGATATGTGTCTGGAACGCCGTTGTATTCACGCCTTTTCTTTCGTCACATTTGATTAAAAGCGCTTCAAAGTCCGCATATATAACTATAGGATGACGTTCCATCTTATTCCAAGCTTCAAACGTTACCATGTCACCTTCTTTAGGCATAACCGGCAGAATAGCTTTATGTTCACCACAAATTAATTTATGCTGATCTAAAGCTGCTTGTCCCCTCAGTTTATTTTTTTTCTGTTCGTCAAAACTAGTAAAACAGCGTTTACAGAAAAAAACGTGTTCCTTGTGAAGTGTTTTTTGTGATCAAATGAGTCTTGAGAAATTAGAAATATATATGTAGTGCGTTATTTTATCATTAATTATTATAAGTAAGTCAAAATGGTCCGTTTTTCCTTCGTTTACAACTTTTGATGGATAAACTTGATGTGAAACTTTATTTTTACCTTCTTCTGTGTCTATGTTAATTTCCTTTAAGCTATATACATTTATTGACACATTAACATTATTTTTTTCGAATATTTTTATTTCGTAGAGAGGCGTGGGGAAAGTTATCTCAGAAAAATTATATTTGTCTTCGTGTACTTTATAATTTTCTCCGACTTGACATCTATTAATACCCGAAACGTGTTTCGCGATAATAGCCCACTTGAAACATTGTTCATCTTTATTTCGAGGATTTATTACAGCTTTTTTGTTTGTTTTAAATGTCGGTAATGGAATGTACGATGAACCATCCATATGCGTATAATGGTAAACTGCTAACAGCATTCCATCGATTATTTCTAAAGAAAATCCACTGCCTCTACTTATATTCTTCCACAAGAAGACTCGAAAACTCATCTTTTATTGTATTTTCGATGTCCGTATTCGAAAAAATTTCTCTAGCTGATGTCTTAAAAGCTCTGTCTTCAGATTAATTTTCATTAAAAGGTATATTATATGTGGATTTTAATTTTAAATTAAATTTAATCGGATGATTGTTCACAGATTTTTTTAGTTTTTCTATCAGTTCAGATTGTATAGAACTAAGAAAAGATTGATAATTGGTGTAATTTTTTATATTTTTTGCATAATACCATACGATTTTACGTTGATGAGCTGATCCTATTTCAACAAAACCTGATGAGTTAACCAGATTCATACGAACCTTTTTTAACTTATTCGAATAAGTATAATTTTCGTTTGATCGTTTGCATGATATCAAATCTTCCTCAGCAATCATCACGTCGATGTTTTTACGGGACCAAATTTTTGTATTAATCGATGTTATAGGTTTAATGTTGGATGTAACTTGATGCTTTTCCGTATTACATGCGATACCTTAAAAATAAATAAAATAAAACGAATTACATTTTTATATATTATAAATAAAACTATTTAAATCTTACCATGACATTTTTTCGTATGATTAATGAGTTTTTCTTTGCGTGCGTATACTTTTGGACAAACACTACATGGAAATTGTTCGCCATCGTGGGTTTTCAGATGTCTTGTCAAATTGCGGTTTGCGGTGAAAACTTTATTACAAACGACACAATTAAACATTTTTTGTTATTTCGATTAAACACACACGAAAAAACAATACAAAATACACTCAAGCCGAATAAAATTAAGAGAGAATTAACAATATAAGACTGTTGATAATGAGTTAGGAAACAAAGACTTCACTGTATGTCTGGAATATACGGGCTGAGCTTTACCGGTTTGAAGTACTGGTTATATTAAAAATATTTTAAGTGTCGGCAACGTTCGGTTAAACTAGGTAACACTCGGAAACAGTTTTTTATGTTATCATTATAGCTGGACGAAAATAAGTTGTCGTATTACCTAATTGAACTCGACAGGAATGAAACATCTTGCGATTACAATTATTACCCCGAATATATCTTACAAAATAATGTTGACAGAATTCTACAGGATTATAACATCTAGCGATTAAAAATATATCATACAAAAGAATTTCGTTAAGATTCAAAAATGTTTATATTAAATCATCTCATATTGCTATAAATATATTCCTAAATAAAAGAAGCTGGACTGGATTCGAATGTAGTATATCATAATTGTTGTTATAATATTGTACTCTAAAGCCGGGATCCCACGGCATGTGGCTCGTGGCGCGGCGCGTGGCGTGGTATAGCGCGGTACTGTTCACGCGCCGTGGGACTGGTGTTGGTCGGCGCGGCTCGTGTAAGGTCGGCGCGGCTCGTATCTATCCGAAAATTGTCGGTTTTTAGTACCCGAGTCAAAGGAATTCATTAGCGCTCGTTGCTCGGCTCGTGAAATCGGTCCAACGCTATCCCACGGACTTGTGTGTATTTTCACAATTTTTCCGAATATTTTTATTAATTTAGTTGTAAAAAAACATGGAATGGTCAAATGAACTGATCTTGGAATTGGATAGCAACTGATTCAAAATAATTCTATAGTTTTATACCTATTTCGACTTTTATAAAAAGTGTCCATCCAGTATCTTCTTTTTTTCGGAGGGCTTGCTTCGTCTTCATTATCAGATGAGTAATTTTTTAAAAATTCACTGCACAGAATAATATAATATGATGCGGCATTAGCAATTTCTTCTTGGTCATCCATATTCAGCAAAAATATAGATTTAAAACACAGTACTAGCGTCGACGAGAGAAGGACTCGGAATGGATCGGAAAATAATGCCGAGCTCTAGAGACATGCCGAGCTACAGGCCGTGGGATCGTCGTGTTGGTGTGTAGGCTCGGCTCGTCTCTAGGCTTGGTATAGCAGACGAGTTCCGCGCCACGCCACGAGCCACGCGCCGTGGGATCCCGGCTTAAAAGGTTAAAACAATAGGTTATAATTTGAAAATAATTTTATAACGTTGTCCGTTAACAATACCGGGTTTTAGTAATGATCTGTAGTAACATATTATATTATTATTAATATTATCATTCCGAATATACAATTACAATATTCTATATTATAGATAATTATGTTTTCTCGTTACAAAATTTATATTTTATAAGATTCGATTATTATTATTAATTCTTACTAGTATACATCATCATATTGTTATAAAAACTGACCCTATTTGTGTATTTTATGTATATAATTGTTTATGCTGATACAATGTACAATCGCTAAAAACAAATTATTATTGACATAAGACGATTTTGTTAATTTATGTTGTGAACGTCACTACAACAAAAACAAATTATTTAATAAAAAAAAACACAACACACGAGTTTTAGAATTTAAGAATTATATTGATTTAATTTTCACAAAAGATTTATAATATTAAAATAATACGGAGGTTCTTACGGATGCTCTGCTAAATACACACTGTTTATGTAAAACTGACTGGCATCCCTTGTCGCCGGACGGCGGCGACTGTTGGACATTATGTGCTTATTCGGCACATTCCCATCACTCGTCGTCGTTTGTCGTTCTTTATTTTATCATGTATGTTAATTAAAATATTCATGGGTTTATAACAATTTAATATACTATTATATATCACGTTTACATACAATTTCTTATAGCTACTAAATAATACTATAAAAAAAATTACATCTCGTTACCAAGTACTAGTATATGTTGATTAGCTATTAATACAAAACTATATCAAAATAAGAACTATATTGATCAATCAATTTATTTATAAAACACATTTAATTTTAAAATAATTCAATTTTAAATTATTGCCCGATAAAATGTGTTAATAATTTTTCTAAACATATTTATAATAATAGTATTGTTGTCACGTGTTAAGCATGATGGGTGGGGAGAAGGGTGGAGGTATGACCTTGGTTTAACAGTAACTAGTTTCGTAATAGGTTTTTTCGGTGACAATGCGTTGTGGTGGGGGTTATGATGTAGTGGGATTGGTCTATCGACTGCTCCCCCATTACACAGGATCCCTATGATCCAAAACCCCCTAAACTATACTACTGATAATAAATTCCTATTATTATCGTGAATAAATAAAAGAATTTTGATCATAATGAATTATTAATGCCTATAATGTAATAATAAATATATTTATTTTACGACTTTACGCTCAAATACGTTCTACAAGTAAAACGTCGTTTTCAGATGAAATATAGTTCTTTAGACTTTAATAATTGAAAACTTTATGATTTTTTTAACACGATGTTTATAAATGATACATTTTATTTATTATTATTTATATTATAATAATACTCTTAATAAAAAAAAAAATAATATATTATGTATTTTTGTAACTGTTGAAAGCGATTCTCAAATAATATAAATATTTTGATATTAATTAATAATTCTGTACCCGATTTTATTTTTATTTTACAAAATAAATTATGTAGATAATTAAATACCTTTATTATAAATTATTATTATTCAACGTATTCAAATGATAACGTCGTATTTCTTCATATAATTTATTTTCTTTTTCGACGTCCTGCAATAGAAAACAAATCAAAACGTTAAAAACTTGTCAATAATATCTCATTATTATATAGGTAATAATTTTTTCAATCGCATTTTACGAATATTATTTATTATATTATGAATATGAAGACATATACATTGTCATTCTCAAATAGCAGTTTTTTGCTGTAGCCATATGATATTGTAAGTATATTTTTCGTGCAAAGCTTAATCCACGACAAAATGGCGATGCCAAATATCTAAATAACTTGTGATATTTAAAATTAAGGTACAAAAAAAACTCTTTTAGTCTATTTTTCAAAGTGACCCATTAAAATAAAGAGTACACGTTAGGAAAAACTTGTATTTTTACTGCATAAAACAACATAAATTGTATATAAAACAATCGAAAGAATAGAAATATTTGGACACATTTGCAGGACTGGACTTTATTTACTAAAGAAGTACAGTAAAATACTTAACATAACCTGACCTGAGGAAAAGTTGGACAAATATTGTAGAAAAAAATATAATGATTTTTAAGCAGAAAAAGAATAATATCGATAAAAAAAATTGATTTTTCATAATAATGAAAATAATATTATTATCGTATTCGCGTAATAATAACTCACCGACCAGCCCACGTCCAAGACAGCGACCTCTTTCTTGATCGTTTTGATCAGAGCTGTCAGATACGCGTGTCGAATAGTCATGACTTTGATAGTTTGCGTTTCTATGGGAGACCGCGAGTCGTCCGGATCGTTCGAGATCACCATTTCGTTTTCGTTCCAGATTTCGCACAACTTCAGCGAATAATAATGATATATATGCGCGACGGTCGCCTTGTCGTGTAAACCGGGCACTAGGCCACACGCTTTTACGGTTTTTTCCTTGATTTCGTCCGCAGTGTGTCCCGCGGGTTCTTCGTCGGAAAACTCGACCGAATCCACGAGTAAATAGATTTTCGGCTGTGCGTACAAAAACAAGGACTCCACCACCGGACTGCAGCCGTCTATTACATTCTTTACCGTAGTTTTTACGCGTTGTTCTCGAAACATAAACTGGTCGTCTACGCAATGACGAGAGGAAAAAAATCGATTTTTATTACGAGTCATAACGAGTTGGTAACATCTGTTTATGGAACAAATGGTTATATTTCATGTGAGCTACTTAAAAAAATGTGCAAAAAATGGAGTAAATTTTGTGTATCATTGTAAAAGCGTTAGCTCAATACAATGTTAGTTATAATATGGTTAAAAAAATATTCATTTGTTTTTCAATTTAATGCTTTATACCAAATGGTGTAAAACTATAACTAGATATTAATCAATAATAACTGCATTTTGTTTTTTCCAGAATTTACAAGAACGAATCAACGCTCGAATCCTAACCAAATCAGTATAATAAATATCGACAATTTCCGATGTAACATCTATTTCAATTAAATTTACTACTGACCTATAAATTCGAATCTGACTATTTCCCGTCTCCAAAGGTCACACATCAATTCCAGATAACCTACGTTCGTCGTACCGGACTTCCATTTTTTAATTCTAATTTTCGCCTTTTGGCTCACGGACAAATCAATCAGTGTCGTCAGTATAACTAACTGAATCGGATATTTGACAACCTTCAAACAACAGAGAAGGATCAAATATTATAATATGTAACGTTATAAAAACATAAAGAGGGGGGGGGAATAGTTTAATATTACAAATATTATAAAACAATATTTTAATTACACTCAAGACGTTCAGCAAGGGTTCAATTCCTCCGGCACTAACAAATAGTTCTACTTGATCGACGTACCGAATAATCGCGTTTTTTATAAAATGTAAGAAATCCAATAAAATGCTGGAAATAAATGAATATTAAAATACACCGTTTCGTCATAGGCAGGTCCCCTATATTTAACTCGTTTAAATCGCACTTTTGGTTAATTTTCTGGCTGCTGTCCACGACAAAATACAATTTGATCATTCTCATTACATTGTTGAAAACCATTCTTTGGATTTCAGGATTATGCTGATTTTCACGGTAAAACACATTTAACGTGTTTATTCCGTATAGACTTATGTCTTGGAAATCATAATCTTTAGTCCTCAACGTATCCAGTATTACCGCTGTAATCGAACTAAACTGTGATATAATTTTTAACGGTTTCTATATACCGTTGTCGTAACGGTATCGTTTAGATAATTATTATTATAATGAAACAGCTGCTATTATTACAATTAATCAAAATGTCGGCCTTCATAGTCTTGAATGTTCGGAGTATACTGTAATTATCGTTCGAAGCGATTCCTATGCAAATTATAGCATTAATCATTGTTTGGGAATAACGCTCTTCTGATTGCAAAGACTTAATCAGAGCTAACAATCTATCATGAAAAAATGTATATTTTGTATTACAATATAATCAATATAAACGCATTTTAAATATTTTATACAATATCTAATATGTATAATAAAACTGTACGCAACTTTGTGCAGCATTCGTTTATCGCAAAATTGTCTATAGAGTTCAATAATAAATGCGGTAAGTTCATCAATAATCGATTTAAAATGGTATGTAAATTAACACCATACGTGAGTTTTGTGTACTCATCGTCTAACAAAATCGTAAATTCATGCATCAAAAATGTATTCAATTGCTGAAACTATACCGATTATATCAGTGTACGTATATACTAATTACCAGATTAAAATCAATAAAAAAGTTACCTACCTAATTAATACTTACTTAATTTGAACTATCTACAATTTTTATTTTCTTTAAAAAAATCTAAAATATCTTGTCTAGGTCAAGTTTTTTGACATTTGTCAAATCTACCAGATACAGCAATTATTTTTTAACTTTTGAAATTACCTTAATCTTTCGCGGTGAATTTATAAACGCTTTATTCACTATATCTAACATGATATTTTTAAATATAAAGTTTTCATTTACATAATTAAATCGTACGTCATCTAACCAATGTGAGATTTCTGTGATTTCCGGCCAAACGCACAACATGACTATCTCTTTGAAATCGAATGAATCATGAGTTTAATAATATTTTTATTAATTTTAGGTATTTGCGCAAATAGATACCTGTAATCATTTCATCTGAAAATTCATTGTCGTTTACCGAACAATTGTCTAAAATTTTGCAGAGTACGCAGCAAAAGTCGTTTCTCGTTCTTATGCTACTAAGTGTATTTCTTTTGGTGTCACTTTTTATATTGGATAGTAAAATTCTATCAAACACAATAATTGAAATAATATGATTTGAAAAACATAAAAAATGGTGAAACTTATAGTAACCCACTCCAAAGTCGTACGGGTAATTTGTGGCAGTTCGGTAGCGGCTTTTGTCTCATATCTTGCCGTAAACATTTGATTCAACAACAAAATTACAAACTCGCATACGGTCGATCGTTCGTAGGACTCTACGGGTATCCAAAGATGATTCGGCTTCAAAACGTTGACCAGTATTCCGATACCGTCGGATTGCATCATTCTCAACGCTGCAAATAAAATAAACAAATCCCGTTTATACAAATATGTATATAAATAACGAATAATACATATTTTTGTCGACATCTATTATTTCAATAATACGACTGATCCCACCTTATTTTACAAGTACAAATATACTCTAAGGAAATCTAGAAAAATATTATGAATTTCCATTTCTCCTAATGTATAAAGCAAAGTCATAGGAACTCGATACACGTCTCCCAGTGGTACTATCATTGTTGAAAGTATCTCTGACCTCTTTGAGAATAGAATTTAGCTGCACAGTAAAATTTCTTATTATAACTTCTTCGCGTCACTCAAATTTGGTTTAGATACCAACCAAAAATTACAAAAAGCATAATGAGATAGTAATCTTATTATCTCATAATCGGGCCGTAAGCAACATGACGAATACAAAATAAATAAATAATTTATGAATTATAAAATTATTATGAATCTTATAATTATGCATAGGGATGCGAAATATAGAAAGGTTAAATAACCAAGAAAGTCTAAAACGTAAGATTAGGTTATCAAAGAAGGTGGTTCTGAATTCAATGATTATTCAAGATTTGTCTTAAACGACATAAGAATGTAGCATCATGAAGCTGACGAAGTATCTCTAAATAGTGGGTACTCTTTGATAATGTTTTCACAGAAAATAAACATTTTCCAAATATCATTAAAATGAAGTTCGGATTACTTTTTGAATACATCATATTATAGTTGTTGGTCATTACCTGATTTATTCGACACGACCGCGATGTTATGTGACAGTTTTAACAAATCAACGAGTAACGTTTGCGTCGCTGCGTTATCGATTAGTTGCATTAGTTCCGTCGGCAAATCGCTCGTCTCGATTGCTTCGTAACAGAGTAGTAAACTAATCGAATTTTCTGGTACCGATTGACGTCTGAGTACGGACGATTGCATCACTCCAAACACAAGAATGTTGAGCTCGACATCAGTGCGGACAGACCAAATGCATTTCGCTTTATTTGGTAAATTGAGAAAAAGTTATTGTTCGTCTGATACGAACCACCGTTAAATAAACAATTACCTATATAATAGTCAATAAATAATCAATAGTATTATATAAATTACCCATCACGTCGTAGAATCGTGTCATTATCGATAGGTTGTTCGAACATTCCGCAATTGATTTCACCGACGGTGGCATTAAGCACAAGGCCAACATTCTCTTGAAGTAAAATAAATAATTCGTTTCGGATGTAAAATTTTTTGCCAAAAATTCAATTATATCATTCGCATAAAACAAATGATCGAGCGACTACATAAAAAACAATTACATATATGTCGTTCAAACAAACAATAAATAGGTTGCATGAATTACGCGCCATAATATTAGGTATTTAAACGAAATTTGTTCGTTCAAATCTTCATACATAAATATCTAATAGTTTGTTACTTATCCGATCAAAATTTTCTAGATAAATAAATTATGTAAGGTCAGTTAATGTATATTTAATTTTTCTTTAGTTCTCACATAGATCTTCTTTATATCATTATATCAACAATATTATCATTAAAGCCAAAATACATGTTGTTTTTTTTTTATAATACGATTTAATCAATATTTTATTATCATGCCACATTAAAAAAAAAAAAATTATATCTATACAATATTCTAATAATAAATAACGATAAACATTATACATGTGCACTTACTTCATATTTTAATGTTATATAATAATATTATAATTAATAAAACTCACAAAATTATTGTCTGATAAGTGGATAATCTGTTCGATATATTTGCACAGCCTAACGTAATTGTTGAAATTATTTTTTATACACCATGAACATTTTTCGAAAAGGTAATCTAAACTTAAAATCGTATTTATTGGCTCAAGATTATCACCGCATTTGTCCATTTTGTATTGTTTTTAATTTACCTAATATTAATAACCAGAAGGTACAATAGGAATTCTTATCGAAACAAATAAATATTTATTATTTACTGTAACTACACAAAATTGTTTCGGATAACAATAATATTTACAAGTGAAATTTACAGAATTTTTATTAATTTAATTCATATTTTATAGTATCAACTACCAGCACATTGTAAGAACAATTCAATTTCGTAAAATAAATAACAAGTTAATTACTAAACATTATACAAATTATAAAATAAAAATTTCTCGGATTGTTTTTGTAGAACTTCACATTTAAATTTAAGCGCTGTAGCGAAAATTATATCGAATCACTTTTAGAGTTGTTTCCAATTTTTAAATTGAAGTTTAATTGATTATTAATATAATTTATCAAATAAAATTATTACCTAAATTATTATACAGACATAAAAGGACGATCAATATTTTATTACTAAAACATATTTTTTTTTCAATTTAATATAGTTTTTATGATACATATCATGAAAAAATTATAATCCAATATAACATAACTAGATAATAATTATTTGGCTGTTAAAATGGAATTAATAAATAATAATATTTTACACCAATAAATAGAATAAATAAAATATTAAAATAACATATTAAGGGTGATCAAAATTACATATAACAAAAATAATGGGGATCACATACGTGTTAAATAGGTTATTTCTTATACTCTTGTAGCATAAAATTCCGATCACCCTGTATATAATATATGTAGTAATTTCAATATAAAAAAGAGGGGATACTTAAAATAAGAAAAATTAAATTAAAAGGGAAAGAATAGAAAACAATAAAAATTATTGAACGAAGACAAACACGGTGGAAAAGTCTTTACATAAACATGCCCCTCCTTCCTCCCAATCAGCGCCGATACCACGTAATAACACTTATGCGTGTTTGACAAAGTATTATTTGTCATACACAACTCATCGTTGATGAATGTACTATTATAAAAAAAATTTTAATCCTATTATTACAATATTTTTTTATTATTTCACTTTGGGTGTAATATTATTATGATAGATGTGTATGGAGTACTATAATATTATATTTATTCAAAGTGTATTAAACTTTAAAACTATTTAATTTTTTTGATAGAATGAAAAATGATAATGACGACGGCCATTACGGATATATGCGTTTGACACACATATTGGCTGTATGCTTGGGCGGCTTTCCAATTACTCGTCAAAAAATAATTAACCCTATCGATAAGGTTCGTCGTAGTAAGCACGATGGAAATTCACTGGTACAAGGTAAATAATAATAATATAACAATTTATTCATGTAAAATAAATAAATCTAGTTAATTATGAAAATTATAATTAAGTATTATAAAATCATTATACTAATTAAATGATCATATAATTTATACGTTTATAACGAAAAAAAATTTAAAAAGTAATAAAAAGTTAAGTTAGTTTTAACATTAAAATTTAATCATTTTTTTCCGGAATACTTTTTCTACAATAATCTATTGATTAAATATGACGATACATTATCTTCTAATTGTTTTTCTTACTTGTTTATGTTTTATCCATTATTGTGATTTTATTCTTTATTGGACTATAGTTAAATTTTCGTAAATAAATTTTATTAAAAAAATATCATTCTATTTCCTTTTACATGAGAGAAAAAATTATATGAGTAGTGAAAAAACATAAAAAATGTAATAATTTAGTTTGAAGTTTATGGAATAATATAATATTTACATTTGGCATTAGTTAATATATTTTACAAGTCTATTAACTGTTATCATAGATACAAATATTATTGTATTGCTAAAAATATAATAATTAGCTCACTTAAATAATTTTTTAATTTAATGATATAAAAATATTTTTATACTTAATAAAGATTCTATGTTCTAATAAATATTATATTGAAATAGGTAGAGTTCATCTGTTCGTTACGATTACGATACTAACCACGCGATCTAGTTCACAAATTTTGGTATTCAAATTTTTTATCGCCCTTATAAATCTAATAGATGAAATACACAAATACTACACTGTAGTACCTTGTTAAAAATAAATATTATTCATAAAATACCTATAATATCCATTTATGTTATTTACTTCACTACACATTCGTAATTTCGTATATTCAATATACAATTGTAACATGATACATTGATACGTGGTGAATAACAATAATATCATTCGATCGCTATCGTGGTTAGTAGTTAGATTAAAACAAACTTATTTATATATATTACATAGATAATAAGTTAAATAAAAAAATATATATACTTATTTTATTGTTATAGAATAATGAACGTTAATGGACAATTTATCAATATTTTACGTATATTATAGTAATTTAAATTATATTTTGAATATATTACAAAGAATATGGTATTGGCCGTATATTATTGTAAAGCCCTGTTAAAAGTAAATTACAAAGATTAGTGAACATTCACAAATATTTTTATTGTACCTACCGTAAGTATTAATAACATCCAAAACAACAAAACTATTTTAAACAAAATGTTCACTTTTTAAAATGAGATAATATAAGTACCTATAATAAACACCCTTTATCCGTATCAATATTATAACTATGTTATTGTATTTTCCAATTGTCATATTCAGTAGCATACGCAGGATTTTTAACTAGGGTTAATATGCACTTTGGGGCACAAACTTTTTCCATATTATTCCAAATGAAACTTTAAAAAAATGAGATGTTCCGTAAGAAATTAACACTTAAGTATCATTTACAATAATAAAGTATATTCATTTATTATTATTTCTTTCATTCGACCCTAGTGTTCCATCCAAAAACATGAAATGTGCCGCGGGTTGGTTACCCCAGCACTAAAGTTACCGGCAATAAATTTCTATTTTTATACGGTTATTTGTTTTGTTTTGTTATTTTCGTTTCGGAACTGATCACTATTGAATGCGGACAGGGCACCGGTACGCGTTCGACTTGCGCGTCGTGCCCACGTGGTTGGCATACGCAGCATTGGATGCGTTGATCGTGTACTACAACTGCGTGCACGCTTCGCAATACGTCGGCCACTCGTTCCGGAAGTGCTTCGAAAAATCATACTGCTTCGCCATAATCGAGTTGGCCAACCGGAATGTCGGCCCGATGTCGTTGCTCGCGTGCTTCATGTTCTACGGGTACTGTCACAAAGTGGCCGCGATGGACACGTACTTTTCGGCCGCGGTAATCGTCGCGTACTCGGTGTGCATAACAATGTACTCGATGACGATACCGGCCATGACCGTGGTGCTGTACTGCTTCAACGCGGTCGGCCAGATCGCACTATACAACCTGGTAGTGTTCCAGTATTATGTGCTGAAACGCGGTTATGCACACGTCAACCTGCTGCTAGAGACGATGACGGCCAGCCGAGACCCGACGACGGCGCATCGCGCGCTGGCCCGTCTGACCCGCGCTCACCGCGACCTCGGTTGTCTGGTCGACCATCTGAACCGCGCGTACGTGCCGAGCATGCTGATCAAGGGGCCGTACAGCATCATCCGATTGGTGATGATCGTGTTCCGGATCATCGAACTGTGGGCCGTGGTACGCGTAAATCACCATCCGTTCAGACGCGTGGCCATCTGGCTGATCGTGGAACACGTCAGCGAGATCCTTTTGTTCCTATTACAGTTGTCGTGTTTTAGTGTCGTCGGACACAGTTTATCTTATCAGGCTAGTGAATTGTATAAGTTTATTATTTATTATTGCGTTCCGGCAGATATGGTGCTGAAAAATATGATTTTCGATTATTAGCGTGTCCTTAGTACCACCTAGAGGAAATCGGGATAATTTTCGAATAGACACAACATAAATAAAAAAACACTCGTCTTCCATCCTGAGTGGTCAAATCCTTAAAAAAAACAATTTGGTACGTGGAACTAAAATTAATTGCTGTCTATAAAATCATTTTTTTTTTTTTTTTACTGATAATACTGTAATTCAAAATATTAAACCAGAGCCGTAAAAATCAAATATTACGCCCGGGGGCAAAACTTCAAAATGCACCCCTTTTGAACTTTAAATTAGGATTAATTCTAAAAAAAATGATCGTTATTTAGTAATTTTATTTAAATTAATAACTCATTAATTAAACAAATTTTAAAATAAATATTTGTATTATGAGTTTTCATTTTAATTTGCGCCCCTTGAATTGTTGCGCCCAGGGCACAAGCATCATTCGCCCTCCCATTACTATGGCTCTATATTAAACACATATCTTTATAATTGATAATATTATTTATTACAAGACTTTTAAAGTACTTCCGGTGACTTATATTAAGTTGATAGTGTAAGGTAAGTAAAAGAAGAAGAAGACCATTATCTTAAATTAAATTTTTTGATTCCAATGTATCAATAATTGTATAATATTTGATCATGAGATACAAGAATAATATTTATTTTTCAATTTCTAGGCCGAACGGACTTTAGCAAGTTTACAAAAATTAAAACTCTGCTACGTATTTCAACTGGACTTAGAGATTAGAAAGATGGTATTGCACAATATTTCTTTACTGGGTATTTTTACTGGCTATTTAATATTTATAATGTACATTTAGATCAATATTTTTCGGATACAAATTAACGCTAGAAAAGTAAAGGCGTCAATAGGAGGATACATCACTATAAATATGAATTTTTTCAAAGCAGTGAGTTATATTTATACGTTTTACGCAATAGATATACGTGTTAATTTTAATGATATAATTCATACCTATAATTTATTATTGCTTTTATATTTTGCTTTAAAAAATAAAGTATAACTATAGTTAATTGATAATATAAAGATAAGAACTTGAAACACAAATAACTGAGTTGATCAATTTTGTTTTAGATTTGTGGTGTCATTGCAACGTATTTCTTAGTGTTGATTCAATTTAAAATCCAAAAAGGAGACTCTAAACCGTTACATCATAATTGGGATTAAATCATTAATACATCTTCCCATATTATTATTTATTTTTTCATTGTAGGCTTTAGCCATTAAGAAAAATATTAAACTCAACAAAAATTAAAAAACAATATTTATAAATTTTAATTAAATTTAATAATAGTTATTGTGAAAAAAAATCCAATAGTTATACGCAATTAACTTAATAAAAACTAAATGTATTCTTGTTAAAAAAAAAAAATATAATTTTTTGAAAATAATATAAGTCAGTATTATATAAAATTAACTACTTTGGTTACTTTTGAAGATGAAAAATACACGATTGCAATACCTAAGCTAGTTATTATTAAAATCAAACATATTTTTCATTTAAAGTTATAAAAAAAACCCATAACAAATAATTTTATAGATTAACGACATTAATATAGATCAACATTCCTCAACTCAGAATGGAAGAAGTGTGTGAATAAAGAAAGAGCAAAAAAAATAGAATTTGATTTATTTTAAATGGTAAAGATATTATAAATTTCAAATTATCTTTGATTGAACTGAAAATAGATTATTCATTTGGAGCCGTATTTAAAAATTAATTTCTCATAACATTGTGTACTGATGCGTAAGAAGCATGTCTTTAGCATTCTTAAAAAACATTTACTTCTTTTTTATCTTTTTACGAGCTCTGTACATATTATTAGAAAAAGTTTTATCGTGTTCATATACGTCTACACGGCTTCACATTCTTTACATAACAAAAATCTATGAATTAAAATCGACTTTCTATAATTTCAAATTCGGGGCTTTATTCATCCAAATTTTAATAGAATGAAAATAATAACTCCAAAGTTTTCATTAATTTGTATAATTACAATAATTGTTGAACGACAAATTGAAAATAAATATTATTGTTAATATAATATATATTAAAATTAAAATAATATTATTAAATATTATTTTTTAGTAGGTACTAAACTTGTTCATAAATTCAAAACATCTTATCTATTAAATGCAAAAATTAACCGATTCAAATTTTCATTAGGGGATTAAAGCAATAATAAAAGGTAATAATTTAAAAATGGTTGAGAAACTTAAATAATAATATTATATATTTACGTCATATCCACAAAAAATCGTTAGAACTGTCAATTGACATCAAAATACAGCTTTTAAAAATTTACTAAAAATTATTGGAATTGCTGGTAATTATAAAACAATACTTTTGCATACTTACCCAATTAAAACAATTTAAATTCAAAGAGTATAATATATTTAGATACAGTTTGTAGTTATCATAAAATATATTAAAAGTACTAACAATAATATTGTATAGAAATTTCAAGGTTAGAACTTTTAGATTTTTTAACAGCTATTATTATATTCTGACATCGAATATCGAGACTTATAATAATAATTTTACTGCTGTTAATATGAATTGAATAGAGTTGAATTATTAATATCATTTCACTTATTACATGGATATCGTTTTACGCGAGTTAGTGATTTAATCAGAATAATGATTTATGCACTCAACGAAATTGTCAAACGTAGGGTACGTATATTATTATATTATTTATTATTACACAACCGTGACAAACGATTATGTGTTATTTTATAATAATATATAACAAATAGGCATTGCCTATTCATAGAAACGTACATATTACAAATTATTACATACTACCGCGAGGTTATCGTAATACTTTCTGTTTAATATTATAATATTATTAAATTAAAAACAGTTAAAAATATATAGGTTTAATTTTGGTCCGATATTAATTTATTAAAAAAATATGAACACCGACAATTCCGACAGCTACAAATACTTGAGGTACGCGCACACAACAGCTGTATGTTTCGGACTGCCTTACACTCGCAGAAAAATAAAAAAGAATTGCAATCACGATGTAAATGCTGATGATGTAGCAGGTAACAATTATTATAAATCGTATAATATAGATATACCTATTTACGTACTGTGGTAGAATAGGTAATGTATGATAAGAACTAAGAATAATAATTAACAAAACGTATACCGCTTTAATAAAACTATAAAAGTGAATACAACGTTATTAAAATATTTTATCGGATAGAAATAATTGTCCAATTGCCAAAAGTAGGATATGCTTTCGGTTAAAAATCGTATCATCTTGGTACTTTATTAAGCTCATTTTTCGAATTTCTCAAACATTTTTTCCCTAGGAGAAAAAAACAGGTATATTACGCTGGCATCCGCAAGTTGGATATTATACTCAAAACCTAATATCCAAATAATATCCAACTTGCGGATGCCAGCGTAACTTACCTAAGAAAAACTACAAAAATATGACAAAAAATTGGCAAAATTACAATTTCCGTAATGTTTAATTCTTTATCTCGTAAAAACTAATTAAGTTTTGATCGAAGGAACTTAAAATTTTTTTTAGTACTAACATTGGTAATATACAATTTTGATCAAATTTTGGAACGGATTAGTTGATTATTTAGCTAAATATAGAGCTTTGAACTTTTTTCCAAAAAAAATTAATATTACCTACAATTTTGGATTTATCAGTTTGAAAATTTTATAGAAGCCTAATAATATACTACTCAATCTTTTTACAAAATATTTTGAAAATCGTGACTGACAATTTTTTTTATAGGCTTTTTATTATTTTTTTTTTTTTTTATCTCATGTATGAAAACCCTTTTTCAGGTAGGAATAATGGTCAGATTACCACAAATAGGGTACCCTTTCCGTACCAATTATCATCTAATTGGTACTTTATGTAGCTCATTTTTTGAATTTCCCAACATTTTTTCCTTGAGAAGCAGAAAGTCGGCAAAATTATGGTTTCCGTTATTTAAAAAAATTTTTATTTCTTGATTACTATTGAGTTTTGATCGTAGGGAATTGAATTTTTTTTTTTTTTTTTTGAGTACTCACATAGGTAATATTTACGTTTATTAAATTTTTGGAAAGGATTGGTTAATTTTTTTGACTAAATTAAAAGCTTTGATTTTTTTTAAAAAATATTTAATATTACCTGCAATTTTTAATCTAACGGTTTGAAATTTTTGTAAAAACCTAATCATATACTATTTAATTTATTTTCAAAATAATTTGAAAATCTTGACTGACAATTTTTATTATGAAATGACTCCTTGAATTTTGATCGTAGGAATTTGAAATTCATTTTCAATATATACATGTGTAATTTATACTCGTGGTAAAATCTTGGAACGGATTATTAGCATATTATATTTTAATATATTTAGATTCACTCAGAATCGTATTTTCTAATGCAATAAAATTGACCGAAGGACGAAGAAGGAACATCCTAAATTGACGTTCCCGCTTTTTTTTTAAATTAAATAATATGCTTTTCCGAGTGTAAACATATTAAGTAGTATTATAGACTGCAGTATACAAACCAGAAAATATGTAACAATAATTCTATCCATTATCTAATATTTCCCATCCACACATATATTAGCCAAATCTAACCTAATACCTCCATTTCATCTCTGCCACCGTCCATTTATCAATCATATTCATGAGGACAAATCACAATCTTCTTCCAGTCCACTCTTTCCGGCTCCTTTTTAATTCTTCAACATCCTGTACTCTTTTTATCTAATGAGAATATGACATTCATTGTGATATTTACTACATTCAATTTGATTATAACTCACTCATACACAAACGTATCAAATATCATTCCTTTCTCACTTCCCTTCTTCTCTTGTTATCTTCAAATTTCGTTTATCATCAAGTTCACTTTTGATTCTGGTTTTTTTAATTTTGCATCCATGTATTTTTTGTCCTAATTTGATAAATATTATTTACTTGTATTTCTTTTTCGTGTTTTAATTACTGTGATTGTTGATCTAGTAACGTTACACCGAATCCCCGCATGAAGTTGATACTGTGAAATAAGTATAAAAATATTGTATTTTCACGCATATTATCGCCCGACAGAATCGGTTGAACCTAACCTTTCAGATCAACAATATAAAAAAATATAATAATAATAATTAAATTTAATATTTGATTTTTTAAACGTTTGCCACAGGTGGTTATCGGTACTCGTTCGACAAACGGATCATTCCGATGTGGACGTTTTACGCGTGTCTCAACGCGTTCGTGATGTACTACAACTACGTGGAAGGCAAGCGTTACGTGGGCAAATCGTTCAGGACGTGTTTCGAAGAGTCGTATTGTTTCGCGCTGATCGAGCTGCTGAACCGCAACATCGGTCCGTCGTCGAACGTCTGGTGTTCGATGTTTTACGGGCGGCGGTCCAAGAACGCCGGGCTGGCCGGCACGGAGCGCACGTTACGGTTCCTGGACGAGACGCGCGAACTGACGGCGTCGCCGTGTTCGCCGGACGGACAACGGCTGTCCCGGATCGTGATGGTGTTCTCGCCCGCGTCTCTGGGCCTGTACTTCGCGTTCTCGCACTTTTACATGTCCATGGTGCCGCCGGCCATCGTCATCGTGTACTGGATCAACAGCATGGGCCAGATGGTCGTCTACATGCTGGTCTTCGTCCAGTATTACGTGCTGGAACGCGGTTTCGCCCGCGTGAACGTGCTGGTCGAAACGACCGTCGACCGCGGTGCCGGCGACGCGCCGTCGCTGGACCGGTTGGCGGACACGTACGACGAACTGTGCGCGCTCGTCGACCACGTGAACCGGGCGTACGCGCCAGAGATGTTGCTCCAGTGGCTGTACAACATCATCCGAGTCATAATGGTCGTGTTCCGGCTGCTGGAGATCGCGTCCTCGCTGGACGGTCCGCTCGCATCGGTCACGTCGTACCTGATCGTCGAGCACGTGGCCGAGTTGTTCATGTTCGTTTTGCACACGACGTGCATATGCACGGTCGGGGAACGTTTGTCCAGAGAGGTATGACCAAGGGCGGCCCTAGGGTAGGTCAACTTGGACATTTGTCCTAGGCCCCGCACTCACTTTGTGAAATCTAGTTTTATAGTTGAACCAAAAAATATTATATCTTAGAATGTTAAAGTCTAAATATTATTATACTTATTATAAGACAAATATTTATGTTTAAAATTTATTCGTATTTTATTTTATTTTATACGAGTGCATACTACATTTATACGTAATAATAACATTTGAAACAGTAATATTACTAAAAATGTGGGAACTTCAATTTAGGATGTTCCTACTTCGTTCCTACATTCGGTCCTCGGAGAAATTATTCATTTAATTATATTTATTAAGATTTGAATGCAATGATATTGCATTAGAAAATACGATTCTAAGCAAATCTCATCATATTAAAATATATTTTACTGATAATCCATTCCAAAATTTTAACACGAGTGTAAATTACATATATAAATATTCAAAATAAATTTCAAATTCCTACGATCAAAATTCAATGAGTTATCATTTCATGATAAAAATTACCAGTCACAAATTTCAAAATATTTTGTAAATGGATTAAGTAGTATATTAGACTTCTATAAAAATTGCATACCGTTAAATCAAAAATTGTAGGTAATAATTGCAACTTAGAAAATAATATAATATTAAGATGCATATTGATTAATTATTATTAAATTCTTTGTACGTTAAATTATTTTCTTCCATTCTACACAATTTAAATTATTTTATGTTTTGCTCATACCTCGTTTTGAATTAAATTTTGTAATATTTGTAATATTTTTTAATTATTAAACTTTTTTCATACGATATAGAATAAAACCAAAATATTAGAAATACATACGAAATATTTATAAATAAAAAAGTTGTAAAAAAACTTAATTAGGTACCTATTTTATTTACTGATTATAATTTGTATTTAATTATATTAGTTACAATCTAGTGCTATAAATTTAATAATTGTTATTTAAAAATAAATTTATTAATAGTTTAATATTGTTTAGTCCAAGAAAATACTGGCGAGTTTGGAAAAACTAAGACTTCGTAATTATAATGGCTTAAACGTGAACATGGAGATTAAAAAAGCTGTAATTTTAACGATTATGCATACTTTTTAACGTTTGTATGTACATTATTATTTTGATTTTTTAGATGTGCATCTTTTATGTTCGAGCAAACACAAGAAACGTATACGCATCGATTGGTGGTTTTATCATCTTCAACATGACCCTCATAAAGTGTGTAAGTGATATGGAAGTATGATAATATTATTTTTTTTTTTTTTTAACAATAAGTTTTAAATTTTACATTTTCACATTTCATTTATTTTTGTTTAGGTATGCTCTGTATTAGTAACGTACATATTAGTGTTGATTCAGTTTAGAGACCAAAAAGGAAACTCCAAGCCTTTATACAATAATTGGAATTGAAACTAACCGTAAACAAACATATATATTATGTTTTAATATCATAAAAATATATTTTACAAATTATTTGTATAAATATATTTATTAAGTTATCGTTAAGTGATAAAAAATATTGAATTAAACATTAAATTATACTCTTTCTAACTTTGCATTCTGACGTATAATGTGAATTTATATGTATAGACGTAAATTATATTTTAATAATTAATCAATGAATTTGGCTACGTAAAAACTGAAGTTTATATTATAATATATTCATGATAATAGTATAATGATTAATAAATAAATAAATAATAACACAGTAATAGTCACACAGTATAATATTGTAATATTATAGTGTATTTTATTATACCTAATAATAATGTTAATTAAATAATACCTATAATTTGTGCTCAAATGTGATGCACCGAAATGTTAAAACTTAGTGAACTATCGCATATCCAATAATTCATAAACGAATTATACTCAATTTATATATATTTATATATATAATATATGATTATAATACTGCCAAATCGAGTTTTTTCTTAAAAAAAAAACCCCCGTGAAAATTTAATCGGGTAAAATCAAAGTTGAACATTCGCGCCATTCTTCACACAAACTGAAAACAAAACAAAAAATGATACAACTTATTATAAGCGAATAATAATAATTATAAAATATAAAATATATAGATAGATGATAAAATATTAATAATTTTGGAATAAAACGTTAAAATAAATAATTTCCGAAAAAAGTTTCCAGATGTACAAAATCTATACGGAATGTGACTTTTATTATGTTATTTACAAATTTAAATATTACTTTTTCTATTTTGCTCCCAGCCGAGATACTCTCCAGTTCTTTTATTTTCAGTTTTTAACCATTCATACAGAGGTTTGAAATAATTCAATAAAGGTCCGGCGTCCATTTCTCGCTGACCCGTTAGTAGCTCCATAGCATTCATCCATGATGTCGACAATCCCAATTTCAACATATCCCTAAACAATACATTGCAATACATATAGGCAAAAAAATAATTATAGCTACAACGCACACGTTTTAGCGCTGAATATTATTATTTTAAAATTATAACATTTTCAAATAACTATGCAATAACTAAAAGAAGCCGCACGTTTTGTTTAAAAGTGTCGATTAGATTTGGGCGAAACTTATCTTATATAATCATATAATATCTTAAATACGAATAATCACTCACTTGAAAGCATTTCCGGCTTTTGTACTCTGATAAATATCGCATTCATGTAACGGTTGGCTATTAGGATCGTTTGGATCAAACTGACCAGCTTTCTCACATAGTGCTTGATGAAATTGAAATTGTATAACATAACTCACAAAGTATCTAATGTAAGGCACGTTTCCAATGATGTGATATTTGGATCCCGGATCGAAATCTTTTTCGTTCCTAGTCACGGGTGGCTCGATTCCTTGATACGAATATCTAAGACAAAAATGATTTTTTTACAAATTGTATTTTATGTTTTATCATTAATATTCTTATATATAATATTTATATTTGTGGATAAAATAAAAATTATATGGAATTGTTATATTATCCATAAAAAATCTTTACAATATTATTTGTTTTTATTTCAATAAATACGTATTTCAAAAACAACTTTTCAGTTATTTAACACTGAATATGAAAACATTGTTTTCGAAATACGTATTTGTTAAAATAAAAACAAATTATTTTGTAGAAATTGGGATTTTTATTTTTATATTATTAATTCTACAAGTAACTCAACACCAAATTATTATATTATCCACCTGAGTTTCCACCAGTCGCAGTTGTATTCTTCTTCCGTCGTCACCCCCTTGAATACGTTCCATCTCCATAGATCCATTAGATAACCAAATGGTAAGAATACGATTTTGTCCAATCCGATCTTGTAAAGATAATTGATATCGGCCTCGTAGGTACGACCCGGTTTGGGCAACAAACCGATCTTATGCAAATGCTTTGGTGTAGACACAGACAGAGCGATTGTATCTCCTATTGCTTCATGGAAACCTGTTGATCGTACCAAAAAATGACTGATTATATTATGTTGTGTAATACCAAAATAAATGATGCTAGTTTTAATTACAAAATAAATTTGACCACATTATATTTAGTAGTTTAACTGCCGTATGCGAATATATTTATGTAATAATAAACGGAATGCAAATTGAAATTTATATTTAAACACAAATTCTATGTTTATAATATAATATAATTTTTCGTGTTTATGTCATAAAAATCTTTAGTAATTACATAATTTTTCAATGTGACCTCCGTTATTTATACACCATTATATTCTAATCATACCATATATCCAAGAACTTCGTGGTACACTAAATCGTCACGCTAAACGATAAATATGTCCGATCAGCGATTGTGTTATACAACAGAATTAAATATCGTAATACTATAAAGACAAACCTTCGTTAGCTCCTTCTCGATATATAAATGGCTGATCTTTATACTGTAAGAAATATTGTATGTGTCCCATCTCATGGTGGGCTGTTATAAAATCCGTAAATTTAACCGACGTGCATTGCGTAATCCTAACGTCATTTGAATCGTAAAAGTCCCATGCCGATGCGTGACACACTAGTTCACGTCCGGTTGGTCTTTCCAAAATAGATTTTTCCCAAAAAGTTTGTGGCATCGCGCTTAAATTTAATGACATGAAGAACTCCTCTGCTACTTTAAACATCTTTTTCGGATTATAATTCTGAAATTTTTAAATACAATATCGTATTAGCATTAATATTGCGTGAGCCTAAGTATTTTTATTTAATAATAATAAATCAATAGTATTAAAATTAAAATCCATAATTCTAAAATTATAATTAGTTTAACCTGTAATTTCTTGTTTTTGGTTTTTTAAGTAAATTGTTTTCAATATACTATTTTTTTTTTTTTTTTTTTTTTATAAAGTGTAAAAATATTAGTGAAAACAAAACCATGTAATTAAAAAATATAGAAACAATTTACAATAAAGTAAGATATTTAATAAAATAAAATATATATTTTAAAGATAACATTAATCTTAGACAGCCAATCCATTTCCTCTTCATCACCTTCGTGAAGACCTTCCATTTCTCCTTTAATAAACTAATTAATATTGTTTCATAATAATATTGTTATATTACAAATCTTAATATAATATGATATTATGTAATTAATACGTGAACTGAACATCTCTCTCACAAATATGCCTTTAAATTATTTTTCTTGATCAACCTAAATTAATGTTATTTATTTGTCGACGTTTTAAAAAATATTAATTCGTCTGTAATTAAATGTATTCTAGTAAGTTGTTTTGTATTAAATGTTGTTTTTAAAGATTATATTAGGATCGTTATTAGCTTAATAGTTTTTCTTTTTAATAGAAATTTAAAATACAAAAATACCCGTATTGATATAATAAAACAAATTACCTAGCCTAAATCAATGATAAAAAATATTATTTTTTTTCATTTAAACAAATGTTTTTACCTGATTTATCATGGACGTAGTGGGGTTAATATCGTCGATTGTCGGATAAGGTCGAGATATGTCATCCAATCTTTCCCACGACTGAGCCCACATGTCCCCTGTAAACATTGCACGTGTAATGAAATGTTTCTTGAAATAAACGACAATGCCAAACTTACCGAGCAAATGTGCCGGTATAGGACCTTTTCTTGAAATCACCGATCTACCGTATTTCTCCCAAAGCTTCCTGCGCGCATATGCGTGTATTTGCAAATACAAGGGTTTTAATTGATTCCATAAATATTCCATTCGTGGCCGAAAGTCGTCGACATCGTATCCTCTGATCCAAAAATCTGCATTGTCCGTATAATCTGAAATGACGATTATGGAAAAATAATTTTTTCATTATCGTAAGTTCGTAATTAATGACGAGTAAAAATTGTCAGATATTGAAATTCCGTATAGGTATCATAATTTATTATACTATATTTTTCACTAACTGTTTAATCGCGCCGCCTCGTTAGACAGTCTAACGTATTCTGCGTACATAGGTCGGATTTTTTTCCCTGTGGCCTCTCTCCATTGTATCCACACGTGTTTCAGTTCGTTTACGTCGTAACTTTTATCCAATATATTGTTTATGTCTTAAAACAATCGAATGATAACAATATTATAGTTCTTAATAATAATTAATCAAACTAAAAATAATATTATAATAGGTAGATACACAATTAATACCCTGATTATACGTGCAGTTACCTGGTTCTAAACTCAAAGTTCGATTTGAGTTGTTATCGCCATATTCGGGAATTGTTGCTTTGCCGTACAGACTTTCCATAGCCGAAACCGTTTCGTCAAACTACAAAAACAATTACATTTTTTAAATCCAAACCTTAGCAACTGTACTAAGTTTAACCAGTGTGCTAACTTTTTTCAATTTATCTTCGGATAAAGCAGCTGTTCCTAGAACGGACAACAATTTAAACTGTCTTCTGATATCTGCATCTTTAAACGTAGACCAAGGAAATTTTATAGTTTCTTTCCACATGTTCTTTAGGAAGTTCCCAAATTCCGAATTCATAGCAAACTATTAAAATTAAACTATTAATATAATTTTGTCCATTATAAAATGCCTATTAAAACCCGAATGACGTTTATTAAAATATTAATATACAGCAGGATCAGAATTTTTCGTTACAGCAGAAAAAATAAGTATACGTTCCTATTTTATTTTCTAATGTTTCTCTAAAACCTCCATAAAAAGGCTTTTAAAAATATATTGAATCTCCAAATAAATTCCTATTATAATTGTTTCACGTAATACATTTTTCAATATTAATACGCATGTAAAAACCTAAACGAATGTAGTAACACACAATTATTATCACATATTATGTACCTACCAATTTTATCATATCATTTTATCAATTTTATTGCAATAATTTAATTATTAAATTTTATTATTATTAGTTCTATAATAATAATAACTATTATTTAATCAGATCAAAAGACAAAAATATTATTTTCGCGATGAATAATGCCTACATAATATGTGTTTAATTATTTCTATGTATTTAATTCATAGTATTCAATACGGAAATCATATTAAATAATTATAAATAATATATAATTTTACAATAACAAATCGTTATTATAATAATATTCTTAAAAATAAAATAAAAATGTCGTAAAAAATCGTATTTTTGTGACCTTATAACATTAAATGCTTATTTATTTATTTATTTATTAAATAATACTTAATAATAAATACTACATAATACTTATACTAAATAATAATCCTAATAAATCAATGTTAAATAAATTTATGATTAAATAAGTTATTATTATTAAAAGTGTATTATATAGTTACTAAATACCATTTGCCTATTTCGTTTTTTACACATTTTTATGACATGTCTTCTTTTTTTATTATGTGGTACGTTTATTACTTCATAATAAATTTATTAATAAAAAAATATATATACTTTAATGTAATTGTGATGTATTTTTTAAAATATACATTTGTATCGTGGCGTATTATATTTTTATATTATTATTATTATTATTATTATGTACGACAAACATACAAGGTACATATTGCGAATCGGTGCATGTGTGTATCATAATTGCCTATACAATACGCCTTTTATAGATACTTCAATACCAAGATTGAACATTAACGAACTTAAAAAATTAATTTTAATCAAGTTACATAACGAGTTATCTTTTTAAAATGAATAAATATATTCTTTTATAAAACTAATTTGTAGTTTATTTTTCAGTTAAAAATTTCTGTTATGATGTTAATTTAAATTATTTTGTGTTGCGAATGAATACCATCGAGCATATTTGTTATAAATGATAAGAACCTTAAACCGTAGGTATCAAACTTTAACTTTAAAAAATAAACATACGTGTACTCATATATAACATATATAAATAAAGAATATTTTTTAGCATAACGTAAATTGTATAAGATTCATCTGAACAGACATATTTTTGTGCAGTTAATTTGTTCACCGCATTATTTGTTTTAATACCGTCGTTCTCAATCTACGTTACTACACCTATGTATAAATGCTTTTAAAATAATTGTAACATAAATGTCTCCGGGACGGATACACATTCAGTAAATGTATCATACAATTAATTCTGAAGATTTTAAACGTCACATCGAGTTAAGTCAATTTCAACTAAAACGTTATATAAAATAGTATTAGGCACGTTATGCGTATATTTAATTTTATTAACATCAGAGCGAATAATTATAATGACAAGCGATAACAATTCCCTACGGGCTTTTTAATTTAGCGTAGAAACTAGAAAGGTATTAACGAAATTAATATTGGCTTTTTTTTCTTATATTTGAACGATTAAAACGTAATCGCTGTTATTGCGTAAGACAACTACTATAGATTTTACACGATAATAGGTATACAGCCGTTTTTCAAATAAAATTATATTATGTAATATAATTTTTATTACCTTTTATGTAAAAAAAACTATAAACTCAAACGTTTAATTGAATCATGTTCATTATTGAAAATAGATTATTACATTATAATTCATAATCCAATACGCGTTTTTAGAAGAAAAAAATAATATTTTTGACACTTTATATTTATAGAAGTAACAAGCCATTTTTTTATGCTTACTTTTTACCCACCAATCACAATTTTTCATATTAATTCTCGATTAGAGTTCCAACTAGACTTAACCAAGACGTGTCCATTTTGATTGAACAGAAAATATATGCTTCAAAAATTACTTGTGAAATAAAGTACCTTTTTTTCTGCATTCTCGTTAGTCAAATTTGTTAACCAATTCCAATCGGCCTGTACAATGCGATTCGACCACTGGGCTAACATCCGGTTGGCGTTTTCCAGATATTCGGATGCTTCCAATTCCGAATATTTGTTTATTCCTCTGGAAATGACTGGCCTCCAAATGACCGTAGCCGACAGCCATATTAGCATGACAAACAATCGTTGTAATTTCATCATCATGACGTTCCTATAATAAATAATATGAAATTTTTTCTCATTATGTTTGTCCTAGTCAATAATTATTCACTTATTTCGTACTTATGAAAACTTCTCGTGTATATAAGTATATATTACCACAATTATTTTTTTAGAAATCCATGATCACCATTATGTAAATTTGATTTTTTTTTTTTCATGTATATAATTAAGTGTAGATATGGAAAATGTAAAAACTAAAGCAGCTGGTCAGTATTATATAGAGATCTCTCTCTCCCTACATTATAATCAGGCCCCTTTAATTAAATTTTAAAAGTCTGTATAACTATAAAACGTTATGAACTCTAAATATAAATGTATTTTTAAATTCATGAAGATCATAATTTAAATTTTAAATTTATATAAATACGAAAAAAAAATCTTATATGCAAGTAATTTTATATCTTTCACAAATATGAAATATATAAAGTTATTGAAACAAACACATAACGAAATATATGATTTTCATTTCGTTATAAATTTACATAATTGCTACTTAATACTATATTAATTTAGTATGCCAATTACTAATCATATATTTTAGTTTCAAATATCATCAAACATAGCTTTAAAATAAGCAAATAAGCAAATAAGCAATTAAAATTTAAGTTGGCTTTATACGTAGGAATAATTATTGGTATATAGAGTAAATAGTTAGTAAGTAACTGGTTAGTTCGCAAGTAGAATTATGTAGACAATACATTTATTAAACCAGTACTACCGGATTTTAAGTACCTACAAAATGATAAATTCATTGAAGGTTTAATTGACTAAATGCGTAGGTATAGGAGTATATTATGCAACTATTTGCTAATTTACAACATTATTTTAGTTAGATATATATATATATATATAATATATATAACGTGAGTTATAGTAAATAAGATAAAAATAGTTTGCAATTTTAATATTTTAAAAAAATATTATTAAAACGTTAATAATTATTTTATAACATTAGAATTGTTTGTTTTCTAAATTTTTTTTCATTCATTTTTAATACTTGTCACGTGAAAGAAAATTTTGAAGTTTATTTTTATTTTCCACTTTATATAATTCCTTTTTTAAAAATAAACGCATTTCAAACATACACTGTTAAACTATATTATACTCAATTTATTTAGTATATACATATAGTATTAATGTGCATTAAAATAAATAAATATAAAATTTAAATCATTTTTTACAGTTTTAATGGGAATTTTTGTACTTTTTGGATTATATTTACATTTTTTTAATGCGTCATCACTTATAAATTAATTATATAATAACAAACAATTAAATAACATTAAAGACAAAAATTGTTCTAGTTTCCCTGTTCGGGTAAGAATGAGTATGAAAATTATTAAATTACAAAATATAAGACAATTTAATTAAAATTAAATAGAATATTGTATATGAAATACCTACTGTAAAACTTCATAACTTTAAGAGGTTTTAGTCACCGAAATGTTTACAAATTTGATTATAATAAATTGTAGTTGAATATCGTCATCCGGACGAACTTGTATTTTTGTCACATAAGGATACGATTAAAATTTTAATAGGTTTTAACGTGAAGTATTTTATAATATTTTCGCAGATCTAGTCGCTGCCTTGTTTTTGCCATAAGAGAAAACCAGTTATCATATTTAATCCAGCACGAAAGCAGACTAAAATGTCATTCAACCTTACCGAGTCGATGAATTTAATATATTAATAATAAACTTAATATTAAATATTATAATAAATATTTAATATAATAAAATTATTTGTTTTTAAGTCGTTATGTTTAATATACTATGATGTTTTAAAATATGTAAAAACTGCTATCGTACATATACCTACTTTATTTTACTTCGTTTTTTTATTTGTTTAATAGGTATATGAACACGTTATTCCTTATACTTAGTTCTAATAAAAGTGGACATTATATATCATACTAACTGTCTTATTATAATGATATAATAATAATAAAGATTAATAATTGCAATTAATCGATTTCAATAATTAACCTCTTTCGATATATTATGACTATTTTATTTAAATTTTGATAAAAATAATAAAAGAATAACAATATTTAACATAATTATACTGTGTTTGCTTGTCTATAATTATAAATTTTCAATACAAATGTTCAATTGTACAACAATGATTCGATTAGAGTAGATACTTTACTTATAACTGATGATCTAATTTAGTTTTTCTTAATATTTGTATAAAATCATTAATATTTGAATATATTATCTGCACATCAATGTCATAGGTTAATATTTATTAAATAAAAATATATTTAATTTATAAATTAAGAGTATGTATCTTTATAGTGCCTATATATATCTACAATTTATAAATGGGAATATATTAATAATATCTATTTTGATAAGAAGTTGATCATTCTTTTTCCTATATAACGGTGAACATAGTTCATTTTCGTTAAAATATGCGAATTATAATAATATAATATCACAATAATGAACGATGCACCTACTTATTCTATATTATTTATACTTTAATTATAATATTATGTCGTAACGTAGTTCAAAATAATCGACCTTCCTCAAAAAGTGAGAAATTTTGTAATATTTTCATTTATATAAATACTTTATTTATAAACTTTTAGATTTAGCTTAAAACTGTATAAAATTATATACCATGCAAATCTATACAATATATACAGGACGAGCAGAATTTATTATAACAAAAAAGTGATATTACTTACATTTTAAATAATATTATTTCCATTATTTTTGTAACACAATATTCTAATCATCCTGTATATATATATATATTTTTATATATTACCTAACGTATCAGATAAGATAATTATTATAATTACTGAAATCTATGTTAGCCATATATTACCCATTATAATGTAATAGGTTAAATATTATATACCTATATATTGTTATATAGTTCAACAAGTTAAAGATAAATTTGATATTTTAATCATATTGTTTTAAATTTATTATTATTATAATTTTTTTTTATATATATATTATATACATGAGGTTTGTGTGTGATGTACAAAGCTAAAAATAGATACCTATACAAATATTTGTATTTTATAATAATATAACAACGTTATTATAAAAAAATTATTTATTATATAACTAATAATCACTTATATTTATTCTCGTTATTCTCATTAAAACTATTGTGCGTGTTAATGTAAACAAACTTATTTTTTCTATAACGATTTCAACATTCACATTTTCACGATTCTTATATTTAAAAAAATAAAATAGCATAATAACGATTAGTAACGATTAACGATACTAACGATTAGACTAATTTATTATATTAAACAATATTGTGTTTGTAATGTCTATACTATCCAGTTAAATTATTTATCATTAGGTACATACTCTGATACATTCACTTCAGCACAAAATCTACCAAAATGGCAATATATATATATACCTTTAATACATACAGTGGCACAAATTTAAAAAAAAAATTAAGGGGCTATAGTTTCACATTATAATATCATTAAAAAAAAATGTTTAAAATTGTCTTGTTATTTTAAGGGACTAAACCCATTTATTTTACTTTCCAAACTATTAATTTTAAAATATATACAAGAGTTATTATTATACGATTCTACTAATCTTTTTAAGTATAGATAACACTAGTGTTCTTTATTTTTTTTTCCTTTGATTTTTTTATAAATTCACCATACGAGGGATCAAGGAGCTCCTTAATAATATAATATGTATAACGCCTAATATAATCCACTAAAGTTTTATTATTGTTTTCTTGGTAATCACATTATATTTAATTTATCCGAAAAATAAGTTAACGGTTTTAATCATTGTAACAACGCAAAAACAGTACGCGTAATATTGTAATAATGCTTGATAAATAATTATTATTTAAACATTTTAAATGTAGGTATACACATATATCTGCTTTACTAAATTACTTAATAATTTCTTTATACTATCACTTACCTTAATGTATAAAATTATACAGTGTCCGATGCCAGATGTCCGTTCTTCCGAAGAATCGACGACGGAATAATAATGTTTTGTCGAGAGGTTCGCGCGTATGCGGCATTCGCGGCTGGAACGACGGAGCGAATAGTTTTTACGAAATCCTGGTACCGGTACGAGCACGCGCGTGTCGGATGAAACACTGAACAAAAAACACGGTATACCGGCGTAGTAACGTACAAATTTATAAATACACGATGATGATAATTAAATAGATAACAATAGGTACCACTGGCGTTCCGGGAACACCTGATACCTATATAATATTATATTTTTTTTAGATATTAATTTAATCGAAAGTTATTTTCATCCTAACGCTGTAAGCCACGGGAAGGAGAGAACATACGTATAACATGTTCAGAAAAACACACCGGACATAATAATATTATTAAAGTATGGTACTACTATTACAAGTATAATATAATATATTTTATTTCGGTTTATAACTATTGCGATCGCGATTACCACATACATAATGATATTATTATGTTTAATAATAATACACCGGACAACAAAAAAAAACTGTAATATCTCGAATATCTCGATAGATTTTTACCAAACCTTCTTTTTTTTTTTTTTTAATTTTTACGTTTGTATACACTATTTATAATTTTTAAGTGCACCTTCTTCCTATTTTTTAGCTGTCTTCTGTACAAAAATAACATTGAATTAATTGAAATAATATTATTTGACGTCCGGCCGTCGTTGTCGCATCGTAATTCAATCTACCCATAATGTTCCGAATGAAAATAGAAAACTAATGTTTTTTACAATATTTCATTATACAATTTTTAATTTATAATTTAAGTATACTTTAAACATAATTACTTAGGAATTCTCGTTAAAACTCTTTTATGGGGAATTATTTGTTTTACCCAAGCTTTACACCCGTATTAACCCAAACCCATAATAACATTAAAAGCCTTTTAAATTCAAACATCCAAAATCTTTATAAATCCAAATTTTATTTATTTGAAAAACCAAAAATCTAAATTCCAAAACCCGAATACATTTTTTAAATTACAAATTATTCTGATACGTTATTTTGTTTGTTTTATGTACTGAATTTACATTTGATATCAGTTTTCGTAAAAAATTTTAAATAGTTAATAAAGGGTCCAAATATCTAAGCTAGGCATTTGCTTTAATAATGTTGTATTTATTATGCACTCGTATTAACCAATACTAACCCGATTATAACAATTATGAGTATGCAAATATCTTGTAATATTTTTTTATTTTGGTACATCTAAAACTCATAACCCGAATAAATAATTCGGGTGAAAAGCCCTGATTTTTATAAATCTAAATTTATTTTTTAATCGATTATGGGGTTTGAAGTAATTTTTCAAAAACAAAATTTTAAAAAAGTGTAAACCCCTTCCTGATATCCACCTGGATATGAAACATTTTCATCGGCGTAACTAGGGGTAGCTAGGGGGCTTAGCTTCTCTAAAAATATTTCTAGACCCTCGTTTAAATTTTTTATTTTGAAGCACTCTAAATACTCTTGAGTCAGTACTGTAGGCCCCCCTATAACTAATTAGTCCTAGTTACAATCATGAACATGTAGTTATGTAATATTACAAAAGTTTATTGTAAAAAGGTTATAAAGAAATCAGAAGACTTACAGAAATATATTATTTTAATGTATACTCGTGTTTTCAACATAACTATACTTCTTGACAAAAGTACTGGAAATACAAATTTTGATTTCCTTAATTTTTAATGTACCAAAAAAAATGTAATTAAAATTTGACCTTAATGTTTAGGAGTTATTTAAAAAATATGACACAAATAAAAATGTAACTAAGACTAACAAACACAGTGAGCCACCCTGTATATATCACACAATATTCACGTGTCTATATAAAACGATTAGTTTATTATAAACTATAAAGTGAAATTATATAACAATATCAATAATTTTGCGTTTTATTTTAATAATTAGTTCATTTTCTTTCAACTCATAAATCGTGTAATTAATACATTTCTATTAAGAATACAATTTTCTATAGTTTTTATTTAGATAAAGATTAGACTAATTTACTAGGTAGATACACCTATCACCTTGCTAAAAAAAAATAACTCAAAAAGAGTAGGTATGTCATAAAATATATATTTAATTTTCAGCTTAGCGTGATTAAAATTAAAATATCAGTGTTTTGCACTAATGATGATAACTTTGTTGCTGAAATGCGTATTTGCTTACAAAAGTAAACACTTTAGTGGATTTTGGTTTTATTTTATTCTCAATAGTTAATTTGGCTAACTGCAATAATACACTAGTTGGCTAGTTGTATTCATTTCATTTCTATTTCTCTATCTAATTTTAACTTTTATAAAATTGTAATATTGTAAATACAAGTAGATATATATTATAGACTAAACTATAATTATATACTATTTTTATATAACTAGTCTTAAATTCAAAACACAAATGTAATTGCGAAATAACAATTTCTAAAATGTACTAAGTACATATTCTACAGTAAATAATGTGTTTCTAATTAATTGCCAATTGGTCTAATAGTATAAAAATCCAACTACAAAAACACATGTGGTATGTATGTGAAATTGAAAATGTATTAAAATATATAGCTATATATTACCAATAAGAAAACATAAGACACAAGTATACAATTTTAAGAGAAAAAAAAGATTTAACTTCCAATTCTTTATATTTCAAGTACATGAATATATAAAAAAATAACTTTAACCATGGAGATCATACGTATTCAAAAGTAAAAAATTATAGACTAATTTGTCAATGAATCACACGATTAAAACAATTATACCTATAATAGTACTTATATGTGCCTATAACTAAAATATTTTTAAAACTTCTGGTTAATTTTACATTTATATACTTTGAAATATAATTAGAAGTAGGTTTTCGATTACTATAATAATATGCTGAGAATTTTAAATATTATATTTAATAAATATTCCGTGTCAATATTTTCCCATGTTTACTGGAAATATTAGTTATTAAATTATAATCTATTATACATTAATATAATACTATTCATATGGTAATTAGATATAATAGTGTATATAATCACAAATTCCATTGTACCTTTACCTAATATTCCTATTATATTATAATGCTATATTAATTGTTATTAACTAATATAGGAAGGAATAGGTAACTAATATTAATTCTACAGAACCAGATAAAAATTGTTGATACTAAATTGAACAATGAAATCAATTTCCATTACCCGTTTGAATTTAATCAAATGCAATAGTTTATAATATGCAGATAATTAGTTCGCAATTCCTATAGGGTAGCTGCGTTGGCATAATTTAAAAATATATCTTACATAATTACGCCGATTTTCTTTATTTTAATACTCAATATAGAGCGTATATATATCAGAGAATTTTAATATATTATAAATTTTCATTCCGGGTCGTTGTAGTTTGACTAAGAATATTAATTGTGTGTAAATTTTCTTAATTGTAGATTAATTTAAACTTTTAATTTAAAATTTAAAAAAAATCATACGACTAATTATTTTAGGTATACCTGAATATCAATTATTATGACGAACACTGCAACCCGTGTTGTATATATTCGCAAACTATATTCATATTTAATTACAAATAAACATAATATAACTATTAGTACCTAAATTAGTTATTTCACACATTTTTGTTACTAAATTATCAGAAAAATTAGTATTATATATGTAACACGGATATTTTAAATTTATTTAACTATGGATAAAAGTAAAACTTGTTAAATGGTTGTATCTTCCATGGTTGTATACATTGGCACAATGGTGCAATTCGCTAACAGATCTCAATTAATCTATCGTCCCGCTAATAAATAATATAGATACCTACCTAACCATAATATTATATTAGTATATTATTATAAACAATATAATAAAAAGTCCCGTATAATTTGTGAGCGACCCCCAGAAGGTTATTTAAACATTCTATAATATTTGTTAATTAATTTAAAATTTATAAATTGTGTTACTTTAATTGTATAAATATTTCATCAACTTAAATAATTCGATTAATGAGTGACTGCGAGTAGAATAAAAATTCCAAGTCACCCACAAATGTGACCAAATATCTGCCTATGCTCGTGAGACTATATAATATTATACCTAATGTCTTAAATTTTAAATACTTAAATTTTACATTGGAAAATTAATTTTTAACCGTACATTTTCGAAAATGTAATTTCTTATTTATAAAAAATAAAAATATTATTATTAATTATGTAGTTTCTATTTTACATTTCAAGTGATAGGTATGTAAAATTCTTAATAATTCACGAATTTAAAAAGGTTGAGAACCGCTAGTTTTACAGGCGTATGTGATTCATTTATTGTAAATGAATGTTAAATTCTTCTCGTTTCTAATAATATGTGCCTACACAAATAAAAGGTAGGTAATATAAAGAATAATTTATATTTTATATATTTCCACCTATAAAATATTTAAATAAAAGTACTTAGATACTTTTTAAGATTCGTATTTAAATATAGACATATGATATAAATAGTTGATTTTTAACAAAATTAAATTCAGAACCCTTTATTCAGTTTTTCTTCATAAACTGTTACATATTAAATATTATTTAAATTATAATAATAAATAAAAATCAGTACAGTGATTCTGTATTCCTATTCCTCTTATATTCCTCCTTCTTCTACGGAGAGGTGTTATATTATAATTAAGATTTGAATGCATATTGCATTCGATAAAACGATTCTAATAAGCGATACGTACTCAGTCTGGTAATATTTCTTTTTATAATTCTTTTATTTATCAAATAATGTGCAACAGAAATATTAGTTACCCATCATAAAATAATGAAATTAAAGTTCGTCAAAAATGTAGATTCCGTGAAATTTTCTATAATTTTCTTTATCCCAAAGCAAAATTTTTGAATAATTGGAAAAATGAACTAAATAAAGTATTAACAAGATCAAGTTCTCTACCGAAAACATACCCTATTTATGATGGTAATTGGAGCACAACTATACCCAAAAAAGTGCTTTTGGTTTAGGTTAAATATCATATTTCTTCGATTTGACTCAAAATTCCAATTTTAAATGTTTATTAAAAAAAAATGAATGTGGATTTACGTAATGTTTTAAATACTCGGTTTTGTAATAGTATATGATTGTGCTTCTATTAAATTTCCAAACCGCAAAACCGAAAATTGCAAATTATACTAAACATAGTCGAGAAAAAAATTGTATTTAAGAAAATGTTGAATGATCTATATTTAGTCATAAAATCAATGTAACAGTTTCAATTTTTTTTTTTTTTTTTAAATGTCTAATCTCTACGTTCAGAATATTGCATATCATAAAATGTTTAAAATCAAGTTCGTTAAAATTACAGATTCCGTGAATTATATAATTATTATTATAATTATAGGTACCTATCTAATAATAATTTTAGTTTTAATATCAGATACTCAAAATAAGTAGAGGTATCTTTTAAATTAGTTTATTTTATTTATTAATTATTACGAGAAAAATAAAGAACCTAGTATAATTTTTTTTTAACAGACGTAAAATGTAAGTAGGAAGACGACTGGGTGATTAAATTATTGTCACCTGAAACGGGGAGATAATTAAGTAAATGGTTTCTAGTGTTTCTACTATAAATTATATGATAATATAGTTACATAGTTACATAGGTAAATCAAAAAAAATAAATAAATAAACTTTTATTTAATTTATATTAGTCTCTGTATTTATATATAAATATTATCTTTAACGATATAGATAAAAAAAAAAATCCATTAGGTATAATTGTTTTTTTAGACGCCACAGTACAATATTTAAATTACCGCACCTATAATATAATACTATCTAAGGTAAAACTGCATATATAGACTAAAAAAAAAACCCTAATTAATTATGTTTACCTAAGTAGTAAATAATTATATGACTTATTCTTTGTCTGGCGATAGTTAAAATCCGAATATAAAAGAAAGTAATACAAGAGTTATTTAAATTTTTTCTAATCATTTATGAAATCAGTATTTTAATTTCATGTTATAAAAATATTTAAAACCCCTATTTTCTTTATATACCAATATTATTTAAATCGTTTCAGTTGATTACCTATATGGCTATATAGTTTAATATATACCTATAACTTATATAACCATATAACCTACCTATACATTTATTATATAACAAGAAAAACGTAGGCTAATTATAAGGCTGATTAAACATGTGATTGCTGAGACCCGGAACTTGATGGCATAAAATTCTTTAAAAAATGCACAAATAATATATGTCAAAATGATTTTAAAAATATGACCTTTTTTAATTATTGTCAGTAATTTATTCATTTTTCCACAATAAACAAGATATCTACCTACATACATGTACATATGTTATAAATATATAAATAATACTTATTTAAACTTAATAGTAAATATATAATATTATTATATATGTAATAAATAATAATTAAATATAATTGATTAAATTGGAAAAATTACATGTTGTTATTTTTTTCAAATATTTAGTTTTAACAAAATAAAAAAATTCTGACTTAAAAGGATAAAAATATAAATAATACATACATATACAAAAAGTATAAAAATGCATAAAATAGTTGAAAAATAACATTATAGGTACCAAAATTGTTAAATAAAAAAATGCTTATTAAAATTTGAAAATTGATTCTTGAATAATATAAATTAAATTTCTATAAATAATAAATATGATTATTGTATTAAAAGAAAAAAAATATTAATACTTAATGTAGGTACTCTATGTTCTGGTCTACTGGATCCTAATAATTGCCTACCTATTTTTAATTCTCTGCTCCCCATTAAAAAAACTCCAATTTTACATAGTAGAATAGTATAAAATTTATAACATTAAACAAATCATATAAACTCAATATGTTAACTTATGTAGGTAATAGGTTTAGTAACTTTTTTTAAAATATATTCTTATACTATCAAATATTATTTTGGAAAGAACAATTATTGACTGATATTCTTTTGCCTGAGTTTTGACAGCAAATATTAATAAACTACACTTGGGCCTTAAGTAGGTATTAATAATCATCTTAAACATTGTAAAATAATATTATATTATATAATAGTTTGTACACTTAGTGGAATATTTCTCTTATACATACCCAACAAACATAACTATTATTATAATATAGGTATTAAAATTATTAATTTAATATTTTATGCTTTAATTGTTTTATTTTACCTTAACCTCTGTTTTATAAGTACTCAATATTAAATATGTTGTAATTACCAACCACTGTAAAATTAAAGTTTTTCTCTTTAAGTGCAACAATGATTATATATTAATATTATAATAACCAATAAATACTTTATTACTATACTATTTAACTCATTGAAAAAAAGGAATAACATGGTTTTATATTTTTAGTTATTTAAATATTTTATTTTTACTAAATTTGTATATACAAGTATTTCAGTTAACTTCAAAATCAAGAGTACCATGCAGTATACAAGTACATGTATGATGTATATTATAAATTAATATCATCGTATACTCAATGAGCTTGTTCAGCTATTTTAGTCTTATTCACTATCATAGAGCCATCACGTGCATTTTCTTTGTCAGTCAATGGTGGGCAAAGTGCATATTAATCAGTATCAGTATTAACGGCTAGCTATATATGTCTGCTTATACCAACTATAAACTTGTGTTAAATAAAAATGTTAAAGAATGTTATGTACACAGAAAAATAAAAAAATACACCTATAAATCAATTTTAGGAGGAATGAGTGTTTGGCATATGAAATCAGGGTTCACGAGGGCGCATTCATTACATAGTGGTAATTAAACGTATACAGTTACAGACATGATGTTAGCAGCAAATTGATTAATTTGATTAGTAAACATTTACGCATGTAGGCTAAAATTGATTACCAATAATTAACTTCTCTAATCTACAACATCTATGAATCACGTGATCTAGTAAATTTTAGTTATTTATGCATACATTACAAAATATAAATGTCGTACATTAGAAAAAAAAAAAAGAAATTAAATTATTATAATATATTATACAATAATTAAAATTAGGTAATACCATTTCAAGTATTAATAAGAGCTAAAATTGGAATTATTAATGTAAATTGAATTTTGTATCATAAACTATTATTATTTATTTTTTTATTAAATTCTCTGTGTAATTAAATAATTACATTTTTATATTGAAAACCAATAAAAATTTACCACATATATTTGTTTAAATTTACAATAAATTACATCACAGTTTAATGTACATATAGAGGTTATCAGTTTATATAATAAAGTAAAAATAAATGATAATTAAAATAAAATTTAAGCTATACTACTAAATTAAATCTACTAAAGATATCAAATTTGAGGTAGTCTTATAATATTAGTAATATAGTTAAACAAACTATCGAATGTTTCATAATGTCTCATTATGGTGACATCACCTATTATTATTAATTTGTGCTTTGCTCTAGTTATAGCCACAGTTATTCTTCTTTTGTCACTCAATATGCCCATATCCTTAAAATATTACATGTTTACTATTTAAATTCATTATAATAAAATTAATTGATTATTAGTTACTTTAGCAACAGTATTTCTTGTACAAGAGTATATTATAACTTCTTTATCTCGACCTTGATACTGATCGACTGTATTCACTTCAATTTCTGGATGCACATAAGACATTTCATTTTTTAAGAGTGCCACTTGAGCCCTATAAGGAGCAATAACACCAATTGATTTACCTAAAAGTCCACCCTATAAACAAATGATATTAAAACAGAAAATAAACATTTATGGCTCTATTAATTGTAATTTACTCGAGTTAAAAGTAAAACAATTTGTTTAACAATTTTAATTTCTGTCAAGTTTGTATCTGTTGAACTACTATCCACAGTTCCTGTATCTAAAAGTAATACAGACTTATCTAAATCTGATGATATAACATATTTTAACCATTCATCGTTTACCTATAATTGAAATTTAAAATTTATATTAATATTAATTATATTTATATATATATTAATATTTATATATTTATGTACATTATATTTTTATTTTGGCTATACCTAAGTATTAACAAATTTAAACTTACATTTATTTCTGTAAGTTTTAATGTTGCATTTTTAACCACATCGTTTGCACATTGTAAACTGCCATTATAGGTATATTTGTTAGCAAGTTCTGCTATAAAGCCATTCATTCGATATTGTACATGAAGAACAGCAGTAACAGATGGTCTATCTAATCTTTCAAACATACTGATATCCATGCCTAATTCTCTAAATAATTCGAAATTACAATTAACAATGTATTACTATATTGCTAAGTAATAAATTAATATTACTTTGCTTTTTTATTCTTGATCAGAGGAGGTAATTGTTGTGGATCACCAACTAAAATAAAGGTTTTAGAAGAGTGGAGAGCAGCTATGATTGATGATTGTACTACTTGAGTAGCTTCATCTACAATACAAACGTCAAAAGTTCGTTTTTGAAGTAACGCATGACCACATCCAAGACAAGTCACTCCAACAATATTCTATCACATACCATTTTCTTAATGAAAAGTTAATTTTTATATATGAGTACATACCGCTTGATTATATAATTTTGTTAATTTTTCAGGTGTGTCACATCTTGCAGAAATTACTTCATCACATTTTTCCCACAAGTCAGGGTGAACACGAGTCTTTGAACCCAATCTTAGAAAATCAAGTCCATTTTTATGTAACAGTAATAATAAGTTATCCACAGCTGAATGGGTATGAGAAGTGACCAAAACTGACCGACCCATCAGCACAAGAAGTTGAATAAGAGTAGCTATAGTTGATGTTTTACCAGTTCCAGGCATACCCTTAATAAGTGCATAGTTATCTGCGGCTAAGGCCTTGATAATAGCTGATCTTTGAGATACATTTAAATTTGAAGTTAATCCTGTACTTTTAATAAAATTGTCCAAATGACTATCACATGATAAAAATGAAGGAATTTCTTTATCAATAATAAATCGTCTTAACTGTGCTGAATTTTCACTACGCTCCAATAAAAGTGCTATGCTAGAAAAATTAAATGATACTATTGACTGTGAGTCATATTTATCCAAATGATATAATGATGGTTTAAGTTTAGATAAATCCCTAAAAAAAAAATATTGTTAATAAGAAAATTTAATTTTAAGATTATTGATTATTTTTCCATATTGATTTTCAATACCTATCCAATAAAAGATCAACTGATGTTTCAGATATAGCTGAAATAAAACCAGTAGAAATAGCATTACGATCATTTGTACTAACTACTGAATAATTATTAACAGAAAAATTAGAAAGTGTAAAATCTTTTTGACAACAATTGTCTGATTTCTCCATGGTATGTAAATAATATCGATGTCCCTGTTCCTTTACAGCTTTTGCAATCTTTAATGAAGCAATGCATTGTCCACGTTTCTCCCTAAAAATGTATTAAATAACTAAATTAAATTTTTAATTTAAATTAAATTTTTTTAAAGTACTATATTATAACTAACCGTTCATTGATAGGTAATGTCCATATATCACTAGTTTTTGCAGTTAAAATATTATCTCTTATATTATCAATACAATTTTCCAACTGCAAAAAAGCAGTCCATTGCATTACATAATCTATATGTACAGATTTTAAATGACTTATAGCTTCAGGGCCTAAACTTTTTAACGGATTGCGATGATCTAGCTCTTCGAAACCTTCTTTGCTATAATTTTATATATTATATATAAATAAAAACGTTAGCAATATAATTATTCTAGTTCACTACTTGTATTTAGAAATTTTTATATTTTTTAATTTAAAATTTTTGAACTAGGTGTGTTTTAGATGAACAAGAATAAAATATTAATTAAATACAAATTATTATATTACCTCAAAACTGCACTACACATAGTCAAATATGGACATTTTGAACATGCATTATGATGGTTTATGGGTTCAGGTAACGTTGGTATATAGTTATCAATAGAGTCAGTAACTTCTTTATTTGCATTTAAATAATGAACAAGTCGATTGCGTAGCATTATTAAATCTCGTTTTTCTTTATGTCCAACTTTGACTTGAGTCAGTATATTTTCTCTATAATCATAAAATGTACTATTGGTAAAGTATTAACTTATAAATATTTATAAAATAAACTTACCTGAGATACAACAACAAGCCAGAATTTACATTCATTCCTAGTTCTGCCATCATTATCACATATAATATTACTTGCCCACGATGTTCTTCACTTCCAGATGCTCGGCCAGTTTTTAACTCAATAGGCATTATTTGAGATTTACCTTCAAATATTGTTTGCGCAGTTATATCTACTTTACCTTTAACACCAAATTCTGGAACCCACAAGTTTTCTTCGATATCTTGAATTGATATTAATTCGCCTTGCCATGTCTTTTTATTTTTCCCTCTAAATTAAAAAAGTTGTAATATTTTTAGTTTTTCATAGGTATTGGATTATTTGTATATAGATATAGATAGTTCACTTGTTTTAAAAATTATATTAGTAAGTTATTTTTTTAAATCAAATAAAAATAATGTCAAATATTGTTTATACAATATAATAGTATAATAATATACCTAATTAATAATTTTACAAGAGTACTAGAATAATTAATAATATTATGATAATCGAAATATATTTAGGTACAACCAAGTTAAAACTGATATAATAAATATAGTAATAAAATCTTAATCTTACTATTTTTAACAAATTTATTTGTCAATATAACATTTTTTATTTATCTTACTAAATAATTAATCATTTTTAATTTACGTTTTATAATCAATCATATAAGTTCTAATGAAACTTTGGATTTTTGGTATGAAATCCATTAGCTCTTTTTTAGTTGTTTCTACAGTCATATCTGATTCGTAGAGAGTATGGACAACATATGAACTGTTAATCATTTCATCTACTACTGCCTTAATGTCTTCATGATTAAACTGTTTCCTTTTTAATACCTATAGAAATAATAAATTTAACAAGCTATATGATAATATAAAAAGTAAAAATGAATATACCGTCTGTAGTAATTGATGTAAAAGTGTTCCGATAACCATGATAGCTGGTGAACAGTCAAGACCTTTATAAATATCAGCAAGAACTGAACGTCGTGAACAAAATAATGATCCAACAATTGTTGTACCAGAAACCAAAAAATCTGAATGTCTGGTGACAAAACCATGTTCATTATTAACTGTCCAAAGTTCGTTGAATTTCTCTGCCATTACAGTTACAATATCACCTACTTCAAATATACTATGAAGCCTAGATACACATATTTGTATAATAACATGTAAAATACAATATTAGGAGGTGATATTTAACATTATATAATTAATAACCAATTGGTCAGTATTTAAAAACAAAGTATTTACCAAATACCACTTAAATAACACACACTTTTCTCATCTTCATTTTTAATTGAATTTAAAGTCAAGCAAATTTTTCCAAACTCTTTTTCTATATGTTTTAAAACACATCGATGAGGCTTGGTTAAATCAATATCTCTAAAAAAGTTTTAAAATTTATATATTTAGGTAATTTTTTTAAAAATATCAAAATATAGCATTACTTTGATACTGAAGAATTACAATCATTCCAATCATCAAAATATAAATCGGAACAATAATCAATATCATCACAAATTATTGTACTTGCCAATGATTCTGTACTATTATATGACTGACTGTCAATGCAATCGTATTGTTCATGTTGATCATTTTGTTTAGGATCTGTTGTACAATCTGTAGTTAAATTTAAATATGTTTTTGGTGGGAAAGGTGAATTTTTTATTATTGTTGGATCACTTTTTGATTTGACTTTGAATTCAACATTATCGACAACATTAACCATAACTTTATTTAAACTTCGTTTTGCTTTGACTGATCTCTTTTTCTTCAATATTGGAGACGGCAGTACAATATCTGGACTTGATACTGGACTTGACAATAATTTTGAGTCTGGTGTTTTGTGTTCATTTTTTTCTGAATCTATTTTGCATGGTTCACGTGGTACATGTGTAAAGAGAGATGTAATTTTCATCTGCTTAGAACAACTACCAGACTGACTCTAAAATATTAATAAATTTCTATGAATAATAGCATGTATTTATATAGAATAATTTGTTATACCTTTTCAATTTTACTACGATTTCTTTTCATATTGTTTGGCAAACGACAAATAAAAAAAATTTTAATAAAATTAATATTAGTAATTACTTAAAAAAAATAACAATAATTTTAGCACATAATATTAATTAATTTTTAATAAGTATGTTGTATGTACATATATGATATAATTATTTACAAATAACATTTAGTAGAAGAAATAGGCTCGGTAAAAACTTAATATATTAAATAAAATTAAAATATACATAACAAATTAACAAATTTAAACTCTGTCAATTTTATAACTTCGGACTTCCTACTTTCCTAATCCTAATCATAAACCGGAATTATTTGTTTTGGTTTATCGAAATTTTGAATTAAATTAAATTCTCGTAGTGATTACAGAAATATTTCATCAATTCTGTGGTGATTATACTGATTAGTGATAAAAAATCCCTCCATTTTTTTTCAATTGTTATGAATGGGAAAATTATTAAATACATCCACTTGGAGTACTATAGTTGTTATATAATACCATTGATAAATATAATAGATTATATTCTATAATCAATGCTGATACTAATTGTTAATTTTTAAATCGTAATAATGTACCTACTATAAGTTATAGGTACCTACTATAAACTTATAAAAACATTGGTATAAATTATAATTTATTATTTTACCTATAGGCTATCAGGGACTTCAAGTGCCCCAGAAATTTTATATTATTGTGTTCTTTAAATTTTCTAGTGGTAAAATAAGAAATTTAAATTTAATACTATAATATATTTTTAATCCTACAATATTTTTTTATAATTATATTTTTTTAAATGACTCATTATAAAAATAATATTAGTTAAAAATGAATATATTTTTATTAACCATCGACACCCACACCACAAAAAATCTAAAATTAATCCCCTGATACCAGTGGGGCAGTAATTGACTTTGTCTTGAGGTGGATATGCATGACAAATTTTCTCTACACCTAAACAACTTTTCAACTACCTATATATTATTGTTTTATAATATTAAATTATCAATCAATTTTCTATATTCTTACCTTATTATATACCTACATTTTTAGTTTCTTCTTAGAATGACTTTTATTAAAAAAATAATTTAATATGGTCTTTTTGATTCCATAACAGTAAACAGATTATATATGATAAATAGGCATAGAGTATTTATGAGAGGGATTCCTTTTTTATTTACTTATTATACTTTATTACTAATTCAATTTTCAATTTTTATTTTGAAATTATATACAGTTAATTATCATAAGAAAACATTTAAACCAGAAATTAGCTTTTATCAATTTTTAAATTATTTATTTTAATTTTCCTATGTATTATAGATATATTATTTTGATACTAGAAATATTTTTGAAATATTTAAGTCCACATGGTGTTCTTTATCTCTACAGTAAATGGACATGGTTTTATTTTCCATCAACTTATCTCCGTTAATACTGTAAACTGGACATAGTATCCTATATCTTTAATAGTGCAAAAAATATACAAACATGTGGTGCTAACTCTATTTCATTAAAATGAACATGGTGTCCTTTTCCTCCGGGGTACAGATATTTAAAAAATGAAGTGTTGTATGGTTAAAAATAGCTCATATAGACTTAATTGTCAAAAGGGAGATTTGCCAACATATTTCATAAATAACCTGCAACTTCTACAACAAATAAAAAATACTAAAGACACTGATAAGAATTTTAATGTTTGGCCTTCTGGAAAAATACATCTCTAGGTAAAATAATAGAAAAACAAAAATTGAAACAAATGACATCTTGTACGATCATTATTGTATCATTATACTCAATAAAGAAACCAAATTAAAACCTTGTTCATTAATAATACAATTTTATATTCTAGTAATTATTATAACACTAATAGTACTAATAGTAATAAATATTTAATTTTAAATTCCACAATTGATTGTATGAATGAAATATAATGTGATAAACTAATAAAAAGTCACACATTTTTACATAAATACATATAAACTTTTTCAAATGTTAATTTGTAGTCTTTTCAATATAATAAATTCATATTTAATAATTTAATGTATGTTTTATTAAAAAAATAACAATACATTACTTATGGACAAACTTAAAACTAAATACAACATAAACTAGATTTTAGGGGAAAATTCAAAATTATAATATTTTATCATAAAAATGTTTTATATAAAATGCAACATGCATCAATTATTATAAAAAAAATAATTTCTCATATAGCAATCTTATTTACATAAACATACAATTTTATTAGTAATAAAACACATTACTTATAAATATACACTAACACACATAAACAACTTATAAATAAATATATATCAATCATCAAATATTTCAATTACATCAATTGGTTCAGATTTAATTTCAGAGGCAGACAGTAATCTAGTAGGTTCTTTATCGTGTCTAATTCTTTTTAGTTTCTTCTTTACTGCCATAGCACCTATTGTAATGTGATAAAATATTTTATTATAAAATCTTAATAAAACAAACATTCATTTATTATTCAATAGTTAAAATTGTCTATAACTATTGAACATTTTTAATTGTTTTAATGAAATATATATTTTAATAATAAATATAATTATTATTATTTTAATAAACATTTATTGCTGATACATAACTGTTAAAAGATAAATGTGTATATTATATATTAACAATAAATCTACAATATAAAATTGTAATTTTAAGATAGCAAGTTGTATTGAATATGTTTAGCAATTGTTCTTATATAATAATTTATAATCTTTTAAATCGTTCAAATTAGCCATTTTATCAATACAATTATGTTTGTCTTATTTTTAAAAAAGTAAAAAGTAAATTTGAAAAAGGTTACTTAGTAAAATACCTAATACATTTATCATAAGGATAACTGTTTAGTTATAATCTATGAATTATTACGATATAATTTTATAGAAAATAACTTGTGTTTCAAATCGTATACAATTAAATAAATACTACAAAGCTAAGAAATATTATTTCTTATATACTAAGAAATAAATACTTACAATTACAAAAATATGAATTTTATATTTAAATAAGTTATATATTAATATATTATGTAATATTATATAAATATAGTTACATTTAGTGGTTTGGTAAAGCACTAATAAGTTTTCTTTTGATTTCCCTTGTGATTTGTTAATTTCATTTGAAAGTCTAAAAACAAAATAATAATTTAAAAATTTAAAAATTATTTTTAAGCTGGTAAATGGCAATTAAAAAATGATAGGTCTTACGCATTTTTAGGAGATTCAAATAACCTAAATATACCGTTTCCACTAGTTGTTGACATATTCAATGGCTATAAAAAATTAAAAAATTAGTAATAATAAATTTTAACAATAATAATGAAATAAGATAACAATTATATTTTTATAATATGATACATACGCTGTCTCTTAACTCAATAAAATAAAATACTAGAAGACTAAACAACATGGTTGCAAGTGGTAGCCGATTATCATTATTCTTTGATAATACTTCTATTGAGGAAAGTACAATAAAGGGTACCAAAAACAAGTAAATAGATATCCTGTTTCAAAATTAATAAATAAGTTAGATATATATATATATGTAGCAGCACAACCAGAGTTTAATTATATAGTCTTCCCCAAAATATTTAGTTTATTTAATTAATTAAAAATATAATAGAATTTCACCATTTATTCTATTTCTTACCAATTACATAATAGATTTCTCGAACACAGAGTTATTATTTAAACATAATTATCTAAACCGTAGGATTGATGAAAGATGATAGAGGCATAGACCAAAAAGAACCATTTCTTTAAAAATATACAAAACAGTTAATAATTTCAAATATAAAAACAATTAAAAAAATTGAAAGATTTATTAGTTTAAATGTATATAGTTAACTAACAATTAATACTAAAACTTAATTTAGTACCTAATGTTTATATAATTTGTTGAAAAATGTATTAATATGAAATTGTAACAGCCCCCCTCAAAAAAAAAAAAAAATTCTGGTTGCACAACTTTAATACATGTATATTTTATGAATTTTTTAATTACCATATAACACAGTGTATAATAAACTGTAATAAGGTTATTATTTTTATCGCTGTACCATTGGTTCTGTTGTGACATACTTTTAAAAGTCTGGCAGCTTCCAATGTACCCAGTGATAAATTTGATAATCCAAGAAATACAAAACCTGCTTCTGTACAACTATAGAATTTTAAATATTATAGTAATAGTATTAGCAGCACCGCAATAATAGGAAGTGCAAGGTATGCATTGCATTCCCTGACCATGTTTTATGTTTAAATGAAGGGCCCATAATCAAAAGGAAAAATATCTAATTAAATATAAAAAACAATTGAAAAATGAGACCACAGATAAGCTTTGTTTACAACACAGACTAAGAAAGCTATACATCTACTCTTAGTTCGTGGCATGGTTGTAGATAGTATAATAGTAATTCACAAGCGGAAATTAAAAATAAATTTATTTATAATTCTCAATATTTCAGCTTTATTTTAGTTACGAGATTGATTCAAGGGACTTTATTCTTTATTTTGTATTTTGTATTCTGTATTTAATAAATTTGAATTTTTACTTCCACAAAATATAGTTACCATAGAAGAGTCGAAAATAATTAAGTCTTGTTATGATTTCATATCATTTTACAATAATGATATGACATCAGATTTAGACAACTAATTTCATTAAAAGAGTTCATTCAAAAAACAAAAATTCAAACAATTTAAGAATTAACACTTTTTGTAATTGAAAATGATCCTTCATCTATTTTCAGTGAAATTCTTACTGCTTGAATTATATATTTAAGTCTCCCAATGACTGTTGCTACGGCTGAAAAATCATTCTCCAAATTAAAACTATTGAAAAACTATCTTCGAAATTAAATTTTTCAAGAAAGATTAACAGGTATAAACATACTTAATATTGAAAAATCAAGAGCAAATGAACTTGATTTGAAAAATTAATAAATGACTTTGCTAATATGAAATGTAAAAAAAAAATTTTTTTAAAAAAAATTAATTACATAATACTTATGTTTTTTTTAATTAAAATTTTTATTGTAATTTTGTGTTTAGATTGAGAAAAACAAACATATCTATAATTAATTTGTTTACTGATGTATGATTGGAGAAGTGTTTAAATATATGATAAATTTAATATTACAAACATTACTATTTATTATTACCTATATTGCTTGAAAAATATTAAAAATTGGGGCCTGTAATTATGTTTTGCATTAGGGCTTTTTAAAGGTTAGTTGCGGCACTGAGTATTAGATTATAAAATATAAGGTGTTTTGATTAAGAACTAAAATCAATATACAAGTACTAGTGAATATTACTAGGGATATATAATAAAATAATTTAAATTACCCAAAACAATAAGTTGAAGCGAAAAAACTCAATACAGCTCCTTTTTTTATTGTACTCAACATCGGTCGCTCATCTAAGGTGTTAGTAAATGAAGTGTATACATTATGTAATAAACATGAATAGAGTATGATAAATTTAAAATTTCTAGATGAATCTACAGTCTCGGAAATTGCACAACGATCCATCATATGCTGAAAAGAATCTAGTAGCCAATACATTAAAGAGGAATTGGAAGAAGACGATTTAAATGTAGAAAAACATATTGGAACACTGATAAAGCAGAATAGTCCACTAGTTAATGAGTTTAACAAGACATTTACTTCTGGTAACTTGAACGTGTGTGGCATATACATTGAAATACATTTCTGAAACAAAAATTACAGTTAACATAATTCAAAATTTGTTTTAATTTAAATTGTAATGAATTACACATACCTCAAAATAACTAGTAATTTTTCTGAAAAGAAGTAACCACAAAATAACCATAATAACTATTCCAATTATAATTTTATAATCATAAAATAGTGAAGTAAACATTTTTACATTTAAATTGTTTTAGTATAGATCAATATATAAAAAATAGAACAACATCAAAAATATAGAAATAAAAAAACAAATTCGATATTAGAAATGATTTAAATTTAAATTTTGGAGCTGGATAAGAATTGTTGACTTGTTAACTGATTATAAGCCGTTTAATTTTGAATGATAAGAAGTATGTATGTTAGGATGCATTTTGGCCATTTTCGAGGGATGGCATAATCTATACAAGACGGTACTACATATTTTACAACTGCTGGACCACATGCCCTGGAGTTCTGAACGTTGGTATTATAATTGGTAAGCTGGTAATTGAATATCGATTACAGACTAGTGTACGCCGAATGATTGATGCGTGGTCGGTTTTTTATAAAAAATGAAGGAGTTTCGGAAAATGGCGTCAAATTTAATTCATACCATCGTAAAGACAGGAAAATTTCCTATAATAAACCACGGCGTACACTATAATCGGTATTTAACCGCTGGTTAGGTTAGGTTATGTCGTATAGTAAAAAAAAGTTGTATATTTTTTACTAGCATTTAAAAAAAATTAGTAAATTTTTCTGGCTTTGCAAAGGTATAAGTGAAATTTGACTTGACCTTCCGGTACTTCACCATATCGAAGAAAACACGACCGAACGTAGCCAATTCTTAATATTTCGTACACTGTTTAGTGTATAGCATATTTGTAATGATGAGCTGTATATCTGTAATTCATTATGAATGCATTTAAATTATATGCGACCATTCGAAATTTTCTAAACTCATCTTAACATACATAGATTCTCAATAATTATTAATCAACTAATTCACATTCGTAGTCATTAGTATCTAAATAGGTGTCTATATCTATTAAAAATATTATAGGTACCAAATCGAAATACATGCGATGCTGCATAATATTATATTTGGTACCTAACTATTTATCTATATTTAATCATGTTTTTTTTATGTTTTTAATACTTTTAATATAATATTTTTGAGTAGCCTATATTGATGTGACTACTAATAATTATTAGGTATTATTTGTATTTAAATCTATGTAATTTATATTTTGTACATATATGCATTGAAGCATATAGGTATAGTTATTAAAACAACAGTAGTAAAAGGTAAATAATTATTCAATAATTCTATTTATAAATAACTATAATGGGAAAACCCAACATTTAGGTATAGAGTTATAGAAAAAATACTGATGTTGATAGTACGATTTTTTTTTTAGACAATTAAAGTATTAAATGAACATAAATTAAATTATGTAATAGTTAGGTGGGATTGTTCTATTCTATAATGTCGTTTGATTGGTTTTTACGCGATTACATTGACCAACCAAAACGGATGACAATGAAAAGGAGCAGAAATGATGCGCAGAAAATCTGAGTTCGAGTAGTCCTCAGTCGACGAATAATTGCACTTGGTACTTAGTTCGTCGTCGAGACTTCGACTTGTCTGTTGATGTTAAATATCGTTTTTATTTTTCCGCGGTTTTAATATTAATTCGTCGCAAATTTTTATTTTATTTTCCTAATTACTTATTTTGTCTTATTTATTTATTTTCATTGTTATACATTAAAATGTAATTAATTTGTTTACAACTATGTAGAAAAGTAAGTTAATTAAATTATCTAAATGTTTTATTTTAATATCTATGGGACTAATATACCTGCGTGTTCTCCTAAACCTAATATTTATTTATTTTTATTATTCAGAATATTTTAAAGCATATATGAATTTGATTTTGATATTTATTTTTAAAATTATTTTAGGGATCATTTTTTCAAGACTAAGACGTTCCTGCTGTGAGTTAAGATAGAAGTACACTATAGACTTTCATAGCTTTTTTTTCTTCGCCTAATCAGTCATTAAGTCCAATAAAAAATTCTGGTATAATTTAATTTTTAAATTTTAAGAAATGTTTTATTTAATTTATTTATCTATAGGTAAAATAGGTATGTATACTATCATATCTATTGGTATAGCCATATAGATAGATATATACTACTATCATTTTGTATCCTTGTAGTATCCTACTATATATCAATTTTATCATATCATTAAATTGCAGGTGACTTGTTCAGTCCGATTTCAGAGTATTTTGCCTTTAATAAACCTCGAAGTTCAATCATAGCTCGACAATCTATTCCTAATTATTCTACACCGATAAGACAATACTCGGCTCAAGTGAGTTGATTATTTTTATTTTTTAAATATTAAATATAAATCTATGACAACCGTATTTTCATTATTCTCTGACACATAATTTTGTAAGCAATTTGTCGTTTCTATGTCTCAAAGTTTTATAATATAATATAATTAAATATATTGTTATTTCGCGTTCTCTATAATTTTTATTAAAATTTAGTTATTGCAATGATTATTATTTTTGGGTTTTCGTAAGTTTTATCTTAAAATTTGTTTATAATTTGTAATTATTAAAAAAAAAATTACAACTTAATTATATATTTTAGGAGCAATTAGTAAATTTAAGACGTAGTTCTCTAAATTTTCCGTATCTTTATCGAAGTGTGTCTAACCTATGACAGATATGTGTTACTCAATCCGAAGATATAGTCAAAGGGATGATGTTATAGAAAATAAAAAATTGCGACGACCTAAATTGTCACTTTATTTAAACACACTTCATTTTAAAATTATATTTTAGAAGATTTTAATTATTTTAAGAATATTATTAAATAATAAATATAATTCCAAATAAGTTTAAGTTTATTTACAACATACAAATATTATATATACTTATTAGGTATATTAATTATATGGTCTACGAATATATAAACCTAAGTATTATTGTTCACGTGTAAAATATTAAATATATTATTTTTCGTGGTGATTGAGAGGTTAATATCTCTTAAATTTTTCCATAACATGTTATGTTGCAAAATTATGTGCACAAAGGTTAATTACTTATGATTGTTTGTCTATAAGTTTTTCTATTTAAAATTAGAATTTTTTGGGATAATATCGCTACTTTTAGATTTACATTTATGAGTAATTTTTTCCGATTTGACATGTGCCAAATAATTTTCTTTGTTTATCCTTTACGTTTAACTTAACAAAGAAAAATTAAAAATTATTAATCGACACAAATCATTCATTATGAATTGAAGTGACTCAATTCTTTTTCTTAAAATAAAATTAAGATTATACTTTGTTATAATATTCAATAATAACTGTATAGAAAATTAAGAATGAGTGATAAATGATATCTAAATACCTAACTTAGGAATGTAATTCACTGTTTAAATTTATATATTTCTTTTATATATATTGATTATACTTGACTTTGATATCTGATAGGTAGGTAGGTAGGTTAAGGCATTGGTGCGGTTTAAGTATGTAAACTGTAAAGGCAGTTTTAAATCCTGAGTCGCTGATTTTACAAAAAATTTTTTATAATTTAAAATGATTATTATAGTTTCTGTAATGTTAATTCTAACATTGATATAATACTACAGATATGTTAGGTACATAGTAACATTTCTGTAACAGTGCATTGGTGATGAAAAAAACCGCCATTTGCAGTTGTAGGTACGTTTATACAACGTAATTGCAACCTAAATTATAATGTTCCATGTTTCGCTGAAACAGCTATGAAACTTTGCTAAAATATTCCCTTGCACAGTGGGGATAATAAATAAATATATAGGTGTTAATGATTTGGGTGGATACAAAAAATATTTTATATTTAAAATGTTCTACATTATTTTAATATTTAGGTCCTTCAAATTTTGAAAAAAAATTGCGAGGGGAGTAGTAAGTACTATGATTATGACGTGTGTGTGATTTTGTTGGATACAATAAAATTACTTTATATCTATACAATAATATACTATAATATTTTGTATGGATAAATTAAAGAAGAGCAGTTATATATTATTTATTAATATGTAATACTCAATTTTAAATATATATAGTTTTCAAGGGGGCAGTTTGTAAATAAGTTTTTATAATTTTTGTGGAGACCAAACAATTTACTTTATATTTAGAACACTAAATCTTACATGTTTATATACGGATCCCGAAGAAAATTCACTACCAAGGGTAAAAACGTTGATAATATAAAATAAAAAATTATAAATCGTTTTCATTATTGTTATGTTGTAGAAATTCTATGAGAACACCGGAGCAGCCAAATTTATTAAGTCTCTATCCCCAATACAGTGCACATCAACGCTAATGATTTTATGTAACAGCCTGTCGAGTCCTGTATCGCCACTGACTTTTTCACAACTCGAAACACCGAAGCTAAATAAACGACTACGCTCACCACCGCAGCCGGTAATTTAATAATAATTTTGTTTGTTTATTTATTATTATTTTTGCTTTTTTATTATTTTTATATTATATTTTAATATATAATTATTAACTTTCAGGCTGTTGACGAAAACGATGGTTCCGAATCTTACAATTTAAAGTACATGGAATCACCATCATCGCGATATTATAGTACTGTTTACACTCCGCAATGGAACGTAAAGCGGCAATTATTTCATTGATTCTATTGCAAAAAATTGTTTTCTTTAAAACATAATGTTAATAATACAATATGTATTGAATAAAATTTTATATTTATATTTATAATTTTAAAATGTGGTACAATGTTGATAATATTATTATATCGATGTATTATTATACTATAGAATATACCTTATAGGATAGTGGGTGTATTAAATAAATAAATTCATGTTATATATTATTTTGGGCAAATTTTTTAATCGTAAAATTTAAACATTCCATGTACAAAATTTGATTCAAATATTAACGAGTTTAAAAAAGTGTTTATTATACTTAAGATTTGAATGCAATGATATTGCATTAAAAAATACGATTCTGAGCGAAACTTAATATATTACAATATGTTGTACTGATAATCCATTCCAAAATTTTACCATGTGTGTAAATTACGAACGTAAATATTTAAAATAAATTTAAATTTCCTACGATCTAAACTTATTTAGTTATCAAGAAATAAAATAATGAAACAGTAATTTTGCCGATTTTCAGAAATTCTTACTTTAAAAACGTATGAAAAAATATTGTCAGTCACGATTATCAAAATATTTTGTAAAAACATTAAGTTGTATGTGTCTAGACTTCGATAAAATTTTCAAACCAATAAAATAAAAAGTGCAGGAAATATTAAACATTATTATAAAAAGCCAAAATTCTATACTTAGTCAGAAAATCAATCGATCGTTTCTTAATTTTTCTTGTAATAAAGTTCAGCTAAGTAAATACACAAAATTTTTCAAGACACTATGATTAAAACTCAATTATTTATCACGAAATTAAAAAATTTTAAATTTCAGAAATGTTACGTTGTCGATTTTTCGCCATTTTTTAGTACTTTTTCTTCTTCTAAGGAAAAGCTTTTGAGAATTTGGAAAAATGAGTTAAATAAAGTACCAACTAGATGCAATTTGCTACCGAAAATATAACCTACTTGTGGTAATCGGACTATTATTTCTACCCGAAAAAGTGTCTTCATACATAAAAAAAAATATTATAATATTAATTTCTACTAAAATTATTCAAATTTTAGAAGCTTATAAAATAAAGTTGCAACTTACGATTTTCAAAATATTTTGTAACAAGATTTAATAAGATTAAGTAGTATATGATTACAAAATTTTCAAAACGATAAACCAAAAATTGCCGGAAATATTAAACATTTTTGGAAAAAAGTTCAAAGTTTTGTACTTGGCCAAATAATCAATCGATTAATAATTATTAATTGTACCACACTTGTATATTACCTATATTGATACTCAAAAAATTCAATTCCCTAAGATTATCACTAAATTATTTATCATGAAATTAAAAAAATTAAAGTAACAGAAACAGTAATTTTGCCGATTTTTCATTATTGTTTTGTAATTTTAAAATTGTATGAACACCTATTACCTATTACACCTATTATATTATTAGGTTACCGATTACTATATATTATATAATTTAAAACGACTATAAATTGAGATAATATTCCAGCATGTTTTAATATTGAAAATTTGAAAGTTTAAAATTAATCAATTTTTATAGTTATTATTTAATATTACAATATTCAATGAATTACCCATGATATAATATTAAATATATTATAAAATAATAAAATATATATTATAAATTGATTTACAATTGGAAGATTTATGATATGGCATAAAGATAGACATGTTATTATGATCATTTCATGAAAGAAGTTAATAATTATTTGTTATTCCATGATATAACCTTCCATAACACTTCCCACTAAATTTTATGATGGATGAATATATATTTTCTTTTGTAAGTGCAGTCAATAGTTATGTCTGTTGATATTATAAAACGGGCATCACCTTATCTAAATATTAGCCATATTAACCATAACCATGGTTATATCTTCAAAGATCACGGTCATAATTGTCATAGTTCATGCCTTTTAATGGCAAAAACTATAATTGTAATTACTTTTACTACCTCTCTTACAATGAAACAATTTATTAAACTTTTCAAAATTAATTTAAAACTTGTTTGTAATAATTCGCATGTACATACCACAGTTATAGATAAACATATAACCGTGGTATACAAAATGTTTTGTTTAAATTTTAAGGTTATAATTGAATTTCTTGCATTAAATGCATTATCATTATCACCGAGAATTAAACAAATGCTTCCTGATTCCTGAATTTTGGTACTAGACGGCCGACGGGCAGATTATAAACAAGAAAAACATCTTGCGTTCTTGTCAACTTTTTAAATTTACTTTAAATATCAAAGCATAAAGGTACGTAAAAGAAAAAACATAGTATTTACTTTAATGTCATTTGTATAATGTCAATATATTCTTATTGTAATAAATACAATGCAAAATAAGTTGTAGAAAACTTGTTGACAGTTGTAGGTCACCATTTTCTTTGTTAACATACTATAAAAAAAATATATATCGGTAGGTATGATAAAACATATTAATGAAGCATTTCACATTCATACTAAAGATTTAAAACTGAAATACACTATTGTTTACTTTCACTAGGTAACTTTCCCATATGTTGTGAGTAATGTAAAAAACATTTTTTTTATATTAACATATTATACCTAACCTATGTATTTTTATTTTCTAGCGATTTGAGATTAAAAACAAATAGGAACAGTTTTTTATTTGTAACACAACTTAGGTAAGGCCAATCCCGTCAAGTTACCGAATTAAATTCAGTAGGCCACTTACATTTCAGGTTGAATAAGTTATACATGTTCGATTATTATTAGTTAATATTATAATCATTATTATGATTTATGTAACATTAAATCATGTTAATTTAAAGGTAATAGTATTAATGGCTGCCAACTATATTTTACTAATGAAAATTGTATAACTCGTTGATCCGATATCATCCCTAATGGTTTTTAGGTAGGGCTGAAAAGTTTTCAATTTTGAGCAAACAAATAAATTTGATTTACTTCATAAATATTTTCAATTACTTCTACTGAATAGTATATGATGTCAATTCAGTGATTCTTACAAGCATACATTTTACTATGAGAACTGTCATTATAAATACAAATACTAATTATGTTACTTTTTTTTGCCTACCAAGTATTAAAAATTTTTAAAACATTTTTCCTTATTATACACTAATTTTATACTTGCATATTAAATAATTGTAATTAAAAAATTTAGGAAAGATGGAAGTTGATGATAACGATGATAATGAAGTACCATCATCAAGTACCAGTAGTAGAGGAGAAAAGAAACGATTTGAAGTAAAGAAATGGAATGCTGTAGCTTTATGGGCTTGGGATATTGTTGTCGATAATTGTGCCATTTGTCGTAATCATATCATGGATCTATGCATTGAATGTCAAGCTAATCAAGCATCAGCAACTAGTGAAGAGTGTACAGTTGCATGGGGTGTATGCAATCATGCTTTTCATTTTCATTGCATTTCACGTTGGTTAAAAACAAGACAAGTATGTCCACTTGATAATAGGGAATGGGAATTCCAGAAGTATGGACATTGATGAAAATATATTTTAAACTAGGTATGCCCTACATTTTTTGTATTGTTTTCATATTATCTTAAGAAATTACATTTATATGTTCAGATTCATCTTTTTAATTAATTATAAAATACATGTAATTCACATTATATTATAACTTAAAAATCTAAATTTGATTTGTATTACAATTATCATTATATACATTAATATTAAAAAAATACAAACTATCAATAAAAAGACATTCAATTTTGAATGTCCAAAATCAATACTAAAATTCATTTTACTAATTATTTTACTTATATTTAATTTTGCCACAAATACCTCTTCTTATAACTATAATTAATCATGTAACAACTGTAACATATTATAAATTACTTTATAAATATATACTGTGTAAATTGTAAAAGGTTAAATTATTATAACATATAATTATATTTATACCTAAATAAATTTTATTTCTGAAGTTTAGGTTTCAAATCTTAATATTTTAACATTTTTGAGAATATATTTGCATATCATGATTATTTCTAGTTTTAATAGCATATTATTAATAAATATAATATAAGTATAAATATATTAAAAATGTCCCATCTTATTATCATAAATAAGGCAAGTTTTACTTAATAAAGAACTGTATAACGATGGCAGCAATATAAAATAGATCTTTGTCATGATGTACCTAATTTTATTTCAAAGTCAAAAAATTAGTTAAAAATATCCTTCGATTTATTGTCAAACACACAGTTGAGTAGGTAATAGGTTAAATGTTATTGATTATGTATATTTCGTGTAGTATAAAACACTTAGGATAATTATTTATCCAAGTTCTACTCATTGCATAACTAGTAATCTACATTATTATGTTTTTAAATTTTAATCAGCAACTATAAAATATTCCAGAGAAGAGTTAAATTCTTAATTTTGTTTTTTAATGCTTATTATGAATAAAAATAAAACAGGTTTTTGAGAGAAAAATTATTTCTCTATTATATTTATAGTCTGAAAAGGATATATTTTGATTGGATTTTTTAAGAGCACAATCATATATTAAGCGATAAACTAGATTCAAATTATATTGTTAATATAATATTGATAAACAATTAATAATGTTGAATGAGTAGTTAATTATTTATAATTAATTGTCTAAAATTAATTTATAGTCATCTTAAACTAAAAAATCTTTTTTTTACAAACATCTGTATTCATAGATTAAATAATAAATCTGAAAAACAGAAAATAAAAAAGGAACGAGTATCAAGATTTAAATTTAAATTTTAAACTAAAATTTAAAGCTAGATTGTTTAATTGTTTAGGTCTATATTTTAAATTTTCTACAATATTATAAATAATAAAAATAAAATTTATATTCCCAGTCTAATGCCAAACCCCGAGTTAGTGTTTTTTTTTATAAAAACATATTTTAATATGATTATAAAACTCAAATTTACAATCAGTTTTAAAAAAAGTGGGAATGTCAATTGTGGACGTTCCTTCTTTGTCCCTTCGGTCCTTAGAGAAATTAGTGGTTAATTATACTAGATTTGAATGCAATGGTATTGTATTGGAAATAAGATTCTAAGCGAAACTCAATATATTACACTATACTATACTAATAATTAATTCTAAAGTTTTACCTCACTTGTATACTACCTATTTTAATACTCAAACAAATTTTCAAGTCCCTATGACTAAAACTCAATTAGTTATCACGAAATTTAAACATTTTTAATAACAAATCGTAATTTTGCCGATTTTCCGCCATTTTTTGGTAGTTTTTTTTCTCTCTAGGAAAAACTTTTGAGAAATTTGAAAAATCAGCTAAATAAAGTACTAACTAATCGCAATTTGCTACCAAAAGCATACCCAATTAGTGATAATTAGACCATTATTTCTACCCGAAAAAAGGTTCTTATACATCAAAAATATATATATAATATTCAATTCTACTAAAAATCAAATTTTAGAAGCTTATAAAAAGAATTTTTAATTACGATTTTTAAAATATTTGGCAAATAGATTAAGTTGCATATGATTGTGGTTCAATAAAATTTATAAACCGATAAACTTAAAAATTGCGGGAATTATTAAACATTTTTGGAAAAAAATTCAAAATAATATACCTAGTCAGAAAATCAATCAATCGTTACGAAATTTTTTTCTCCAATAAATAACACTTATCCTACAATTAAAAACAAAATCGTGATTTTACCGATTTTCCGCCATTTTTTGGTAGTTTTACTTCTAAGGAAAAACTTATGAGATATTCAAAAAATGAGCTTAATAAAGTATCAACTAGACGCGATTTGCTACCGAAAGCATACCGTACTTGTGATAATCGAACCATTATTTTTACCCGAAAGTGTTTTCATATATCGAGAAAAAAAAAAACTTTGTAAAACCAATACATTCTTCACTTCGCTCAGAATCTAAAATCTGTAGACAACATCGACATCGTCTCTATGTCTCATAGGTAGACTATTGTCTATGCCAATAAGTAGCTTTGCTACTGATAATTATATATGATAAAATAATTACATAACAAGATGTTGAATGGTAAACAATTGCTTAGTGAGTTTTGACAAAAAATGGTTATTAACGATCCACTATAGTTATAAGAAAACAACTCAAGAAATAATGTTGTATAATACGTTAATTTAAATTTTACATAACACCACCATTCCAGTAAAGTTTCACGTTTGAATGACTATCGTTTGGCGGTGGTGCATATAAATTGTACGACAGATGGCGTTGACACTTCGTTAGATAAATCTTTGACCAATTTTACAGAATTCTAATCATTTGGTAGCACTGATAAAATATGTATTCCGGCACGGCGAGGCCATTGTTGTATTTCATTTGAGTATAGAATGTTATATAGGAATATGCAATAGTTAATTTAGTTAGTAATAGAGAGCAAGAGCTGGAACTCGTGTATTTTCGTGTTTTCGTTGGTCGTGCTCGAAACTTGTGGTTGTTAAAAGTGGATTTGGAATAGTTGATTGATATTTTATTATACGTATTGTATATTAATTTTATGTGCATGCATTATACGTGCAACAGAAGTATATAAGCATATATTCCCCGAGAGCGTTATACAATTATAAATAATTATTTCCATAAATAAATTACGGTAAAAAAAAATTGAGAGAGCATTTTGCTAAAAATTATCTCACGCGATGGGTCTATTAACTGAAGGGCAGCCACTTACTTGGGAAGAGACGAAAAAATTGGCCGATCACGTTAGACATCATGGTATCGATCAGTTCGTAAACTTGTACCATCAACTTTTGGACCGCAAAGGGGACGTTTTGAAATGGGGCGACGAGGTAAATGACATCTGATTTTGGTCGTTCATAATATTTTATAAATGTTACATTATGTACGATTAAAATCTGTTGGTGTTATCCGTTTGCCGTACGTTTCCAGGTCGAATATATAATCGTCAAATTTAACCATGCGAATAAAACTGCCAAAGTCAGTCTATGTGCAGAACAGATTTTAGGTCAGTTAAATGAAAAAGAAGCAAAAGATCCAGAGTAAGTAATATTTTTTTACAATTTTGAATTTTGAATAAAAATACTAACTAAAGTATTAATGTCGTATTGTTAGTATTATTTATAGCTAGCCATCAACTTATAGTTTGGTTCTCTAATAAATTTTGAATAATATTATTATATTTGTATAATCAAAAATTATAGTTTTATAAAACATAATGAAGATAATATTAAAAACACATGTGATTTCTACTATTTATGTAACATAAAATTCTGACCACTATATTATAACTTAAAATGAACTACATATAACTGTTAGAAAAGAAAAATGGATACCATTAATTTTTATTATTAACATAAAACAAATTATTAGATGAACTTAAAAACATTTTCTATAAGTTGCTAGGTTGAAAATATTACTATAATTATTATTACTGAATATAAATTATGTTTTTTTTTTTTTTAAGACAAGATTCTTTGTCTTATTAAGTTAGTACCTACTGCATAGTACTTGCCCATTTATATGAAAAAGTTACATAGATAAAGGTAGATTGCATGAAGATTTTGGCCTATTCATACTATTCTAAAATAATTATTTTATATATTAATAAAAATTTGTTAATGACTAATATACATTTTTTTAATATATTTAAATATATCTTTGACACATATTCAATCAATGAAAAAATGGCTTAATTTTACTAAAACAAATTCAGAAATTATATTACCTATTATTTGTTTTATTGTTATACATTTTATTTGTTTAACTTAATGTATTGTCATTAAATTAAAATATATTAATGTATTGCATAGTAATATCGATAACATGTGCATATTATTCTATCACAAATGTATTGATTAGATCTATTCAAATAGAAATTAATTATTAATGAATATTACTATTTAGTCTAGTTAGCTAATTAGATGTGTATTCAATTATTGTATTTCTATTTTCATTATTAAAAATTATAATTAATTCTACCATTTATTGATTCAAATTTTAAATCTATTGATTATTACAGAAATTAATAACATAAAAATAATTAATTATATTGATTAAATATATACCCAGTAGATATAAATATTGATTTTATTATCATACAATTTACCATGGAAACATGACATTATTTGATATAAGTTTTCAGTTTTTAATATGTTCCATTGAATTCAGATTTACTTATATTTTAAATGTTATATAATATTGATTTATGTACATGTTTGTAATTTGTATTTAAATATAAAATATTTAAAAAGATTTAAAATTTGTTTAAATGTATGTAATATAATAAAGTATCTATTAAATATAAAGATTAGGTTAGATATATATAATTATAATGAGTGTCACTTAAGTTTTATGCAAGTACCTATTTTTATCGAATATTTCATTTTGTAAATACTTTGTTTAAAATCACACAGTCCAAATATACATTTATATTGTAAAAGTAAATATTCTTTACTTGTAGGTAGTAATTCTTTTTATGATCTTCTATATTATATTAATATTAAAGGTGTTAATAGTTAATAGAGTCTAATATTTATAGTTTACAGTATTCAACGTGTAATTTATAAATATGGTGGGAGAAATATTAAAATTTATTTTATTTTAATACTTAATACATATAATAAACACACACAGACACATATATATATACATAATACTACAGATTAATATTAGTGTATTTTATATTGTATTAAAATAATGGTCTTGAATCTATTCATAGGAAATTAATTGTGTGGATTGGATATTATACAATTAAATACTATCAAATTCTGTTGAATCCTTGGTTAAATCTAATCTAAAATTATATAAATACGAAGAATATACTATATAGATTAATCTAATAACCTTAGTCCTTACCTATCTAATACATATTCAATTTATCAAAATTAATTTATGTAAGGTTTCATTAATTATTATGAATTAAATACAAATCCAAGTTGCATTATTTATGTGTTTAATTATATAGGTATTTATGTTATTTCTCATTTTGTTATTATTTTTAATATTTTTTTTTTTAGGTAGGTATAATTTCTTTACAAAATCTAATGTATAAATATATACCTATTCCTATAAAATACAAAAAATAAAAACTTGAAATTAATACATTTTTGGTTTGAATATAATATATTTGTGATATTCACATATTATATTTTGTGAATTTATTTTAGGTAAGTACTGTGAATTAGGTATTAAAATATTGCTTTATAGTCATGCTCATGTATACAAATGTGATTAAATATATTTTAAGGTTTTAGTTCATTACTAAACCTATTCAAATGATTAGTGTTCATTATACTATTTTAGTATCTCTATAGTTATTATACTCGCATTATAACATTGCTCATTGTAGGAAGGGAGAGCGGAAATAATTTAGTTTGTGGGAGTTTCTTTTTCCCACCTTACCTCTCATACAAAATTATAATTTTTGATCGATAAAATAAAAATATATATTTGAAAAAACCTAACTATTAAACTATAATTAAAAACTGGAGTAAAGTTCTATAATCTACATATTATTTGGGTAACTGATTGATCAAATATATTAAATTATTAAGTGAAACCTACGATTTTAAAATTAAAATATTTTATATTTTATTTAAGGGAATTATTGATTTTTTAAATTATTGATCATTTTATTCACATAAAATAACAAATTGGCTATTCAATAATGAATATTTAAAGAGAAAATTTATAAATGTAATTTAGGTTTCATAAATTACGTGGACGGCGACCTAAATACGAATTGCCATTTTAACCCATCACCTATGGATACTAATATTGGCTAGTATATGGATGATATTTATTAATTTTATTAAAGAATATTATTAGCATCTGAAAAATGTCTAACAAAATAAAAATTATTTACAAAATTGCACAACCAATCCCAATATTAATTATTATGTTTTGATAGCAAATAATTTAAAAATTAATCAAATACTGTTTAATAAATAGTAATACACCATAGATGAGATAGTACGAGTTTGATTTTAATAGTAATTACTGATAGCAGATACTCAACTACATAATATTTTTTGCAATGGGTATGAAATGTTATCAATATCTACTTATTATAATTTATAAATACCTATAATATGATAGAATAGTGTAAAAATGATTTTGCATCATGTGCTTATACTTTTACACTTATTAAAAATAATTACCAATCCTTATTTTTATAACTTCACTATTTTAAAGTACCTAACTACCTCAGTTGTTATTTATTAATTATTAACAAATATGGTATATATCAAAAGCAGAATATGGCGCTGAAAAATGTACCTAATTTTTTTTATATTTACCTATTTTTAGAACTGCGTGTGTTAATATAATTTTTGCAGTAGTAAGTTCAAATCAATATATTTAGTAGCGTATTGTATCTACACCATCAGCACAAGGCCATCCAGTTTGTATTTAACCATACACTTGTATGAGTAGACACGATACCTATAATAAATACTGAAAAATAAGAAACAATAAAATATTCTATTATTAAATCGTGATTTAATTATGGAGTCATCAAAATTAAATAGTTGCTCAATATTATTGTGGAACATATTGCAAATTGTAATACAATCATAAACTTACGAAATTTAAATAAATAATAAGTTTTAATTAATAATAATATATTTTCAAAATGTCTTATTTATGTTTATCTTGCGCAAGCAATATAATATCTATTGATTTTATATATTACACTGCTTCCGTCAACTGAAATGTGCATAATCATACGAGTAAATTATTATAATAAGTAAATAGGTTATAATATAAGTACGTAAATTTAGAAAAACAATTGAAAATTAAAATAAACGATGTTGTAAAATATGTTACTTCTATTTTCTTAACAAACTATAATATATATATATACAGATATAGTAAATTAATAAAATATCTACTATAAATTATAAATATATATTATTATATATAACAATATTTTCGATTTTTATTCTTCTAATCACGATGTTAACTTATAAACAATAATACATTTCTTTGAATAATCCTACTAGTGATCCCTAACTAACCACCCTAATTAAACTTGATGTGAAGTCCGTCAAATATAAACCTTGTATTTTAAATATTAGTTAATAAAATAATAAGTAATATGTATGGAGGTTTTTATTCTAAAGATTAAAGAACTTTGTATTTTGTCTGCACTCTGTTAAAGTCGATTTGTTCATATTTATAAACCCGAAACTGCGGTCTACGATAGAATATTTCAAAAATGTTGGTCGGTATTCATTCAATTGTTTTTCTTTAATTCCACTTAGACTGTAACTTCAAAGAGTACTTAATTATATTGAATTTCGTATATGTTTATAAAAAAAACAAATATATAATGAATTATCATGTAACAAGACGATATATATATAAAATCATAAATATTAAATATACATTTTTATTCGGAAGTTTGTTTTGTGCAGCATATTATACGAGTATACTAGTCGTAAGACAAAACCATATTAGATAAGGTTATGTTAGGTCAAGACGCCATATCCACATTTATTTTCCTTTTTCCGTCTATGCAACAGGAAATATAGCGACATCACTGTCGCGTAGAGCTTAAACTGTGGGATTTGACGTACCGATTAAACACTTTATAAGTGTTATAATTATTTTTATATTTTAAATAAATATAAGTTCATTATCAGAACCTTAAAAATGTTCTATAAATTTAGTAATAAATGTTTAATCTGTAAGTTAACTCAAATCCTACAATTTAAGTTCTACCTAACAGTGATTTCGCTATATTCTGTTGAATAGATGTAGAAAACAACTACGAGTGTGTCGTCCTCCTGATAATTGTTTCGTAGGTACCTAGTTTGCTTGATAATAAATAATCTTTATTTTATTAAATTATATTTTTAGATATATATATTATATACCTATATGTTAAATCTCAATTTAATATTTTTAAAATATTATCATTATTTTTTTTTATGCTAGTAATGTGAAATCTTTATGGAGACCTGAGTACGGTGCTTACATGATCGAAGGTACACCTGGAAAACCTTACGGCGGCCTTTTGGCTCATTTTAACATAGTTGAAGCGAACATGAGGTACCGAAGAGAAGAAGCCCAGCGGTTGCTCGGCCCCGACGAGGTGTTAATGACAATAACAAATTTTCCCAGGTATTTGAAACATAAAATTATGCTATTTTTCCCTTATTTTTGTCTTTTATTTTATGGAAAAAATATAGAGCAAATGTTGCTAAAACTAAATATTATTATATAATATATTATATTTATTACAATTCCTCCGATAATATTTCTCCGATCTGTATATTATACCTAATATAATATTATTGAATAGTGTGTTGAATATGATGTTATAATATTTGAGAAAATATCGATTTAAATATTATTTTAAAAATGTTATTGTCTTATAAAAAAAATATAAAAATATAATTTATTATTCGTTCAAATATAGATTATAGATAATTATATAATATAACATATGGGGCATATCTACATATATATTATAACATACATTTTATATTCTGGTTTTTTCGATTAATTTCTTCCTATATAATATTATATAGTATAATTATACCATTTTACTTCCTCCATATTATCTACATAATTATCAGCTTTGTAATGATATATAATATTATGTACAACTTCATAAAGTGTTTATATATGTAATTCCCATTTTTTTATTGTAACATAAAATTCTGTCATTATGTATAATAAGTATTATATACAATAGGGTGTATCTCGAAGATCTGATCATTTTTTATTAAAAAATGTCAAATATTTATGATACACTCTGTATTATTACATCCTATTATTCTCCATAAATCGTACATTATTTTCTCTTAGTACGTACTCTACATAGGGTAATTTGATGTTAATTTTCCATAATTTAATGTTTCAAAAACTACGAATTACATCAGGGCCGTACTTAATTTTCGGGTTCATTTTTCTATTGTAACAATAATTAATAAAAAATTGAAAATCGTAAGTACAACTTCTCTAAAATTAATTCAATTTCGTGGGAGGAGGGGGATGAGCCTCTAAAACCCCTCCTCTGAATACGGCCTTGAATTACATATAGGTACGTTTCTATCATTTTTGTAACATGTAATTCCGATCACTCTGTATACATGCATGCATTATATTATATAATAATATAATATTATATACTATATGTCTGGCGTTTGTATCGTTATAATATATTTTGTAACAACCTATATATTTATAATGTATGATTATAATTATTTCTTAATAATATAAATTGGTCATAAAGTTAGGTTAGGTTAGGTTCGGTTAGGTATTAAATTGTAGGTGTATCGTTTATATCATATAGTAGGTATAGGCGTATGTAATCATAGTGAAGTATATTTTTTTGTCGGCGGGCCGGGGCTGGTTTGTGAATGAGAATGAGGAACAATATTGATCGTTAGAAAGGCTGTGCTCTGGATTCGGTGTTTTGGGCTTGTAGTTTCAGATGACCCATCAGACAGATATAACAAAATATGCACGCATGGGACGCATTTGTGTGCAGGCTTGGATCTCCGGAATTCACGTGGCCCGTCGATCATCCGACGCCGAAAAGCGGTGCTTCGCGTTCGTTGTTCATACCGGACTCGGCGATCTATAAGGGGCATCCGAGGTTCGCCACTCTGACCAGGAACATACGGCAAAGGAGAGGGGAACGAGTGGCCATAAACATTCCGAGTAAATATTTCAAAATTCGTATTATATAATATTATTAGGTATATTCTATATTTCTATCACTTATTCACCAAATTGATATTATACATCGTAATATACACGTTATAATATTTAGATATATTTTTATAATTTTTTTTTTTATGCTATACTCGTATATAGTCGCATTACAATCTGTTAATTTTTTTAACGATGAGCGCAAATTATTTTAACAATAAAAACGCAATTCGTTAATGGAACTTTATAACGTGCAAAGATTGTTATACTAGATTTCACCTAATCTAACCCTGGGACCAAGTACCATGGACAAAAAAAAGCTAAAAAAATAGTAAAGGGGAGGATAACTTAAATATAATATGCTGGAGTGGAAGCATTGGTAATGATGGTTTTTTTCCACGGTTTGTGTACTTTCGAAATAGAGAGAGATCTTTGTGTAGTGTATTATTTAAGATTATATATTATATATTTTAGTAGTGGTAGATTGTACTGCCGAGAGGCCAGATTTCCCAGCGGGCTGATGTCCATCGATGGTTAAATTGTAAATTTATAAATTAAATTCTTTATTTTTCAAATATCTAATTTTCTATTTTTTTTTTTTATCAAAATATCAAATAATATTTGTCACTTTAGCATACAGGCTTGTGTAGTTGTGTAATATGTAACATATACCATGGCTAAAATTAGAAATTGCATATACCGTATATATATAAATGTGTTATTACAATTTACAATGTATCATATTATACTATATAACATTTTAAATAATTATCGCACAAATAGTGATTTGGGCCAGTAAATAAATTTTTCTTAAATCCGGTCACTGTACCTTATGTTAGGTTAGGGATATGGTAATTTTAGAATTTTATGTTTTTATCGATTGGAATATTACCTATAAGGCCTAGCCTAACCCGATAGTATATTATAATGAGAATGACCATATTAGCTTTAGGTGGATATTTAGATAGACATACATTATACTATTTATGACATATTATATGACACATGATTGATCATCTACTGTTGTAAATTATGTGCTGTATAAATTATATTATATTCCATACTTTTTCTCTGTGAAGGAAATATTTTTATTTCTATTATATATATATATAGTATTTTAAGATAATAAATTTAAATAGAGATAAATTTATTGGAAATTTTCGTAACTCTCTAACTTTTCTTCATTTTAACATTTTAACATTTTCTACATCTTGATTATTTGTAAATGTAGATACCTACATTATGTATTTAAATGTTTAAAAGATCTGTGGTGAACGCGCTCGTGTGTTTTCGAACGGTCGGCGATATAAGAAACTCTAGACACTACAATGTGGCCCTCTTATTAGTCGACCGACCTTTATAAACTATGACATGAGGTTATAAAAATGATAAACAGAAAAGATATATCAGTAAATTATGCGTTTATGGAAAAATGACACAGGTAGCCATAGTATTTCTCCGCTGTGATATATCATTAGTTGGAATTTTAAATAATCGATAAACTATTATAATTTTATTATATGTATTTATGTACTTAATTATTATATTTGTACAATATATATAACTATTAATATGCTATCAACTAATACAAGTTTGAATTTGATTTGTATTCGTAGTTGTTTTTTACTTTTAAAATAACGTTTTTGTTGTACGAATACGAACATATATATTAGAATGAATAGAGTTAATAATAAATTATTCTATGATCGTCACGCCACCAAATTACAAATAAAAATAAAAAACTAAAATTTGTAAAATAATTAATAATAATGTAAATACAATTTTTGAATATTAGGTAGGTATATAGAATTATAATTTATTCAAACTTTTTATTGAACAATATATTATTATTCATAATTCTTAAATGCTTAATCATGTTTTAAGTTTAATATATTATCTTGAAAAATAAGGTAAACACCAATTTAATAATATTTGGACTAAGGCAAGATGACGGATGTGTATATCATTAAGTTGTTGACATACCTCTTTTCTTTATCATAATATTATTAATTATATTATGTTTATTATAGGTATATTTATTATTAGATACCTATATAAATTAATAGTTATTTGTTAAATAATAACGCGGATACTCATGTGACCATGGTTCTAAAACGAGTCAGGGTTTCATAATATTTTTTTTTTGATGATTTTTTTTTTAATTATGAATTTAAATAAATTATTTATCTAAATTAGATATTCATCCCATGTGGTTTTACACAACAATTCGTAATAAATTTTCGATTTGCTGAGGGAAGCGACGGCCTCGAGGAGTATAGCTATAAGTGCTAAACACGCGCAGTACATACCTATCCGAATCTAAATTTAACAATATTAATTTTATGTTATACGTGTATCAAATAATTACACAATAACAAGTATCAATTATAAAAAGGCACTAAATTTTAATTAAACCAATGAGAACGTTTTAAAAAGGCACTTAATTTGAATTGGACCAATAAGAACGTTTTATTTTATATACGCTTTGTAGCGTCTAGGATTTCTTGTATTGCGAACGGTCGCAACATGCAAATCGTTGTCGGGAGAATGTTCTTAAATAATCCAGTTTATGTCGAGAATATTCTACGATAGTTGTTGGTCATCTGCGGTTCTTAACATGGCTGTATGGTTAGGTTAATATTTTGAAGTAGGTATGCAGTAATGTAGTATGCACCTACATCAAGACCCGTAAGATGTATATACGTGACTTGTACTGTAGCACATTTTTTTTACTTAACCTACTGTCCGAAGAAGTATGTGGCTCTTATTTGAATAGACGATTCTAGAAAAATCTACAACCGTGTTTAAATATATAAAATAATTTTGCAACTTTTTGAAAAAAAATTTATCGTTTTTACGAAAAGGTTTCCGACCTCTGTTCTACGGCCTATATACGCGACATACCACCTTACAATCTTCAGTAGTCTCAACGAACGTCAAACATTTTCAACTTCCTACTATTTCACACATTACAGTCACATGTACTACTACTGTACAATCGCATTATATTTTATATGCTGTTTAATGGTTACATTCATTGTTCTTACTTTATTAGTATTATATTTAATAAACATGAGTTTATATTTGGTTATTAGTGTATTTATTTCTTATTCTCTTATTGCATTTACCCTAACCATGAATTATACAAAATTACTTTTATGTCATCTATCATATATCCTTACATAAAAATTAACAAATAAATGATATAATTAATATAGTTTAAATAATAAATATTACAAAATAAACTAAATTATATTTAGTTTTTTCTTTGTGTTACCGAAATCTGGTCAAAACGTTATTTTTGCCACGAATGTGTACAATAAGTTTGCTACCACTGATGTGTATAGATGGCTTGGAAATATAGTGTTTATACCATATTTGTATATAATACCTATATATAGTATATTAGTAGAAAAATGTTCTTAAAAATCAGTGTCTCAATAAATTTACGAAGTTGATACGTCGAAAATCGAATTTTTTTAATATAGGATAACCAATAATAGAATTTGCAATAGGTTAGCATGGAGAATAAAATAATCCATGTGGTTAAAACATCAGTTTGGTGTTTTTTACATAATTTTTTAAACATCGCGATACGCGTTCGCGGGTACGTGCAAACTCTGTAAAGTTAATCTGTTTTGGGAAAATATTATTACCGGCAAAGATATATTCGTATGAAATAATTATAAATAACTGAAAATTTAAAAAAATTAAACAATGGCAACAAATCTACAATACATTTTATAATTGCTGTTTAAGCTGTTCAGTATACAATCTGCGAGATTATTTGCGTTCGTCATCGGCCAAGTTCATGCGCATGGGTTGTCGTTTATTCTCGAAACGCGTACGCAAAAACAATTAATATTATATTATATTATAAGTGTTTTTAAATTCAACTAAGACAACCGTGAAATTTCTTGTTTAATGAATGATTACAAAACAACACATTCAACATAATATAATGTTATATTATAGTAAATATATGCCATAAATACTGCAATATTTTTTTATCTTAAACAAACGGATTTATATTTTATCGTTATTATTGTTTTAAAATAATATGCAACATGTGTTGAACGTATGAAATTATACATGGTATATAATGTATTTTATACAATAGTGTACCCTCTGTAGTATGTAGTATTTAGCAGGTAGGCGTAGGCAATAGGCATATATTATTAAGTATTGTAATTCGTAAACAAGGTTTAATCTATAAGAATTACATGATTTTTAACTACTATTTTTTATTTATATAATATCATAATGGCATGTTCAAAAATAACAAAAATTGCAAATTTTTCAATGTTTTTTCTATTGTTTTTATTTTATAATATAATATTCCAAATATCTACAGTTATCAGTCTTATCACCAATTAATTATTATAATTCTTTCACGGATTAAAGCCTATTATGTAATATTTTAATATTGTAATTTATATTTTTACATAATACAAAAAATACATAAGTATACAAAAAAGTTATTTATAGTTTTACACTGTACCCTGTAGTAAATGTTAGACACACTAGACGTTTCCCATGCGCGTTTTCAAAAACTTCGCATTTCATAATTAAACAGCCGAGATAGAATAGTTTCATTCGCACTTGGAAAAAACGCGGGCGTCTAGCAGCGTCCACACGCCCGAGAACGCGTCGGTTTGATTTTAAACCCATGCGTTTACTAATTTTAAACAACGTGTTTTCCATTCACACTACGCGTGCCGAACGCTGCGTTTATTATTTCAATTTAAAATTGTGTATAGGTACTTAATAATATAATATGTTTGACATAGAGAAATTCATATTATCTATATTAAAGGAAGAAAGCATACGGAACACAAGTATTTTGTACGTTCTAATATATATAATAGTTAGGCCTTGTTGTCTTAAGTAAACTATATATAGATATATTTTAATAATAAATGGAACACAACTTACAAGTATGAACTATGAAGTTAGTGTATTAATAATGTACTACATGTTTCAATATCATTTAAAAAATCCATCATGTAATAATATAATGTAATTATGAACTATTTACTAATGAAATTAACGAATTTAGCGCCCTTTCATGTAAAATCAAAATCAAACCATTTTCATCATTTCAGTACGTTAATGAAAATGCGCGCGTTTGTGAAACACCTAGTATGTAACAAGCTATACTAAGTTGATAGTATAATACCGAAATAATATTTGTTTTAAATATATTTGTACCTACTATATATTATTCAATACTTGAGTATATCACTATACGTTTTTATTAGGTACCTATCTAATATCCATAATTACTATATATTATAGTTTGCTTTGCGATAAAATTCACTATAAGTAAGTAAAATAATAATAATTTTGGAAATCTAAAACTTTTAAAATAAGTAGGTAAGATTTAAGTATATAATATAATGGTGTGTATATTATTCGTAAAATATAATATGTAATTAATTCAGATAGGGTTTTTAAAACTACGTTTATGCATTAATAAAATATTTAGTCCCAATGTATTTCAATATTTATTGTAGAATCGATATTTATTTTTTTATTATTAACGATAATCGTCAAAATATATAATAATTTGCTATATATTACGCATGTACACAAATACACAACTAATATTAACATAACTATAATATTCTTAGTTATAATATCTTAGTAAAACAATATACATTTTTTAAATATTTTTTTGTATTTAGTTTACTTACATAGTAATTATTAGATAGATTAATAATAATTGCATACTGTATAATATTATAATCACTACTATTTGGGGACTGTGCATTGTTTGGTAAAATTATCAAACTCGAATAGGTCGTGTATATATTAAATAAAATAAAATAATTTTATTGTTTTATTTATGTGACTAAATTATATTAAAATTCTTGTAATTTTTATATACTTAAATCATTTTTAATTGTAATTAATGTATTAAATATACAAAATGATGTCATTTCTATTTGACGCAAGTAAAACAACCGATTATTTAATAGGTATGTAAATTAATTTAGCATCATATTTATATTTTATGATATATTTTTCGTGATTTAAAATTTTTATAACAAATTAATAAAAATCCTTCTGATCTTTATCAGGGCCGGATTAAGACTAGATCAAGTCCTAAGCTATTTGAGATGAGGGGCCCTTTAAAGGTCCGGATAAATATTCCCCCCCCCCTAAATTCGTATTCTAACATCACCTACGATTATAAGTCAGTGGCAAGTATGATTTTCGGATATCTAGAGAGTTAACTGCAATACAATTATGAAGTATATAGATAATTGAAATAATTACTTACTTAATTTCATTTTTATTAATAAACACTTAAAAATATAAAATTCGGTGAACCGAAAAAAGTTCTTTAAAAAAGCATAAATTACAAGAAAACTTATTATTTTATATCATAATTATAATTAACTAAAATGCTCTCTTTCTTGCCTTTGCCAAAGCAAAGTCACTGATAACATCATCAAATGATAAACTGCGTAGTTTGTCACTTTCTATGCACATAAGACTAAGGGAACATAATTTATCTTGAGTCATTGTTGTTCTAAACTCATTTTTTATCCTCTTTAGCTGAGAAAAAGATCTTTCACCAGAGCAATTTGCAACCATCATACTAAGAAACAATCTCAATATTGCTTCTACATTAGGGAATGTTGATTGGACACGATCGTTAAATATTACCATATACAGATGTTTCATGTAACGCCAATACCGAGTGCAAAAGAAAATGAAATCGTAATAAAAGTAGTTCTAGCTATCAAAATTGATGATTCACAATAGTTTATCTAAATATTTTATCTATTCTATCGACAATTGTGCTCGGTGTAAGAGAAGGCCATACCTCATAAGGGAATTTTTATTCTGCTTGGTGTTATTTATTGCCTATAAATGACACCAAACGGAATAAAAATAATCACTGATAAACACTACGAAATGTATATACCTATACGGTTCCGATACACATATCGCTTTATACATCCATATCAATACATTGAAACATATTTATTTCCAAGTTACTAGTTTACTACCTCAAAATAATATTCTACTGCTATACACGAAATATTTTTCTGTGTTGATCCAATTTGAGTGAATTTTTTTTCCCGATATTTGGCCGATGGCCCGATATTTATCGATATATATATATTTATATATATTACAAATGGACAATTTGGATAATTTTTCGGGGGGGCCCTCAAGGCAGTGGGGGCCCTAAGCTACAGCTTGTGTAGCTTATACGTAAATCCCGCACTGATCTTTATAAATATTCAGTACTCGTATAATGTCCTACACTACTTACTAAATTTAATTAATCTAAGCAATACACTTTTGATTTACCTATACAAGAAATAGTAGCATTAAAATAATACTTAGATGTTCGGTATATTTATATTTGTTTTGTCCATAACATTATATACCCATGTAGTGAACTATAATATGTGGTTTCTACAAACGATACGATTTCAGGGGCGATGCAGCTCAAGGTAATGAGTGGGGGCGACACAAGATAACGGGGGGAGGGCAAACTATATTTTTTTGTCTAGTATATATTATATAGGTATACATTCAGCAAAATGGTCATAATATGTGAAATTAAATTTTTCTGATGGAATGGAAAAGAGGGGGGTTTGATCGCCCACTCCTGGATCCGCCACTGTATGATTTCATTACTTTTTGTGTATTCATTGGACTATTCAAATTTATCATTTATTAATATATTACTCTTAGACCCGTTTCACCTATATCTACTAAACCGATGCACATAGTCAATAGATAACAATGGTTATTGATTAATAATAATATAACAAATGTATTTTTAAAACCAAATGATTAATGAATATCTAAATATTAGAAAACAATTATGGCGTTAACTGTCAAAAGAGGGAGCCCCATTCTTAAGGACACCCCTGTAAAAAAAAAAAAAAAAAAAAAATGGAAATATGTTATTAGTTGTACCATTGATTATAGAATAGACTATTCTATAATCAATGGTTGTACGTTTTGTATAGAATTTATCGTTTTATATTGAATATTTTATTACAATAGGTAGTTCTACCCATTTCTTTTTTGTTAATAGGAAACATGTAATATTAATATATTGATTATTTTTAAATTTTAATATCGCATTAGCTAGTATAGTAAAGTTTTTTTTCAAACTTGAATAAATAATTTAAAATTAATTTATATAGGTTCCTATACTGATACCTATTACCTATTATTTCGATGAAAACTTTTTTACAATATGTTTATACATTTTAATGTTTGGACGAAAAGAAACCAAAAAAAAAATATATATATATATTATATAATAAATATAAATTAAATAATATTTGTCGTCAATTATGTGTACATGAGGTTTTTTTACATATCATATTCGTAAAAAATGTTTGGCGCGAGGTCAATGTTTTCTGTATAACCGTGGTGAAGGTTTAAAAAAGAATAAGAAACCTCAGCATCATTTTCCAACCATATTAATACACCATAATAATAACATTGTTAATATTTGACATACATACATACCTATTTCTATAGAGTTGGTATGAATGATAATTGTCATTAAAATTATAAATAATATAAATGTGTCATGAGCTCATAGTTTATTTTAAATTTTCAGTTTTTAAAGACAAAAATACTGACAATCCGTTTAAAGAAGATTTGATCAGTATTGGTGGGGATACGGATAGTTTAAATGCGTCATTACCTGATCATGTATACATGGACGCGATGGCATTCGGTATGGGCTGCTGTTGTCTACAGATGACGTTTCAGGTATATTAATTACTAAGGAATTAATAAAATAAAAATTATTTATTTATTGCCTGTTGTAAATTTTTTCGCACAAACCGGTATTTTTCAACATTCAGAAATGGTTTTTATTGTATAAACCACGTGGTGATCTGAATTTCGTGTTATAAAAATAATGGTGATAAAATTGAAATTGTATCTAACAATTAATGTAACATGCAATTTTAATCATTTTGTATATTGCGTGTTTTATATGTTTAAGCATCAATTGATAATAAATTACTATAAATTAGTATTTATAATCAATAATTTAAGTATACGGGTTAGGTTTCTTACCAAAAAATTAAGTACCTATACAGCTTTAAATCTCAGAGAGTTTAGAACTAAATAAAATTCGAGAATTTTTTCAAAAGTACAAATTTAAATTTAAATTAAAAATTCCTGTAGTTTTTTTACTTATTAGAAATCTGTTATATTTTTTTCAAATACCTATTTATAATATTGAGAATTTACAAAATAATATTAATATTATAAGTGGGATAATATATAATAAATAAATATTTGTAAAGAATTTAAAAATATATAAAATACAATATGGACATCTAAATAACTAAAACAGTTTTACTATATTAAATAATGGTATAAAACAAAATTGGGAGATTTCTGTCGCATAAATTTGTGTCTTAGTTTTTTTTTTTTTGTTAACTAATTATTTCTCTCTACTTCATCAATTTTACTTATTGTTCTTATTAAGTTACAAATTGTAAAATATAAATATATTTACTTTTCATGAACAAGATAAAAAAACTAATTGAAATATACCTATATTAGTTTACAAAATCGAACAATTTACAGAATTTAACTTAAAGAAGATAATTTAAATTGAGGTTCTGAATCATAGTTATAATATAGTTGAACCAGTATAATTATGTAAGTAATGTGTTAGATGCAGTGGCATATTTAGGGACTGTCCTGGCTGTTAAAACATCTCTTTTTTTTAAAAAAAGAAATATGTGGCTCTTCTCAAATCGCAAAAGTATAAAACATAAACATAATATATTATTGACAATAATAAAAATATTAATGTAAAGAGGTTAAACTTAAAATGATTCTATGATCAAACTATAATTTTTTTTTTTTTTAGAGGAAAAAATATTGTCTGTCTAGAAACCCCCCAAAAAATCCCTAAATATACTACTGGTTAGATGACTCATGACTATAAAATAATAGATGTTAAACATTTGCTTAAGATTAAAAATATATGTTATTTTACCCTAAAATGGGATTATTAAATGTATAACTTAATTCATAAGTTATGCAAATCAGTTAAGTCATTTAATAAATAAGTATAAGTTGAATTTAAAATAAATTTGTTTTCAATGGAATCTACTTTTGTTAATCTGAAAATAACTACATAGTTTGATTATTGAATAAAGACGTTTAAATCCTACCCAATTTTATGTTCCAGGCATGTTGTATTAAGGAAGCAAGGACTCTTTATGACCAACTAACTCCTCTATGTCCTATTTTGGTAAACATGATATACAAGGTTTATCACATGTTTTTTAATTTATAAAACTTTATTTTTCAAAAACAATTTTAGTTAGCTTTAACAGCAGCTTCGCCCATTTTTCGAGGGTACTTAACAGATGTGGATTGTCGTTGGGATGTGATATCACGTTCTGTAGATTGCCGTACACGACAAGAAAGAGGATTAGAGCCCTTGACTACAGACAAATTTGTTATTCCCAAATCACGCTATGACTCTACTACATTATACCTTTCGAGTCAAGGCGAAAAGTAAAAATATAATATTATTTTAAAAGTATATTCAGCTATGACTTAATTATTTAAATATTTATATAGATTTAATGACGTGCCTTTAGTATACGATGAAAATATCTATAATAAACTTAAATGTGCAAACATCGATCATCAGATGGCTCAACATGTAGCTCACCTATTTATCAGGGATACAGTATCCCTGTTTAATGAAAAAATACACCAGGATGATACCGTTGAGATGGATCACTTTGAAGTAAATTTTACTATTTTATATCTTACAGTTATCATTTTTGATATTTTTCATTTAGAACATACAATCAACAAATTGGCAAACTATGAGATTTAAACCTCCACCACCAAAGTCTACAATTGGTTGGCGTGTGGAATTTCGACCATGTGAAGTACAATTGTCAGATTTTGAAAATGCTGCAATTGTGTGTTTTGTTGTCTTACTTACCCGGGTTATTTTGTCTTATCAATTAAACTTTATCATTCCTATTAGTAAAGTATGTTACAATTATTATTGTAGTCTCAAAAATTATATTACCTTATAAATTATAGGTCGATGAAAATATGTCAAAAGCTCAAAAACGATCAGCTGCTCTAACAGAAAAGTTTTGGTTTCGTAAGAATATATCATCTACATCTAAAGCCACAGATGTCAATGAAAATAATTCTAATAATGATGCCATGTACACATTAATGTCTATAGATGAAATTATTAATGGAAAAGTATTATATTTTTATGCCTAATGATTATATATATTTTAATAAAAAAATTTCATATAACAAAACAAATATTTTCAGACCGGTGAATTTCGAGGTCTCATTCCATTGATTCACAGTTACCTGTCTAGTATGGAGGTGGATACAGACACACATTGCACTATTCAACAATATCTTAAACTGATTTCAAGGCGAGCATCTGGTCAGATAGATACAACTGCTAGTTGGATACGTCGATTTATTCAAGAACATCCAGCATACAAGTATAATACCAAAATAATTTATTTAAAATATATTCTGCGGTCTGTAAAAATCATTTTTTTATTAATTTTATATTTTAGACACGATTCTGTCGTTAGTAATGAGATTAATTATGACCTACTAATGACTGCCAATGGCATTCAATCTGGTCGTATTTCTTGTCCGCGACTTTTGGGAGATTGCGTGTTTGCCAATTCGAAAACGAAGGAAACAATACCGCCAGCTGTACAAAAGGTATATTCTTGTACCCCATAAATAATATTGTTGTATTTTTTGATATAACAATAATTATTTAATAATTTTCATGCAATATGCATTATTGAAATAACAACAGTAACAATGAGTATTTATTGTTTATATACAAATTTATTTATAAATATATTATGTATAATTAAATAATATGAATAATTGTAAAAATAATATTATATGTGAGATGCAATAGGAAATTTTGGGAAATAAGAAAAGTTCACATTATATATATTTTTAAAAACTGTTTATTACTTTAATATTTTTGTGTTAATTTTTAAAATAAAAATTTATATAATAAAAAAAAAAAAGTTTATTGACATGCCTAATCACTGTCATCATTTAAAAAGTATTTGTTTTTTTTTACAAACGCAATAACTTCCTCTTCTGAGTCACTGTTTTCCAACAACAGCTGTTCTTTGATATTATCATTTTTCTCTGTTCCACTCTTATTTGATTGCGATCTCATAATAATATTACTGACATCTTCATCAGCACTATCTTCTAATAATGAGTTCTTATTTTTTATTGGAAAGACATTATTTGTTAAACTGTTTTCTCCATCACTACTGTCATCCAACACTCCTTTCTTTTTAATAGGAATTGGGTCATCTTCTATATCACTATCTTCTAATATTGTTTTCCTTTTTTTAATTGAAAATTTATTTTTCTCTGTGAAACTGTCGTCATCGCTATTATCTAATATTCGTTTTTCTTTGACAGTAGTATTGTTTTTCAATGAAGCTAAATTTTTTTCAGAATCACCATTTTCTATGCCACTATCATCTAATCGAGATCTCATAGTAATATGATTGGCTTCTTCTTCATCACTATCTTCTAATGCTTTCTTTTTTTTATTTTGGAACACATCCTTCCCTGTAAAAGTGTTATCTTCATCACTATCGTCCGACACTACTATATTTTTAACAGGAAGAGGATCATCTTCTACATCACTATCTTCTAATAAATATTTCCTTTTATTGATACTTATTTTCTTATTAAATTCAATGTTTTCACTACTATTTTCTCTTTCTAGTTCTCTTAAAACTTTTGAGGAATTCATTTCTAATGGTTCATTCATAGTTTCCAAATCATCCTTCACATTATTTTTTACAAGAGATTTCCGTATTCTATCAAATGTTGCTTCTACATCTTCATCACTACTATCATCAACTCGGCTAATTACGTCATCAGCTACAAAATTTCCTTCAATTACATTATTAATAGTTATAGACCGTTGGCGGATATCGTTTGCTTGCCATTTACCTGGTATACGCCAGTAAGTTTCCTAAAGTATGAACAATTAGATTTATTTGAAAAAAAAAATGTACAAAATAATAGTGCACAATAGAATATATTACTTGAATACTAGATGGTTTATGTATGCCTAATATTTGCATTACTTCTTGAAAATCAATATTGTTAACGGCTGTCATACATTCATCAGTTAATGGTAATAAAGGTATATCAGATTCATCAACATCCAAATCAGTTGCTGCTTCATCCAAACTTTCAATCAACCACAACAGAGCGGGTTTCATATCTTTATCAATTACTTTTTTAATAGCATTTAATACATAGATAGACGTTAAACTATGATGGACAGAATTTACTTCATCATCACCATCATCTGAATCATTACTTTCGTCACTTGAATTATTTTGATCATTATTAGCTAGACATAAAACAAAATATATATAATAATGCTCAAAACTAAATTAAAAATTTAAATTATAATTTTACTATTCTTTGATGTCTTTTTTCTCAGCTCTTTACGATTTTCGATTAAACCTAATTCGAGTATCTTATCAATTATATGTTTTCTTGGACGTTTTACATCTAATTTTTCCATAATAAAACGCATCGGATTACTTGATTCTCTGAATTCTTGTACTAACTGAGTGATTTGAGTAATTTCAGCTTCAGAATATTCTCTATTTATTTGCTTTTGTTTCTAAAATAACAATAATAATTGTATAATTGGTACTAAATCATAGTAATTTAATTATTTATAATTTTTACATATTTATATTTTCTTACTTTTATAATATTAATATCAAGTTGTTTAAGCTTTTTAATAACGCTTATCCTTGAACGGTCTTGTTTTATTAGATTATTACAGATCCAAGTAACCTCATCTACAATATAATTTTTTTTTATGATTTCACTAAGGATATTTTGTATAATGTTAAATTATTACCTTCATCGGGCATGTTGCGTACATAGTCTTCATGAAGTCTATGTAATTCATCTTCCTGTTCTTCGGTCCAATTAGTAGTTTTCTTATTTTCAACTGCATCATACCCTTCTTCGATTTCATAAGCCACCTTTAAATCTTTCCAGAATAATAATTCCATAAAAACTTTCTTATTTTTTTTTGCTACTTCTGTGAACTTTCTTGTGATAAATATAGCAAAATGTTTTAGTTCCTAAAATTATGGTTTTAGTTTTAAATCTAATGTTTTCAATTTAAGTGGTTTAATTCTATTACTTTATGATTTGGATCTTTGGATAAAAATATCCTCTGAAAAACTCGAAATACAGAAGCTTGGAACAATAAAGCACTGTATTTGCAGTCATACGTAATGCGATGCAGGAGTTTAACTACTGCGTGGTTAGTGGATGTAGAATTCTTATCAAACTCTTTTAAGAGTAGACAGCAGTTTTGTAAAATTCTGGGTTTTGCATATCTTAAAAGTTATTAAAATTGAAAAAATGTACTTATTATTTAAAAAGCATAAATTAATAATAACAAAAAATGTTTACTTTTTCACAAAATCTATGAATTCAAAATTTGATTCTTCCATTCTCACATGATTAAATTCTTCATCTTCTTCCTCTTCTGAAAAATAATTTTCTTGTGAATATAAATTTATTTAAAATATATATTAATATTTGAACAAATTAGTTAACATAATTTAATTTTAAATATTATTGAAATATCATTTTATAAACAAATGATAGAGTTTAATATGTATATATTATATGTTATATTATAGGTATTAATAACATTATTCTTGCATTTTGGCTAGATCATTATAGTGATTATATGATTATAACTACATTATATTAATATTATCCAGTATTATTAGATGCATTAGCTGATGAATCATGGATTATATTAATTATTAAGTTTTTTTTTTACTTTTTTGTACACTACTAACTAATTATCAAATCATGTTAATACAATATCAAATAATAATAAGTTTTATTTTAATAGTTTTGTAACAAATATTGGGACGTAAATTTGATCTTAATTGAATGGAGTTTTTAACTAGATATCAAATTTTTTACAACTAATTAGTAATTATTATTTAATATTTTTTACTTATTATGTTTATTTTGATCATCATTTACCCCTAATACCCTAACCTAACTTAGCAGTTATGCAAGTTTGTTAAATCAACTATTTGTAATGTTCAAAATAAAATTGTGCTAATAGTATGGTTTTTAATTTTTTACAACATTATTCAGTTAAGGTTAACATTAGTTGTGAAATATTAACTAATAACTAAATTATCAAATATTTAGTATTTTTTTACTATTTACCATCATTATTTGAATGTTCTTCATCATTGTTTTGATCATTTGATTGTGTTGTGTTTTCATTAAAACCTGAAAATATAAAATATACTAATTAGTAAATAATAAATAACAAAATAGATGGATTATAAATTTATTGTCATAATATATATATATGATTTATTATTAACCTATTTTATATAATATACCTGCTGGTTCTCTGAGATCTGCATAGAATATCTGTTTTAAAATATTCAATTCATCATCATTGCTAAGCCCTGGTTTTCCAAAGTAACTAATTTCAGGCCAAACTTCTCTGAACAAATACATTTAATATGAAAAGTATCATTATATAATAGTGTATAGTGTAATGAAGTATAAAGAAAAATGAAGAAATCATCAGCAATTTATAGAGTAGTGCCATTATATTTTCAATTGTGTATTTTTTTCAGTGTTACATTATTAATTAAAAATGATTAAAATTTACCTAGACGCTCTCAATAGTTTAATAGCTTCTTCTAAGCGTTTATTTCTTAAAAACATTCGAATACGACACATAGACTCAACTCTAGAGAAATAAATTCAATGTAACATTAGATTAATTATAAGATTCTAAATCAAAAAATATACTTTTGATCTTCCATTGACACTTCTGATATAGGATCATATGGTTTTGCTTCATTTACATCAACAATTAGCGTATGTAACTTAATTATTTTTTCAAGATCTGGGCTAAGATTAGTCCACATAGTATCATCATCTTCTTCTGGTTCAACTTGGGTGGTTACCTTTGATTCTAATGAAAATTGTAATTTAGAAATAGAAACAAAATTTACCAAGTTTTAAATATATACTCTTAGAACTACGCTTCTTTTTCACTTTTTTCTGAACTATCAAATTACGTTGTTTTTTTCCTAGATGTTCCAACAATTTCATGAAAATATGATTTGCTTCAATAAGATCCTTAAGATAAATTCTGGAATACAAAATATAATTTGTTGTAATAATTTAAAAATATTATGTAATATTTATTATTTACTGAGAGAATTTTAGTTCATCATATAAATTTAACAAACTTAATAACAAGTCCCTATATTCAACCATGTAGAATAAATTTGTCAAAATTGTCTGAGCACTAGATTTCAACATTGTATCCGTACCTTGATACATCACTAGTAGTGTATTTATTAACTCCTAGAACAATTTTAATATTGATATGATATTATCACATATAAGTAATATATTATAAACAACAAAAAAAAATTGGATTTAATACATACTTTATAAGCTTTTAGTCCTAAATGCATACGTTTAGACCAAATGGGTATTTTTTTCTTATCAGTTATTAATTTTTCACGACTGTCTTCAATGCGTTCTTGGACAAAATGAAATATGTTCAAAGCCATAGTTTCACTATAGATAAATTAAAATATTGTATTGAAACAAAATTTGAATTAAAAGATAATAAACAATAAGTATTACCTAATTAATTTAATTTCAAATTTGTAATTACGATTGAATTCCATAAAAAATTGCATTGCCCAAAAATAATAAGATTCATCATTAGGTTGACCTTGTGAACGTACCAAAATTTCCTAAATTTATATATATAAATATATATGTATAATATAAGTTATAAATAAATAATAGTAAATACGTGCTAACTCTGATATGTTTCATTAATGTGTTATATGCGCCATGTAAAAATTCAACACAAAATTCTTTTAAAAAAAGTCTAACACTAAATGCAGATTTCCTTTCAATACTAGTGTCCTTTAAAGGCATTCGGTTTCGAGGAGTTTTAAGTGGTTTCTAACAAAAAATAAAAACAAGTGAAAATAATATGATTTCCATAATTATTATGTATTTATATAAAGAATGTATAATAAATAATTAGCTCATATAACAAACCTTGTATCGATCAAAAGCTTTATTAACGTTAGAAGCCATTGAAGAAACAACCATTTCATTTTCACCAATTGATTTCATACCAGATACAACAAACCGGCCACCAAACCTCGAATGTCGTGATCCACTATACTTTTTAAGCTTTTCTAATTTGTCTTTTCGTTCCTTTTCTAAAACTATCTCAAGTTCATGTACATCTCTTTGTTTTTCAGTTTCTGTACGGTTGATTGAAGCATTTGCAAGTTCTGCTGCATTTTGATCTCGAAGCATAAGTGAAATAATCTACCAATAAATAATGTAAATAGCAACGAAAATAATAAATAAATGTAAATACTTACTTCTAATGCGTGTAAATAGTACTGCTGTTCATTTTCTGAACATGCTATATACATAATAATATCTATAAGTTGACTTTGATGCATTGCCCACAAGACCTATAAATAGATCATAAGATTACAGTTAGGAATTATTTTATTAAATAGTAGAATTTTTAAACTAATGTGTAAATTAGTGTGATATGTCTGAATAATATGTTTACATATTGTGATCAGAGACAAAATAAAATAAGGCCAGCCTTAAAAATAGGTACTTTTATTAAACTTAAATAAAAGTACCTATTTTTAATATTTAATATTGTTATTAGTGTTTTAGTTACTTGATCATGTAAGTTGGCATCATTATCAAGTCTACATTCAGCATCGTTATCTGCAGGTACATGAAGTATGTTGCGAACTAATATAAGAAGTCTTACTGTAGACAATACTTTTTCTTGTCCCTTCTCGTAGTACTCCTAAAGTATAAGTAATAGATATTAAAACAATTGTTATATCACAAATGAATTTTTAAACCCTACCGCTTGCATGACTTCAGCCAATTTGTTTACTATGACTGACCAGACATCAATATTTGTAAAAGCTCGTTTGTACTTTTGTAAATGCAATAGCATTTGCAAATAGTTTTGCCTTGCGGTTTTCTCAGAAGGTGGCTGTTCGTTGTATATTAAGAGTGCAGGCGTTGTAAGGTTGACCAGTAGCCGTATGATCAGATCAAAGAGTTCCGATCGGTCTGAATATTCGACCAACAATGGTAATAAATCGGTTTCGACGATATTTGCTGCTCCGAGTTGGCGACGGACCTCATGGTCATCGCCGTCACGTCTGAGAAATTTTATTAGATCACGAATGGCCTCTGTGAAAAAAAAACAAATACATTTTAAATAATAATTTTGTCTTAAATCTTAAATAAAATACAAATATTTACCTGTACATTGTGGATCAATTATGTATTTGTCAGGCCCTGCACATCCTAATGAATTACAAGTGGCTGTAAGTTCAGCATGAACTAAAGCCATTCTGAACGTTTAAATTGACTAAAATAAATTAATAATCATTAACAAATAAATGTAGAAAAACAAATAAAACAATTTAAAGTTTTTATATTATTTTTTTATATTAATCATGTTTTGATAAGAATAAAATAACGAAAACCGCGGGAAAATCTAATCAGAATGACCAACGTGATGAAAAAATATATCGTGTTGTACCTATAATTATTATGTTTATATATTTTAGTTATTTTTTTAGTTACAGGATTACGATATGATTTATGCATTTATCTACGTAGGATGGTGACGGTTCCTCAGTGAAATTAAACATTTCTAAACCATGTAGTATCTAGTTTTGTAATTTGTAGTAGTTCATGACTTCGTAAAAACTTAGAACTATTACTTCTATTAAACTTAAACTAGAATATAGATAGGTAAATAGTATCAACATTAATTATAGATAGTAAAAGGACCAATAAATTTTAAAAAAAATTATGCGAGAGATTGTACATAATAACGTTTTTATGATTTGGGTGAATAAAAAAAAAATGTTTAAACATTTTAATTAATTAAAAATAGTATTTCTTATATTTAATGGAAAATGTATGAGATAAATCTTTGTATTTTATATTGATGGATCCAAAAATTCAGAAAAATTTTTGCGAGGGGGTTGTACGTAAAAACGTATTTATGATTTAATAGTGAATATAAAAACATTTATTTTAAAAAATTTCTTTAATTAAAATTTGTTTTTCTTATAAAATGGATTTTAAGCCAATTTTTCCCGCGTTGTGCGCCATTTGTAGTAATGTGTAAAATTAAGAATAAAATAAAGGGGAGAGAAAAGATGGTAAAAGAGGTATTTACAAACTAACTACTAAAAATGTTTGGTGTATAAAAAATTATGAACTTACCTTCTTCAGAGTGGGTATAATAGTTGATGCCTATTAGTTAATTTTATAACTCTGGATATTAAAGGTGAGTAGGTTTATTATATATTCAAAACGAAATAAATAATTAACACTTTTGATTGATTTGCTGAGTACCGCAAAATTTAAAATACCACAGTATGAATATGTTTAAGAATTTTATTTTTATTTTAAATATTAGATTTGTTGTAAATTTAAGTTATGGAATATAAATTCAAAAGGCCGAGTAACAGTGTAAAAGTTACTTTGAGACAGCGCTTGGACGATGTAAATTTACTCTTTTTATAAGATTTTTTCTTCAGTGGTCATTAATTATTTCGTCATTTTTTAATTATACATATTGTGATATTTCACATCTCTAGTTATATTTGTTTATAAATGTCATTTTTGTATAATTATGCTTACATATTATTATTATAAATATAATTCTAAATTTCCGATAGTCCGGATGTTTACGGTGTGATATTTAACTTATCAGAGATAATCTGTGACCGTGATATTCCACGCACATGTATTATATGTTGAGTTTTTTGTCTTTAATATCAATTTGGAAATATTCAATTATTCTGAATATTACATTTTAATAACGTTAAACTAAATTTTTTTTTCGAATACAAGCCCTGTTTAAAAACGTTTTTATGATTTTGGTGAAAACAAACATTTTTTTTTTTTTTTAATTTTCATTTATTTTAAAATAGTTTTTATTATGACATGATAAATTTAAGGGAGAAGAGAGCAAATTATTTGAATATTTTGGAGGTCCCTAAAAATTCAAAAAAAAATTTACAAGGGGGGTAGTACGTAGGAATACTAAGGATTAGTTCGTGTAAACATAAAGTATGCGTTTATGATTTAAAACTTAAAAGGAAAATGATGAAATAATGAATTATGATATGCCGGCAATACACATTCGTGGCAGCCAAGATCGAAATAGATGAGCTCTTGACGTCTTGTTTCTATTCGTCTCGCCTCGAAGGAACTCGGTCTGGAGATGGTATTTTGTGCCCGAGTCGAAGGACACGAGGCAAGGCGAGCGCGTATAGTCTCGGTGAATTGATGGTGAAAAAAAAACAGCTTGTTTGAGAAAGATAGGTTCAACTGTTCAAGTTAGAAGAAAAGGTTATGAATAGAATGGTATGAACAGTGTCGGCCAGTGACGTGCCCAGCTTCAAAATAATATGAAGCCAAATAATTATTAGTATACCTACCACCTACGTCCCATATAGTGGTGAACCAAGGGTTTGGTTGGAGTGGGGGGTTATGAATTTATATTATTATATTTCAAAAAATTTACGAATAAAATTATTTCAACAATTTTTCCATTTCACAATTCAAAAGCCACTTTCTTACATAACTTATTGAATAATAACTTATTTTAAAAATGTTTTACGTTACGTTGCAGATTTTGCAACTGTATATTTCTTGGCGCTTGGCCTATATACAGCTGTAACATTACTATATTATACTATTTATCACATATTATTTTATTTTCATACGATAAATAGTATTAAAATTGTATATTTGACCACCTAACGTGCAGACCTACCACTTATAAACTTGTTGCCTAGGCATCATCAATGCTATCTTCGGCACGCCACTGGTGTCGGCAACATGTGGTAAAATTTGTAACGTATTACTAGTATAATTTATTGTATTGTATTGAATTTCGCTCAGAATCGTATTTTCTAATGTAATATCATTGCATTCAAATCTTTATTATAATAAATCACTAATTTCTAATAATTGTAAACAATTTTTTTGCTTTTATGATGTATCCAATAATAAAAATTTTTCTCACACTATGGAAAACTTAAAGAAGGAGAGTAAATACAAATAACAAAAAACACTGATGCTGTATTAATTAATGATTATATGTTTTGATGATTTTAACGAAGAAAGTTATGTAGTAGAAATTAGAATTATTAATTAATTTGCTAAGACCAAGATTATTTCGTGATTGTTAAACATGTCAGCAAGTGCCCACGACTATTGTATTGGACCTGCATATTCCAGTTATGGCTAAGACAAAGTCGATGTGTTGTACCGAGTACGGTATACGCCAGTCAATAAAGATAAAATTCTGGCAAATAGCGGAAAAATTCACAACCAAAAATTGTTGTGTGTTAAAGTTTTATTGGTATAATAGTATAATACATATTATGTATTTTAATATATCAAAAGTCCCCATTGATCGTACTGGGGCTTTTTTAAATAAGCTCCGAAAATTTATGCTTTTATAAATATCTCGAAAAATATTGCAAATTTGGAAAAAAGTTTCAAACGAAAAATATTATATTCACAATTTTTTTTAAAAACCATTTCTTATATATTTTTATTTTAAGTTATAGTTTCATAGTAAATCAAATTTAACATAACACATAAGCATATTTGAAATAAAAATTCAATTCTCCATATTTGTCCATAATACGTAGTGTTGTTTATTATACATATTACCATTGATTATATATACTAGTTTATAATATAATCAATGATATTACACATGTTATGAATGTAGATTATCATAATATTTATATGATTTTATTTTAATTTATTTATTATAAATTAAATGTTTAATATCCTATTAGGTATTAAAGTAAGTTAACAGATAACAAATAATAGGATAATATAAATAATTTTAATTTTAATGTTGTATTACCAATGAAAAATAGATTTGTTTTGTTATGATATCCTATATATAACATAAAATTGGCTGAACAAATTGAAAAGTACTCATGTTTGTATAATTTTAAATTATTAGAATACTTCAAACGAGATGTTACTGATTTGGCATGGGAAAGTGTGGCAAAATCATTAAATTATTTTTTTTAAATAAGATCAATTAATATCACTATTAACTTATAACAGAATCATCCGAATTAACTAATTCCATTTTATACGCGCAGGCAAAAATAATCTAATTTCTAAATAGTTGTTCAAAACCACAATCGCGATAATGTGCGAATCAAAACTTGTACACCGTACACGACTGTTGGCGGTGGTTGAGTCGCGTCAGTCGCATCGCGCTAGTGGGAGAGCTGCCTGCTGAACATTTTTTTTTTAAGGGGGAGGCCTTTAAAGGGCTTAGCCCCCTACAATGATTAGCAGCCCCTTCAGTTTTTAAACGAAATGTACTTAAATTATTAAAAATTAAACATGCTGTACTGACAAAGTGATAACTATATTGTTTTATGTACATATTATGTAAATTGTAAATATTATATTTTAATTTTACACATAAAGCAAATCTACATAATCGAATATTGACGTGTAAAAAATATTAGCCCCCCACAGATTTTTTTATTCTAGTTGCGCCTTATGATTCACATAGGTGTTCTGCGTCGAATGATCTCCATGATGACACGTCCCGATGCTTTCGTCAGTTCCGTGGTCTTTACTCTTTATCCACGATTAGTTGGCCACCGGTCGTTACCGTTCAGTATTCACTATTCTGTTCGCTGCTCTCTTTGCACTCCGCCACTTATGCAATATATTTAAGTACGTTTTTTGTCGGTTTTGCATATTTTGGCGTTTATTGGTTACGTTTTGTACCATTGTGCCTGGCATTGTTTTTAAATATATAAATCGATTTATTTGGAATTCAACAGACTAATGCGAATTTTTGACAAAAAACCGGCTTTAAAAACAATGTTGGTCGGCATTAAAATTATAAATTGTATGACAAAAAACTTGTTAAAGTTTGTACACGAACGACTAATACACGACGTAGCCAAATAGATCGAAGTAGGTAGTACATATTACATAATATTATACATTATACTTCCAGACATATTTATCAGAGTGGGCTGTCACATCAGTTATTATAAATTAAAAATATCCAAAACAAATTATTTTAAAAGAAGATATATCTATTAAATTGTTATGTATATATACATATATTATGTACACAAAAAGTACATAAGAAGCTTAATAAAAATTTGAACCCATTGGAATAGAATAACTAAGTAACTGATAACTAAACCATTTTCCTAGTTGAATGTGTTTTTGTATATTAAATATCGTATAAATCGTGTGCATGTAAAATATTTCAAATTATTTTATGGAATAATTTTTGATTCGTTTGTATAAAGAACAGTGGCGTCGCTATAACGACACTATTTTCCTTGATAATTGTGTTTTAATCGGCACTATGTTTATTTGTGGTGATATAAACATTAATATTAAAAAATTTAATGAAATTACTAATGACAATCTTAATTAATTAGCCTATGATCGTTTCTCTTCTTGCATTAATGGATTATGAATACACGAGAATCGATAAAATGTTTAAATCTTGTTTGGACTATATATTTATTAAACAATGTCCTATTTATATTTTTAATGCGTACTTCAAACTGATAAAACTTACCATTTTGTCACGTTAGTTAATGTAAATTTCCCAAATATTTGTATCAAAAGAGAAAACTTTGGTAAGTATAGACTGAAAAAATATTACAATTACGAATATTTGAACTTTCTAATCAAGGTTGAAAATTGGGTTGAGATTTTATCAAATGAAGACGTTGATAATATTATTAATATATTTTATAATAAAATAAATGAAATTATTGATGCCTCTTATATATGCCATATTTGAAACCATGGAAAAGGAACTACTTTAAAAGAGTGGATAACTTTAAGATTAATGACTTCAATAAAAAAGAGTAGACAATTATTTTCTAAAATTAAAAAAAGGCTTTTGATACTAACTTAGTTATTATAAGAAATATAGAAATATACTCAACTGCTTAATAAAAAGTATGAAGAATTTATATTTTATTAATAAAATCCATAAAGTTAAAAATGATGTGAAAGGAACTTGGAATGTAATTTATGGAGCCTTAGGTAAAATTAAACAAAAATCGAATTACATTACTGAATTATCTGATGATGGAGATAACATTTTAGTAAATAATGATGAAATTGTAAATACATTTTTTGTTAAAGTAGGAAGCAAAAATGAAAAACTTTAATAAAGGGAACTTTCAGAAATTGGATTGAAATATAATGAATGAATATTATAGTATTAATGATTTTATTTTTTTAAAGTCTATAATTGAACTTAAAATACAAAAACATTTATTAAAAATTAAACCTTCGACATCATATGTCGTTAGTGGCTTAACTAATAGTTTATTAAAAAATACCTCTTTAACTATCTCTTATTCCTTTTCAATAATATTTAAAAACTCAATTTTCTCTGGAAAATATCTTAACTCTTTTAAAAATTGTGTAGTAACACAAATTTTCAAATCTGGTGATAATTATATTTTTTCTAACTATAGACTGATTGCTATCTCCAACTATATAAAAAAATTTTGAGAAATGCATTAAAGATCATGTAATGGAATTTTTATTAAAAAAAATCAATTCTTTTTGGATAACCAATATGGATTTATTATAATAATAATCTACAGAAGATACTCATTTTTTGGCAAATAATTATATTTGGAACTCGTTGGATCAGAATAATAAAATTATAAAAAATTTTTTAGACATCAAAAAAGCTTTTGATACAGTCAACAACTCTTTACTTTTAAAAAAACTGGAAAATGCTGGAATTAAAGGATTAGTAAATGATCTATTTGAATCATATCTAAGTAATAGAACTCAAGTAGTGGAAGTAAATACAAAACTTAGTAAACCAATGTTTTTCACGCATTCTGTACCTCAAGGAACAGTATTAGGGCCTTTATTATTTATAATTTATATTAACGGTTTGTTAAATCTACATATAAAGGAAAAATAATCTATTATGCAGATGATACCGTAGTCTCATTGAAAGAGAAAACATATGACTTATTGTTCAAATTAGCTAATAACTTAAATATATATCTTTATATCTTGTTACTCATATCGTCCAGGCAGAGGGAGTTGCATGTTAATCAGTGATTTAGTTTGAGAATGAGTTTCGTGATCCCTAGGGTCGCTTACTGCGACCAGATACCTGGTAAGGGACCTTTGTCATAGGGACATGCACGAGTAAATACGAATCTTGATAGTGTTTCATATCCTAAACACAAAGTCCCTGTGAGTCCTACATCATACTTGATAGAGTGCGAAGCTAAACACTCACAGTATTATTGTCAGCAAATCCTAAGGCTTGTACCTTTAATAGTCAAGGCTGCCATCTTAAATAAAACCTAAAAAAACCTAATAATAAGGATATTAACTTACAGCTTTAGGGGCAAACCATATGGAGCACCAGTTTACCCGCACCCATCACAGAATTAGTAATAGATTAAGTTAAATGTATTTTGTGGTATATGTAATATGTCTCCTGTGTTAATTGAATTTTAATTAGTTACAAAACTGTTACCTTCTCGGTTTGATCTCTTTTTATTAAATCAGCTCTTCTTATACACATATTACTCATATTTTACGTTATACGTATGTTTTTACTTATTTATAGACAAATTGTATCGACCGTGTGTTATCGTTCGAACGTTTCAAGGGGTAGTGAGACAATTTGTCGTTATGTCGTGTATGTGCGTATTATGTATGGTGCAATAAATACAGAAAAAAAAACATTTGCGGCATTTCTTTATGCAGAAATATTTAATAAAGGTACTTTATTTTATCTAGATTAAAATAAAATGTCACAAAAAGGTTTTAGTAATATATTAGTATTCTATATAGTACAGTAATAATAGTTTATAATATCATTTTTTATATTCCTTTTCTTTTTTCTCAGTATTAGTTGTTACTTTGGAAGCTGTTCCTTGTTCTACATTATCTTTATCTAATTTCTGTGCTTTGTTCATTTTTTCTATAGTTTCCATTTCTTCTTCTTGGATAACTAATTGTGTGATCATGTCCATTTCTTTATTAGATAATTTGACATCTTCAGTTCCAATTAGTTTTATAACCTAAAAAAATTCATAAGTAATTAAGAAAAGTTTTGAATAAGAAAATGTATGCTATATAACTTACTTTTAATACAGTATCTAATTTTATTGCACCATCATGATCGTCATCAATTTTACTTAGTACTTCACTAATTTTTTGTAGTTTATTTTCATCTGGTATTTTTTGTAATTTTCGTACTGATCCGATTAATTCATCAATATTAATTAAATCACTATAACAAAATCAATATAATTAGTAAACAATGATCATGTAAATCAATACAAATTAAACAATTACCTTTCTTTAGATATTTTTTCATCATTAAATTGTTTAGTTTCAACGTTTTCTTTATATTCCTTTTCTTTTTTCTCTAATTTGTTAACTACTTGGTCCATTTTCATTATCATACTATTGATTTGCTTGAATAATCGTTTAGCTGCTTTAGATTCTGTTACCTGCTCTTTTTTCTTAGTTTTCATTATCTCTTCAAGATCATTTATATTCTAAACATTTAAATGAATCAATAAAAACAGTCAGTATGTTTATTTAACATATTTTACTTACTTCTTGGTAGTCTTTAAGTTCATCTTTTAAATCTTGGATTTTTTCTTTTTCAATAATTAGCTTTTGTTCTGAGCTTATATTTTCAATAGCACTTTTTAATGTTTTTAAATCAATTGATGTTACTTCCTATGAATAATATTTGTTAATAATAATATAATTAAAGTAAATTAAATTTAAATGTTCAAACTTGCTTCTTCTTTAATTCCAGTTGTATCAATTAGAATTGGTGCATTATCAATTAATTCTTCTTTAGCTATAATTGGTTGCTCTTTGGGTTTCTTTTTGGCGTCTTCTAGTTCTTTCTTCTTTTCTTCCAAATTTTCCTTAATTTCTTCTTTCACCTTACGTTCCTCTTCTTTAATTGCTTCTAATTTAGCCTTATTATCTATAGCCCCATCACGTTCACCTAAATCTGCTTCAGTTGATACTCCAACAGAATCAGGTAATGCAGAAATAGCTTTCTTTAGTAAATCACTAGTAGGGATATTATCTGTAAAGCTAAATGCTCTGGAGAGGAGAAGTAATGAAGGAGGAACTTTTTCATTTAATGACAGATTTAGCCATTGAGTAAGCTGTTGTCTCAGACGCTTTTCAGTAAGACCGTAAGCACGCATACCTCTAGATTTACATGCTTGTTGAAGTTCACTTAGTGTCAGAGAATCAACACCTTCTTTTTGTATCATCTAAACATTTAAAGAAAGATAGTAATTAAATAAAGAAATTTAAAATTTTACAGTATTTACCTTATCATCAATTGCTAACGAGCGAAGTTTAAGTTTAAGTTGAAATCTTAAAAAATTTGAAGTCCCAATAGGTCTTAATTCAAGTACTCGACACAGTGCAACCAACTGTGGTCGAGGAAGTGAATCAAGAGTAATCTCGTCTTTGAACAGTTTTGAAAATTTAAGCATTTCATCAGCTGATATTACTACACCTTCTTGTCTTACCTAATAAAATAAATGATTAAAATTAAATAAAACATTATTACGTTGTTGAAATACTTTTGCGAAAAATTCCGCAAATTCTTTGGCTGATTCACTCGCATGTCCTTTTCCAGACACAGACATATTGTCTAAAGTTTCTTGGAGAAATTTTGTCATTTCAAGTTTTACCTTAAGAGACTGTTTTAGTTTGGTTTCCTAAAATAATTTAATACAATATTTAATAATGTAGTTAAAATAATGGTAAATAAGTATACTGCACCTTATCATCTTTTGTTTGAAATGTTGTTGGTAACATACCAAGGAAGTATTTGATGAAAAGAGGCAATGTGAATTCAAGGAATGGAACAATAATAAATACAGAAAATGGTAATAGACGGAAAAGATCAGATACAGTGTCAACAAACTAAAAAAAAAATAAGCAGCAATTTAATGTTTTTCTTTTTAATAATTTCTTTAAGAATTAGTTATATCATTTATTATAAATACTTAGTTATTATATATATATTGTTATAATTTAAAACTAATTTCATTTATTTGATCAAATAAATATATTATTTAAATTACTTAGACTATGATTATGTGTTAATAATATGAAATATGGGTTATTACATAAATATATGTTATTAATTATATCAAGGGTAATAAAAAACTCAATATATATTGTATAAAACCCATTTTGTTCATTTTTTTTTTTTTTATAAATAACAATTAAGAAAAAATTTAAAATTATAAAAAATAATTTACTCCTAACCTTCCTATTTTAAATTTAATGCTAAAGTACATTAGATACATTTACATTTAGATTACTATGTTTTAAATAAATAATTAATTTTTATCTTTAATCTTTAAATGGTAATAATTATCTGAATTACAAAATAGTTTTAATTTAGGTATCATGTTATTAAGTTATTAAGAACTTACTAAATTCTGTTCTCTTCTTGTCAATTCGATACCTTTCATCTTTTTAAAAGCCAATTTAAATGAAATTTTTGCATTGAGTCCTAATAGTTTAAAACCATGATAATAGTGCATTACTTCATCTATAACTTTTTGTTTGATTGTCTTTTTTGGTTTAACTGCAGCAACTTCTTTTCCTTTAGTTTCTTTCTGAGTCTTTTCTTTTACAGCATTTACCGTTTCTTCAACTTTGGAAGATGGTTTTTCTGACAATAATGATAGTGTGCCAGATATTTGTCGAATATTAGAATTTCTAAATTTTAGATTTGATGAAGAATACAATATTGGATGAGGTCGAGTAGAAGAAGCAACATTTGAGTAAAAGGGATTGTGGTTAAAAGTGCATGGTTGTGTATTCAAACAGATAGCACCAATATGTTTATTATTGTATACTCTATAGAAATCTGAAATAAAAATAAATATTCTTATTTCATACAGAAATTAATAAACATTCTTATATAAATAAAAGTTGTAAATATAAATTAACAACACAAATTAGATATATTGGATTGAATTAAATATTTCTTTTTAACATTTAATTATTAAAGTTAGGTACATATGAATCTCATTACTAGTAATTATTATTGATTTTTAAAAATTAATGAATAATGATAATAATTAAACCTTGCATTATTTAGTTAAAAAGTAAGACTACCTATTAATATGTGTGTAGATATTTTTTGTATTATTATAACAACACCACCTTAAACAGTTTTATATAGGTACCTAATTCAATTTTATTCAAATAAAATTCAATAAAGATTTTTAAATTTAATTAGATAATCTTAATATTTTAATATTATTAATCATTAGAAGATTAATATTTATAGCTAGGTATTTATATTTTATATTTTTTATATTTTACATTTATTATCTTTTTCTGTTTTTTAATTATGTAAATTATTCCATTATAAAAAGGTTTATTTTGGGCTTTGGCCTATTTAAGTCATTAAATATATGACTTATGACCTCACTTAGGTAAAAACAAGTAGGTAATCTATTAATATTTATATCTATTTTATACTAATGAGAAGATATGAAATATTATTTAAGTTGATTAACCTACCTATATAATTTATAATACATATACCTATTTAGTATACACAGGGTATAAAGTGGGAAAAAATTCCAGGGGGGACTAATGTCTCCATATAGTTTTAAGCGTTCCATATATCATTTTATGTTCCTAGAGCGTTTTGTAATGTGTAATTTGTTAAAGGGGACGCTTTTTAACCACCATTAGAGGTAGGGGGACTGAGTCTCCTTACGTCCCCCCCACTTTAACCCCTGAGTATACAATATGTTTTGTAACTAATAATATTAGAAAGAAAATGTGCTCAACTACTTTAAGTTATTTCGTTGAATTTAATGTGGATGAAATAGAATTATCTATTTCATATTTACTTCAAATTACCAGCTAGGCATAATTTATTTATTATTGTTTAATAAAAGTACTACCTAGATACTAAATATGTAAAACTTAACATTTTTTTCTTAAAATAAAAATAAAATGCCCATAGGTAGTCATATTTATTTCATTGTATATTCATGTATGCATTTGTCAGTTTAGATATTTAATTATAATAAATACTTATGATAAAACAATTATTTTTTTAAACGAAACTAATTAAGTGATTAAGTGCTATAATTAGCATTATCTGTTATATTATGGTTATTGTTATAAGTTATAAATAAATATGATACCTAATAATTATATATATAAAATTATTATTAAAGTCAGAGGTGTAAATAAGTCAAAAAGTTTGGGAGCTATAACCCCAATAGCCAATAAATTTTTCCAACAAATAGGAACACCTCTTTGACTTTCAAATCTTTTTTGTAGTTAATGAATCTCTATTAGAGGGCTAAATTCCTTTTAATTGTGCAAATGTTTAAAGTGGTGTGTACCAACTACCAATTGCAAAAACTTGGGCATGGATCAGTAAAATATGTAGTTACATAGTGATCCAACGAATGATATAATAAACGAGCAATTGATTTGACGATTAATTTCCTGGACTGAGATAATATCATGTAAAATTAAGATTAATCAAATATCGGTTATAATAATATTATCGTGGCACGATTGGGTACGTCAGCGCGACATCTACATTATCGACCTTGAACGGAATGATTTGTTTTCTGTTTACAGACGTATAGTAGGGATTTGTAAGTCGAACAAAAACAACGCGAACGACAAAATAAACGTAATAAATCCAGGCACTTACTATTGTATGGCCGTAAACCCGTTTGGGCCGCTCTCGTCACGTTCATTTCGGCAATGTTCTATATAGCGCACACCACTGAAACGAACAAAGTCCATTCCAAAAGATAACGAAAACCGGACAGCGGACTTATTTTCGTCAGACTGGCGCGCACCACCTCCCACTAACAAATAATCGAACCCGATATTAACATCCATGACGCGTAATCTATGTAAGCCGCCGCGTCGACAACGACACGATAACGTTGATTTGTCCGTAATATTTTTTAGTATTTTTATTTTAATCGGTGTACATATTTCGGGAATTTTCGATCGCGCATCGGCGTTGTCGACCCGCGGACAGGGATCGACGGAAGGGGAAATTCGGGATTTCACGATCGTCATTAGTACATGCGCGAGGACGGTATGCTGCCCGTTGAAATGGAGTAGGTATGTGGAACGCGTAAAGGACCAAAAAAAAAAGCACTGCCGGATTTGCATCGTAGAAAACATCGTTTAAAAGTTATTATTATTTTACGAGGGAAAGAGTGTCATGGAAATACATTAATACGATATGAATACAGATATAGATTTTGCGCTAACAAACCACTCACGGATTCAAAATGGCGGCCTACACACGGGAGACATTTTTCAGATCGGAAATTATGAGCAATACGCTTTCCATGTGTTCGGTGGTGCATACGAATTGTAATAACTATTTTAAGCGGCCGACAAGCAACAATTCGTTTTTTTTATAGAAACGTTCCATAAATCCGATTCGCGTGTGTTTTGTGAACTGGCTCATGGTTAAATATATATAGCTATGCTTTCCCCCATCTCTAGTGATTCGTTTTCGATTAAAATTTGGAACAGGGATATTGTTTACAAATTCCTCATGATTTCATGTCAAACCTGCCTTTTTTTAACAGTAGATATAACCTCGTTTCTTAATTTTATTGTTTCTTCTAATGTCGATCCGCCAGTTAAACAACCGTCGACGTAAAAATCGTATTTTATAATATCTGCTACCCTTGCATCCTTCGTTTCATCGGGTAAATTTATTAAACAATTTACAGGTGAAAGATGTCTAATACCGTTTTGTATTTGACCGTACAGTGTACACAATCTGAATATTTTTATTTTCTCCTCTTTATCGGACCGCTATAGTATTCTTAGAAAATTCCGTTGCGATTTATCGATACATTATGACTATATCACCGGCAAATGCGTATTTATGCGTACGAAATCTTGCGATTAATTTGATCAGTTCTTCCTGTAACACTGGTCCTTTCATAAACACGTCATTTAATTAAACTCCGTTTTCTGTTTTGCTAGACGCATCCGAATACTACCCGTAATTTGGTTGTACGGCTGTTTTCATTTACTATGTTTGAGCGTGGTAAATATAATTAGTCGTTATCGCTTTTTATTATTTCAAACATATGGCCTAATTCTTAATATTTCTGTATAAAATTCCGATATCGATCGTATATATCGTTTTGCTGACTTAATTATTTCTCTAATGAAAGAAATCTTCGCATTGTAATACGATATACCTAATTACTAAAATAGGATTTCTCTAATTGATTCACATTATTTTTGAATGGAAAATCTTTGTGAATCGGCAGATTCGAGTTACTCGTGTATTTGTACCATTCACGTATATGCTCTCTTTGAAGTCTTGGTGGAGCAATGTCGCTGAGAATAGGTAGCCATTTAAGTGGTGTGGATTTTACCAGTCTACTTATTGATGTATTGAGCTGTTTATCTATTTTATTTGTGTGTACACTATTAATCCAAATGGGTCAGCAGTATTCTGCTGTGGAGTATACAAGAGATAAGGAACTTAAATGTAGCGTGTTCGCATCTGTTCCCCATGTTGAACCGGCTAACTTAGCCATAATGCTCTGGTGCGACTTGACTTTTACTAACAGCCTATGTCAGTATTCCTTATACTTTTACGTAAGTGACTAGTAAATGGTTCCAGTCCCACTCTTAAGTATTTAGGGTGCTGGCTATTTTTTATTTCCTGTTCATTAAAACAAACATTTATTTCATAGCTCGACATTCTATTATTTAAATGGAACACTATTACTTCTGTTTTAAATAGGTTTGGTTTTAGTCTCCAACGTTTGAAATATGAGTGAATATACAATACAAGTGTAAATAATATAATGAAATATTACATTGACTGGCCAGTGCGATATCATCTGCATATATAAATTTTCTTGAGCTTGTTGGAGGAGGATAATTTGTTTATAGGTTAAATATTAATGGGGCACTGAGCTTTGTGGAAACCTATTATTTAATAATCTTATTTTACTTTTTACATCTCCTAATGAGACTATTATTTCTCTGTTACTAAGCATGTTATTAAGTAATGTTTCGCATGGGAACACATCAAAAAGTTATGATAATAGCCCTTTACGCCACAATGTGTCGTACGCAGATGATAAGTTAATAAAAGCGACAGCAGTTTTTTGTTTATTATTATATCAATTTTCGGTGTGGGTTGTGAATGCCATTACTTAGTCACAACAGTTTCTATGTAGGCGGAAACCTGCCTATTCTTGTGGTATAATTTTGTCTATATCTTCTGAGATGCGGTTATAGATTAATTTTTCTAGGAACTTATAACATGTGCTTAAAAGTGAGATAGGTATGTAGCTCTTTTCATCATCATCTGGTTTATCCGGTTTTAAGACTTTTGTTTTCTTAAACATATTTGGTAGTAGTCCTTTGTGGAGGATATCAGTAAAGAAGTTTGAGAGCCACTTTATTGTGTTCGGGCTGCAGTGTTTCAGAAACTCTGGATGGATGCCATTTAATCCGGCCGCTAAGATACAGATACTTATACGACGTATCCAAATAGAGGAGCTATGGAGTTTTATTGGATATTCGGCAAATCAATTTCCACACTCTAAATGAGACTTTCTCCTCCTTATTTTTGAAAAGTTCGGCTTGAATCTCATTCTCACCTGGTGACTTGTGATTCTTCAAATTATTTATTTGATTTTTTACCTCATTTAGAGTGGGTTTGGTGCAATCTATAACATCCCTATTATCTAGGCTAAAAATAAATTCTTCTTTTGGTTCTTAACAATTCAACAATTCTCTGAAATAATTCTCTCATTTTTTTGCTTGCTCATCATCAGTTGTTATCAATGAACCATCTTCGTGTCTTAGGAACCTTTCTTTCTTTTTGTAATTTCCTCTTAGATTATTTATCCGACTGTACATGATCCTATGTGTTCTACAATCTTGTTTCGCATTGTTCATTATATTCTGTATATATTTCCTTTTTTCGCATCTTATAATATTGATAAATTTTCTTTGTCGAGTTCTAAAGCTTATAAATAAGTTTTCATTGTTTGTATCATTTAACCATTGTTGTCTTGCAAGATTTTGCAAGAACCACGGCTTAGATTTTAGTTCTTTATTCCCTAGGTCTATGTTTCCACGTTATTTACAGTTTCTTTTATTTGTTCCCATTTTCTATCCACTGCATCGTTGGATAACTTTTGTTTATTTTGCAACTCATTCTTTATATTATCTTCAAAACCTTTGCTTATGACCGGGTTCTCTAGTTTACTTATATCAAATCGTTTTGTCTTTTTTTGTCAATTATAATTAATCGCTTGAGTTTTTTTATTTTATCCATATACCAAGTAATAGGTGGTCATATAAATTACTTATAATTGAAAAATATGTTTATAGTTTATGGATTTTATGATTTATACATATAATTTATTTTATATTTAGTCGAACTATTGTGTGATAGTTAGCTATAAAATAGTAGCGCTGAAATCAATTTGAATCTTAAATATTTCTAACAGCGCCCGTATTAGCCAAGCGATGTTTAGTCGTCGTGTGCTTGCGCCGTTACAAAAGTAATGAAAGCGCATTCTATGATCTATTGTTTGCATTCTCGTTTTGGTGTCTTCTTAAGAGGATGCCACACCGAAACGAGAACGCAAGCAATGAATCACAGAACGCGTTTTTACTACTTTTGTAATAGAGTGCCTTGATAGAGATGCCTCTCTATCAAGGCACTCTATTTTGTAACAGCGCAAGCAAGCGGCGACTGCACATTTCCTCTTCCAATATAATATTGAATCGTTGTCGTTGTGCCAGCCGATTGCACTCGATAATATTTGATTATGAGAACGGTGTATCATTCTAAAATCAGTCGTTTACCGGTTGTTTATATTATATTTGCCTTGGTTATGTTATTATGTATTACGACAAGCAGCTATACGCATAAGGATAGGTAATCCAAGTTCAAATTCAAACAATAATACAAATTACGTATTTATATCGTATACTAGTATAAGTACTAATAAGTACATCTGCTATTTAAAATTTTTTTTTTCATGATAACTAAGTTTTGATCATAGGGACTTGAAACATTTTTTGAGTATCAACATAGGAGTTCTACAATAGAGAAAACAATTTGGAAATGATTGATTTATTTTCTGACTAAGTATAGAAATTTGAAATTTTTTCCAAAAATGTTTAAATATTTCCTACAATTTTGGGTTTATCGGTTTGAAAATTTCATCGAAGCTTAATCATATACTACTACTGCATATTTTATTTTTGTTTAGGTATATTTGTATAAATCTATGTAAATGTTTTCACTAAGTGTACCTATAAATTTGGCAAAAATGAGATATTGCAATTTATTGGTAAATTGAAAACATTATTTGGTGACCTTTCTAGTGTAACATCAACATTCTATACACAATTATCTATAGGAAATCATATGGATGATAAAAACATTATTTCTACTTTCTAGCTAAAAGGTGTCTACAATTCAGTGGTGTAGTGGAGCGTATACGCGCGGAATACGACGTATAACGACTTTTCGGTTTTTACTATAATGCGTATACTTATAAAATAATTTGTATACGAATATTTTCATAAACAATCAATTTAGTTTTTTCAACAATTATTCACTAATCGGAATATATATTTTAATACCTTATGAAATTTAAAAAAATTAAAACATTTATGTCAAAAACAATTACAACTTTCAAATTGTTAGAAACTTGGAATATAATTATATACTTTGGGAATTTTTTACGTACACTCAAACTTTTTTTAAGACTACACCACTGGTCTACATACAAACTAAAAGAATAGTAAACGAAATACGTAGGTATTGTAAATACTAAATAAATTCACTAAGCTTAGAACTGATTTTATTATTGTCAATAACAACAAACAATAATAAAACTATTATTGATTACGTACGAAACCATAATACGTATTATTCATAAAATCATTATTCTACAAAAACCTGTTTGTTGAATGAAAATATAGTGAACATTGAACACAGAACCACTACATACATTATAAACAATTGGCCGACCACTATTAGAGCCCTACTACACTATGCGTTTTGACAGGACGATATTGACTAAGCCACATCATGCGTTTTTGTTATTAAAAACGTTCCCGCTGTTGCCGACACCACTAGTTTCCAAATTTGACAAATACCAAATATATTCATTAATCATTAATATCTCAACGTGCCTATTTAACATATAAAAATGTATAAATTTCTATTTTATGCATAGAAATTTAATTTTTGTATTTTATAAATACAAATGATGAATATGTAGTAAATTATTAACTATATAATTATAATTATTAATTATATTAACTTACATGTGTTACTTATATTACTATATGTCTAGTGCATGTACACGTGTTTAAAATAATGGTCAATAATGTGGACTCGTGGTTCGGATGGAGTAGATGGAGGAACAGTTTCTAGAAGATTCGGACGATAGTAATTATAATAGAAAAAGTAATGTGTAAGTGCAGCGCTCACAGTTTAGCAATAGCTAATATAGGTTTACCGAAGACAGGTTAAATATATACGTATATATAATATTGCAATAATAAATTGTAATTACTAATTATTATCTATGTACTATAATGAAATAATGAAAAATAATAATTTCATATAAATTTAATGAAAACGTAGCCGCCAAAACGCATGATGTGACATCCACCATATAATATGTGTTTCGATAACATAACCTGCCGATTTGTTTCCCGCCTGACCGCATTATGTTTCGTTCAGTTGGCGACAGGAATCGACCGGTCCCGCTAAAACGAGTAACATCCATAATTAGAAACAATGTAAGTTGTCGTTCCGGTCAGCGGGATGCGTTTTACCGGAACTCGCCAAAACGCATAATGTGGCGCAGTAAAATATATTTTTCTTTTAAATAATAGTTCATCATTTTTCCCGGCAGAGAGTGTGCGGAATTGTCCAAAAAATTAAAATATTTTCTTTTATACTTAACTTGGTACTTCATAGATTTTGAGCTTCATAATGGTCAGAAATTATTGATATTGGTATCAAATGAAAGAATATAACTTTTTCAATATTTTTATTTTTAATCATTTTAGATTTGTAATGGCTGGTCATCAAACAAATCAAAATTTATGAAATTTTAAATTGTGTATAACGATTGTAGTTTATTATTTTTTAAAAAAAGGGTCTGACAAAACATGGAAAATGTTTTACCCTTTAAATTGATTTAAAAATTATTTATCTACGACTATTCTGGCCATTGCAATCCATGAAGTACAAAACTATGTTTTGACAGTCAATTTATAGGAGTGTGGCGTCCTCTTAATATAATCATAATTATCTTCTTAATCATTGCATAGCATTATTATATCATTATAGAATAGTCTATTTTATAATCAATGATATAATTTATTGACAAGTTAATATGCATTTATAACTTATAATTTGTTATATTCTTTCTTATTTTGTTTGTCTAGTTTTTTAAGTTCATGATATTTCTTCTCCAGATTAGTTTGGTTGTAAGTAAGTTCCTCCTATATGGAAAATTAATATAATTTTATTATAACTTTAATATACTTTAAATAGCTTGCTGTGTACTTATTTATAAGGATTTAGAATATCTGCTTGTGTAAGAGTATACAATATTATAATATTAACATTAAAATAATAACAGGAGTATAATTTTTCACTAAGGTTAGCTTTAAAAATATTTTCGTACTAATATACCGATGTATTATACTCGTAATATATCTACATAATACATCTACAACCTACACATTGAATTCTTAAATTAAAACATCTAAATACCATAAAATTATTATTATATTTATATAAAATATTACCTATGTAAATTTACAAAATGTTAGTTTGAATCACGAACTAAAATACTAGTTTGATAATGCCAAGATGCTAGGATAGTTACTAGTGAAATAAAAAATGATTACATAAGGGCAAGTGTAGGAGTTGCATTAATTATGGGACAAATGAGAGACATGTTATGAAGATGGATGTTTCAGAGACAGTGAAAGTTATTATGCAAATAAATGTAGAATAAAATTGGAAATATTAATGGTGAGGAAGACGGAACACGAGGTGGATAGAGTAGAGGGCGAAATAGCTGTTATGAATGGTTGAGAGCGGTAGGAGATTGATATCAATATATAGTAGGACTAGAGTGACCAACTCCATCTAATTGGAAGTGTAATTATGTAAGTCTAAGTAGAAAAAGAAGACTGATTAGAAATAAAAATATAGATTTAATTAAATGGTAACACAAAATATTTTAGCCGGATAAAAAATATCAAATTGTTCGATAGGTGAAGATTATCAGAACGTTTGAGTTTATTTAAAATTTATTTATTTTTTATTATTATTATTTATTTATAAAACTTGTAACTCTTGCAATATACACATGTGCTCCCAAACATGTTTTTTTAAATAGCAAAATACTGTTTTTTTTTTTTTTATACAAGAATGGCCACAGTTTCAGCTAATCTATATACTCGTACTTGTCATTTATTACGTTTAGTAAAGCGTAAAAAAAAAAAAAAGTTTACACTATTATACATAATAGTGAACATTTTACATATCAAGTTAACCTAACCTAACCTAACCTAACCTAACCTAACCTCGACACTTTGTATGACATATTTTATCTATTTTGGACTATATATTTTATTTTTGAAGATAAGCTAATTTATTTGATATATATCGTTACTAGCTAGTTATTTTATAGAACATAACATAATACAATATATATTCATAGAACTTTTTGATGGACAACCTTAAATTTTAAAAACATAGATACCATTTATTATGATTTTTATTGAAATTCTGTTATAATTTGACTTGTGCCATTATTCATTTTTTATATACGAGTATAATAATAATAATATAATAATATATTGTGTATCACAATATTGTTTCAATAAAATTGACTTATTTTTATTATTACAGATATAGTACACTAATGCGGTCTAGCAATGAATTTCTCTTAAATCGTAGTAGTATTTTATATTCAGAGAGGTCGTACAAATAATCCAAATAATTAATATCGTAAATAAAGATAAACTGAATAATACAATATAATATAATTATTATTTTAAGCATTACTTTATGCTAAATAATTAATATATTTCTTCTTTTTTATTGTATCAAATTTAAATCGATATATATATATATAATATATATAATCGATATATTGTATTTTCATAAATACAATTTTTTCTTATTTTCTAATTTTTTTTGCCAATATTAATATGTTTAACATTATTTATTAATAATTTACGCATATTTCTGGTAAATTTATATTTTAATATATTTATTTCTATTGAAGAAATGTTAGATCCGGTGCACACCAATGCAGTGATTTGGTGTTTAATTATATTATTATTTATTATCTTCCATATTATCAATTGTGGAGAATACAAATTCAAGCTACCTTATTATTTTGTTCTTGCATACATTAAGCATATTGCTTAATATAAATTAATTTTTATAAATATAATATAATTAAATATTAGCTTAAACTATTTGAAATACAAATTTACATATCCATATATAAAAATTTATTATTTTAAAAAATATGGGTTTTCATTATTATTGAAATTGTTTGTATCTACGTATAATTGATTTGATCGTTGGATTTTAAAAAACGTCAATTTCAGTACTAATTGTGCGTGGTGGGGTGGTGAAACAACTTCTTAATGTACTTCTCATCAACAAGTAGATGAGTCATCGTACGCAGTTTTAATTTAAATTAAAAATAAAGTTTTATGAGGGGAAAATAAAAAAGCCATAAAATAATCGTGATTATAATAAAATATATATCTTGAAAATAGTTGCGACGAATCGAAGAAGTGAAATTTATATTGTTCATCAAGTGCAGTGTCTGGTTGCGAACTTATTTTTTCTATAATAAATTGCAGTGGTTCTCAAAATTTATCCTCTTACAGGGGCATCATTGTGGCTCTGAGTGTGGATTATATCCTTTACTTTTAAAATAGCCCCAATTGGCCTTCTAAAATAATTCACTGTTATTTATATAATTCAAATTAAATTGTATTCTTATATTATATGATTATTATTATATATTATACTATACAATTTTTTTTGCCGTTTTTGTCTTTATTTTTTGTCCATTTTTATGCATTACTATAACTGGTTTTCAGGTAAAGTAATCAAATCTTAATTATTTTTAAATGTTTAAATTGTTTTTTACTTATTATGTAGAAACTCTCTATGAATGATGGACAAAATTAAAAATGGAGTAATGTAAAAATTTTTATATGGCCTGGTGGAATTTATAAAAAGGACTACTTGAAACCTCGCATACTCGACAAAAAAACAAATGACACGGTGTAAACCGAGAAAATAAATTTTCACGTTCTCAACCACCTAACGTTTTTTATGAATTGTTTATTCTTTAAGATTTATGCTTTTGTCAAACAACAAGCGGATAATGATATATGTATAATAGTATTTTCCAACCGTTTTGTTATTGCAACCAATAAATTAAAAATATGTGACCCATACAAAATTATTCATAATAGTATAGTCTTATAACTTAATATTTTTTTTCCATCAATTAAATAATTAAAATAATTTAATACTGAATAGGAACTTGATACTTTAAATTTGATTGACCATCTTTTGATTTTGTATTTTTTCAATTATTGAGATTTTAAATAAATATATGTTTTTATTCATGCAACTATAGTTTATATCCAGGACCCTTCAAAAAAATTTGTTACACAATTTTGGGTCTTCTTACGCCCTCAGGACCATTCTATTGTTTGTTAGGGGACGATTTATGCACTTTGAGAAACACTGATTTACCCCATCGGCCAATGTGGCTCTGGTTTTTTGCAAGGCTGATTCTTATATTATAATATTATATTAAAGACGTTAACTTATCTGAAAGAATCGATGAAAAAGAATGATTAAAAAATCACCTTTAACTTTTGTTTAGTATATAAAATGTCGTCATACAAAGAGCTGACGGGAACACTATACATGCGTTTTATAGTAATCATTTGATTGTAATTGAATATTTAATTATAGAGTTAAAACAACTGCAATTACCCAATCCTCATCTTCTCACTCTATACTCATTATAACGGAACAGTTGAACAGTTGTGCCAAAGTGTATTTCCGAGCCAATTATTTATAACGGCTAAAGAATAATATAATAATATAGAAATGGACTTTTAAGTGCTCAGCTGAAACTATATATTATTAGTACCTATATATAGGTTTTACAGTTTACGAACTTTAAAACATACGAGATATTCTCGAGAAGCGTGCATTTTTTTGTTTGTTGTACACTATATTGTAATTTACTAAAATTATTCTGTTTCCTATTATGTTTTAAATAATAAGGATGATAATTTAATAATAATTTATTTTTACTTTGAAAATTACATTGGACAACAAGATATCTCTTTATATTATGAAATAGGAAATGTTTTCTGTTGTAAACAGAATTTGTTAATAGCACATTGAAAATTGAAAAGGAACTTTCCATCACATCAATGGAATTTATTAGAGCGTTTATAAGATATGTTAAACTATTTATCAATGCTTAAATTTCCATGTATTCTAATCTCTAGTTATTCTAGTCATTGAAGTTTTTACATCAGTTAAAATTTTAGACATTTTACTTAGAGCTTGGTAACCGATATTGTTCGAGCGCATATTGAAGGACGCCGATCCGTTCGTATCAATGTTTTTAATTATCAAAATTGTTCCATAATTAAAAGTTCCTTATCTGTTTTATATTATTGTTGTTATTATATATTTAATTATTCTATTATTATTTTTATATTGCTGTCGTATGTAAATGTTGCTTACTAACAATTTTAAATTGTAATATTTTATATATGTTCATTTTCGTTTTTGTTAATTATGAATTTATCATCATCGCGTTAATATTATTAGTAAATAAGATATTATATTACTATTAAAATATTATATCGTATGTAATTTTTGCTTTGTCGTTCGTCGTCGTTTTCTATGAACGTATTATAATTATTATTATATTATTGTTTTTCAATTTTAAACCTTTGTCATTCTTCGCCGTTCACCGTGAACGTATTATTTTATTATATTGTGATTTATTTATTTTACTGTTTTTCCGTCGTTTTGTTTATCGTGGTTTTTACTTCTTGCATTGTGCGACCACCATAATTTTGTTATCTCGTTGGTTGTATTATTAACCGTTGTTTAAACTAAAATAAAAGTAAAATAAAATATTTGCATTTATTTTTCGTTTCATCGTATCCAACATCCAACAACACCAACTATCAGTTATGTGAATTTTTATCAACAACTGTGTCTAGGTAATATTTTCACAATATTAATAAAAAAATTATATATTCAACGTCGAGTGGTCGGGTTCACTTTACAAGTCTTTCTTGATTTCGCGTAAGTCCGCCAGCACTCGGTGTGGTGTGTGAGAAGCCGCTAAGGTTGTCGTATTCAAGTTACCACTTATCCCAGCAACAGTTACTAGCAGTCATCATCCGTAATTTAAATGTGTCATGAATGTTTAATTTTAAGTGTTGTATATATATATATATTAGTAGGTAGGTGTTGTATAATTGTGTGGCCATTGCAGTATAGTACAAATAAACCGGTCACACAATTTCCCATCTTAATATTTGTTCCTTAAATAGTATACCATAACCTAAAGTGAACAGGGTTGTCGAAGTCTGACACTTTGAATTATTTAAATTTTTGTCTGTTTTTTTTAAGTTCGATTAATATTCTTTATTTTCTTTGTTTGTGAATAATTATAGTTATGGTCCTTCCTTTTATATCAGATATTTATATTAAAAACAATGTTCATTTTATATTGAACTATTTTTTCTAATCACACCAGTAACTTGACATAATATTAGATTTATATTTTATATTAATTCTATGGCATCGGAGAGTGAATTTGTTTTTGTTCAAGACCGGTCAAGGTCATTTTATAACAAAGAAATTCAAAATTCTACTTTAAATATAGTAAATTCTCTGAAAATCTGAAAAATGGATTTTAAAATGTCATGGTGTTCACAACATTTTATTAATACTGGATCTGGAGGAGGTGATAGGTATTGTATCTTTAAATATTGGTGTATGACAAATATATTTTTCGGCATTTGTTTTAGCAGTACTTTTACTTTCTCTAATTTAGTATAGTGTCCAGGAATGATTTTTGTAATAGGTACGATAAAGCCCATAATACACGTGACACGAATAATTCTATGGAAGACAATTTGAATTGTTATTGCACTGTTCACCATATAATGAGCTACGTCACTTAAATATAACAATATGGCTAACATCCTAGGGCCACAAAACTACAAAATATGCATCGAATCATCAAATAATATTTCCCGATGATATTTATCTTGATAAATATTTACTTTCATTTGATAAACGTTATAATTGTATGAACGTTACAAAAGTAAAATTCACCTAATTAATACAATTTATATAACATTTTTAGAGATATTCCGTGGATCGTGATAAAACATAAGTAAAATACAATATATCTATAAAGTGTAAAACCGATAATTTTTAGTAGTGAAAAATTGTATACCTATAATCATTTTTTGATCGTTACGAGAAAAAGCTATATTATAATTCTAAACGAGTTTAACATTATATACTCGTACTACGTTGTTATACGTATTATATTTAACCAAGCTGGAAATTGAAGAGTTTTTTAGCATATTTTTTTCTAAAATACCATTTTATTTATTATTTTATGAAAATAAGTTAAGTAATATACTTTTATAGAAAAAATTATATTTAACTTGCAACACAAACAGTTTTATATTCTATTCATTTTAAATTTGTCAATATACCTATAGGTATTAAATATAAAATAGGTATATTTATACTTAAAAGCATATGATACAAATTAAAGGTAAAATAAAAAATAAATATAATTTGAAATTGATTCTAATCAAATACAGTAACATATTCAATTAAAAAAATCCTAACTTAATCTAACATTGTTTTTTAATATTTTTAACTTATTTAAAGTCACTATTTTATTTTCATTTAATATTTAATTTTTTTAAGTTAACTGAAATTAAAAGTAATTTTTAATTTTATTTAAACATTTTTAGAATAATCTAATTTAATAAGTTAAAAATTTAGTTGCCTAGCCTTGTATTCAAGCACAATATATTATATAATATACAAAATAGATTTGGCCCATACAGTGATGGGTGTATACATTTGGCCATCATAATATTATTATCTTCATAATATAATATATATTTACCGGTAACTGAAGTATAATATATCGAGATAAGACAATATATTCCAGTGAACATCAGTAGACGGATTTAATTTCAGTGTTACTTGAAGATATGGTAGACAATAATTGGCAAACGTTCGCATTGCTCCTTTCTATCTATATAGAAAGCGTGTTCCCCGAGAAGATTGTAAACAAATTTAAATACCGCGTTTTCATAGACGGTTACACTATAGTAACGGATATAGGGTGTCTCCGAATGATCAGACGACTGATATTTGATTGTGTTTTTTTTTTTCCAAACCAATAAAGATTTAACAAATTAAGTTTTTTTTCTCAAAACTCTCTCTAACTTTCTCTAACTCTCATAAAAATTTGAAATTTGATTTTATATGCATGTTTTAAGTTTATGATAATACCTTTTTGTTTTTTACTATGGTAAGAATATACATGAATATACAATATCTCACATGCTTAAAAAAGTAGAAAACATTGGATCAAACTGTCATAAATAAATGTATACTATTAAATTTTTCATATTATTCATGTCTATAAAATGGTGAGCTGTTATGACTTCTACAAAAAAAATCTAATACAATTTTTGTTATATTATGGTGAAAAATATATTCATAAAATTATTATGATGAGAAATTATAAAATACACGTATAACTTATATATATATATATATATATTAGGTATTTTATTGATTAATTTTATTTAATTTTTATAATATTGTCTTTACGCAAAATGATTAAATTTGTCAAATGTATAAGACACACCCTGTATTTTTATTCGCATAACGCATGCTATTTTAAATTAAGTCAAAAACCCGTCAAAGTCGCATATTGTGAGACTTTCTTAATCTTTATGTACACAAATCATTATATTATAACTTACTCTCATAATATATAATGTGTGTATTTAATGTCTTAATATTATACTTGAAATTGTGATTAGGTATACTAAACGATTGGTGTTGGAAAATGTAAAATAGAGTTTGAATTAAAACTCAATCTGGTATTTATTTTAACAAACATTTTGACGTTTTAAAATTATTTAATTATAATAAAAAACTTACTTATATATTTGGCACGGAGATATGACGTGATGAATTTAATTCAAAATAATTTTTTAGTTTTAAATTTAGAACTAACTATACAATTCAAATAAATGATGGAATTTCAAATATATTTTTTGAAATTATGAATCTATTATATATTTTTATATTTTTATGTATTTGTCCACTATAAAAAGTAAATAATTAGCACTACAATAGTAAAACAACTCATACGTAAAACAATACATAATTAACTACTATCTATTAAAATCACGTATTTTCTCTCAGTTATGTTGTTAATTTGAAGCAATGTCTATAAATATATAAATAAATAAAATGTTAGATGTACTTTTAACACTTAAATTGGTTCAACAAGTGTGCCTATTTCCAAACAATGATAATATCATATTGACAATTCATATTCGCTGTCACATAAACTAGAACATGATTTAAAATTATGAAATAAATTCTACTTACTACCTATTTAATATATTTTCTATGAATTTTATAAATTTTCGTATTTGTAAAGTATATTTATAAAAAATATTAATTTTTAAATGTTTTAATGTTTTGTAATTTAGGTTAAGTTTTATTGAAAATTAAGTCTATTTTTTTTACAAATTTTACAAACATTTTTATCGATTTGTTTATCGTCAACTTATAATGTAACCTAAATTCTAAATTTAGATTTTTCTCTTTAAGAATCAGAGTAGTTACATTTTTAAATGGCCTTATAAACATAATTAATATATTTAGGTACGATAATTATATGTATATGATATCGATCAAGAAACCAATTGTTGTATGATAAAGCAAGTATTAAGTATATTTTGATGTATCTACAACTTAAACCTAACCTAACTTTTACGCAGGAAAGTATGAGCCGTATATCAGTTAGCAAGAGTTAAGTATGTATTTATTCGAAAAAACATATAGGTGTCTATTGAAATTAAAAAAAAAATAGTTCTATTCTACAAGAGACATGTTAAGTTAGCGTGTAAGGTAATCGCTACAAATCGAGAATTTGATGTGAACAGCGGATTTATGTAGCGGCGTGGTCGCTCTAGAATAGAGAATAAAAATACAATATCAAAAATACAAGTACTATAAGTACTATATGATCATTTATAATTAATTTAAAGAATTAATTGTTGCTGTTTGATTACCAAAAGTAAATAATAAAATAATATATTATTTAACGAATCCCGAACATTGTTCTTAAAATGAATAACTTAAATACAAGTGTCGACGTCTATAATAATAATAATAAATAACATAATGTAAATATTTCGCAAAAGAAAAATGCGAACGAAATTAACGCTGGTATTCGCGGTATGACGAAAATCGAAACGAAACGCAAGTGCATTATACGAGCCGGTTAAAACGTTTCTCCTGTATTTATTTTCTTCAAACTGCCATTGGGCCATTATTATTATATTATAATACGTATCTACCTACTAAGAAAAACAATAACAGTATCGTTATCATTATTATTACGACGACAGACCAGTTGGGTCTGATTTACGTGTCTCGTATCTACTTTGTACGGAATGAAACGATCCCTTTTTTTCATCTCCCGAAAACTTACCCTGCGTGTGCCAAAACATATATACATATATATTTATGTGTGTGTGTGAGAAAACATTTAAAAAGGATATTATTGAAATATAAACTTATATATATATGTATATGTATTTCTTTTTAAAATGGTTATCAAACCACGTTTTAGTTTTTGTCGATCGGTTAAGTACTATACAGGGTGAATTTTTTATACATATTTTTTATCACGATCCAGCTATCACCTCCGAAAAATACACATTTTAATATAAAAAATCACACACATTATATTCCATGTATAATTTGTATATAAATTTAATAATTAGCCTAACTTCACCTAATCTGACATAACTCACATCGTCCTATATGATTAAGCAGTTAAAAGTAAAACACTTCATAAATAATTTTAATTGAGAATTTTAAAAGAATATACTTCTATAAATTCTTATAAAAATGTAATCCAATAAAGAATTTCTGAGTAAAAAAATGTTCAAACTCGATAGGAGTATTTGATATATTCCGATTATTATATAGAATAGAATGATGAACACAATGATTTCGACAACTTTTCTAATATATATTGAAATAATTTAAGTTTTAATAATTTATTTTCTACAGATTAATATATATATATATATTAAATTGTAATACTCATTAATCATTAATCATTATATCCTTTTGATATTAATTAAAAAAAACCATCACGTATAAATGCTTCATATTATGTATTATAATTTATTATATTTTAAGTATCGTTTGAAAATCAAATTTGGGTACAACTTTACAAAATCTGTAGGGGACCTCGTGATGGGTACGATAAAGTATAAGAATCCACACTGAAAAAGTTACGAATGTCTTTTAAGAGATAATCGCTGGATTGTGAAAAAAATCATCCTGTAGGTATATGCTATGTGCTAGAATTCCATTTTATTTTTTATCATTTCCGGTCGGACTCCATATAGAAAATTACACGCAATAAACTCGAGGATATAAGGCGATTATCGTATATGGAGTCGAATAGTAAGTGTCGGCGTATATACGTATAATCTAGCTCCGAATTCCGTTACAGACCTCGGTATATATACGTAAATAGGTATATACCGTGATAACGACGTTCAGGCGAGACCATGCACAAGAACAACAAGATACGCACGAGAATATTCAAATTTTCTGTAAAAACAAAAAACATCCCGAGGCTACCTCACAAAGTATGAATATCATATTATAGAGATTAAATAATAACTTTTGAATTTGAATATATAAAACCATTTCTTTCTTCAAAAGTAAATAATAGAAATCGTCATTATAATATACGCACAGATCCTAAAGTTCTAATAATACATTAATTAAGCCGAAACAGAAAGACAGTGTTATTATAATAATTAAGAATTTCTATCTATACATACTACATAGATTAAATATTATGATTTTAAATCAAACAATTTAGATTTAAAGTATAATTAAACAGAATTAAAAACAATATAAACAAATTAAACTAACTCTATGATTTAAAATATTTTAAAATACTAATTGTATATTATGGTATATTTTTATATTTATTACCAAATAATAAAAGTTATTATTTTAACTAGTTATAGGTTTAAAATTGAATAAAAACATAAAAAAACAACAAAACGACAATTTGTTATAAACGGGGATTTATAATACAAGGGTTCTTAACTATCTAAACTAAACTTAAGGCTAGGCAAGTTAAATAATTTGTTTTACTCGTTAAATTAAGTTATTCTATACATTTTGATGTTAAATTTAATGTTTAAAGTTACTTTTAAATTTAGTTACTTAGAAATTTAAAAGTTAAATGAAAATAAAACCTAATTTAAATATTATATAAATTAAAAGAAAAGTGGAGCTCTTACGTCCTTATGGCTATTGGAGAAATTAGTGGTTTATTGTTTATTGTAATTAAGATTTGAATGCAATGATTTTACATTCGAAAATATGACTATGATCGAAACTCAGTCAGATATACAATATATCATACTGATAATCCATTCCAAAATTTTACTATCTATGAGAATATTCAAAAATATTTTAATTCTCTATATTCAAAATTGTATTACTTATAATAAAATATTTAAAATCAAATTCGTCAAAATCACAGTTTCCGCGAGTTTCGCAATTTTTCAACCATTTCTTATCTAAAGGAAAAGCTTTAGAAAAATTCAAAAAATTAGCTAAATAAAGTATCAAGTAGATTCAATTTACAGACTATTATTTATAATCGAAAAAATATTATCAAATATTAAAAAAAATATATCTTTGTAAAACACGGAAGAGTGTCCTCGCTTCGCTCAGAATCTAAAAATTAATTGATCAAGTTATAATTTAAATTGAATTAAATTTTCATTTTGACTCATTAATGTTTAACTTAGCTATTAAGTCTAAACTCATTTCTAGAAATCTAAGACTTAAAATTATTTTAGCTATTCGAGAATTATGTATATTAATTTTTACCAAAATATATAATGAGCAATTAGTTATCAAATATTAATAATAGGTATACGAGATGCATTTATCCAAAATTCCGACGATACGTTTAATTTTGTCATTCAGTCTGAATAATTTAAGAGTCTTTTAAATATTTAAATAAAATTACAATAATATGTCTATCAATATAATGTTAACCATTTCGAAGAATGTTAAGACTTCCACTTTCCAGTAGACTTATTTTATAACAGAGAGGGTAAATAGCGTTAATAAAAATCTCGAATTATGCGTCCGGGACTTAAGGGAATTCAGCGGATTCAGCATAATTACTTGCTTCAGCGTTTTTTGATTAAAAAACAAAATTTAACTTACAACGAGTAATTTTAAATCATTATTTTTTAAAACATCTTTATCTATAACACTATATTAATTTTGAATTGGGACACTGGCAAAATAATAAAAACGTATATATTAGTGGTCACTTAGCTACGTATTTAATATAAATAACTATTACATAGTTTTTATTTACATCTTTTGGGGTTGCATAATTTATTTTAAACTTAAGTTTATCTTAGGTTATAATATGAAATATTTTAAATGCATAATTTGACATTAAAACTTGTATTACGTATAAATATGCACAAAAAAGTAATAAAATCATCCTGGGTCATTGAGCCACAATTTCCAAAAAATTGCAAAATAAAGTTTCACTTTTGTATTATATATTATCATTAATCGAATTATGTATAGGTAGGTGGCGTCACTTCAGTTTTTACTAGACCCATAAATTTGCCGACTATTTTTAAGAACAGGAGTGGGAAGGGTAATTTTTTTTGGTGAGTATTTTATTTTATTGTATAAGCGGTAATCAATTAAGGGCTTGTATTTAGGGGTTGTTATTTTTTAAATCTGCCGACTTAGGATTTGGCTAATTGTAGACTACGGCAAATGTATGAGTTGCCTCCCCCCCTCAAATGACACCACTGGGTAGGTTATATCTTATATATATAGGTTGGCATCTCGATAAAACAAAAGCAACTAAAAAAAAATTCACTTAGCATTGAATTCGAGCCCTATTATAGAATAGTTTAAATAATAGTATACAAAGAAGGTAATATTTTACAGGGAAAAACTATTCAATATAAGTTTGAATTTAAAACGTTTGCCCCGTGGAAACCTTTAAATAATTTTTTTAAAATTAAGCATTCTTTTTTTTTTTTTATAAGAATATATATTTTGCAATTTCGATGGACAATGTATATTATAATTATTGGTAGGTAACAAGAGTAACTTCAGTAATGGAGACCCCGACCATGCGAGGTCGATTCCGTTCGATATTATTATGTTTAATGAAAGGGTTATTATTACGAAACAATAATGTGATTAAATATTTCGATAAATCATTACAGTTTTTCCGTATAAATGTACTTAAATGATTACACAGACGTATTATATTATTATATAATATAGAATACAGATCCAAGTATCAGTGAGTGAACCGCGACACTGCGAGTGTGCAGTGACATTATATAAACGTGTCGTATAGGAGGTTCTAAATATTATATTCCAATCGGCAATAATTAATTATGCGATATTCTGTCCGCCGTAATACGCGTACAACAATGTCGGTGGTAATGGCCGTATTTATAATTATTATTGTTGTAATAATTATAATTATTATTATCATCGTCGTTATTATTACTCCGAAATTATTATCGCGAGCGCGCGAAAACGTAATGGTGCGGGCGCGTCCGTGTGGAAGTACGCGTGTTTAATGGACTAGACAGCCGTGACCCGTTATACCATTATATCAATAATAATTAGGGCTGAGATTCGGATGTATTTAAAAACGTAAAAAAAAAAAAATCTAAATTAAATATTTATGCGATAAAAAATAATAATAAGAAAAAAATGACGAGTTGGCTTTTTTTTTAAAAAACTATAATTTTTTAACTTAACGAGTTAACCTTTTTATAAAATACCTAGGTGTTTTTAAGTTAATTATTATTTTATAAAGTTAAGTTGTATAATATACTTTTATAAAACGTACAATTTTTTTTCATTTTTAACTTGCAACAATATTAGTTTATATTTAAATAACTTAAAATTTATCGATATACTTTTTATAGGTAGGTACATAATATAACACAAATTGAAGATTAAACGAAAATACCTATATATTCTTTTAAATTGACGTACATAACACTTGTATTAATTTTTAAAAATTTAACTTTTTAACCGAGTTAAGTTATTTATAATTTAACATAAACATTTATACAATAACTTAATTTAACGAGTTAAAAAAAAATATTTAATTTTCCCAGTTTTGTAATATTTTACGTATAGGTATTATAGTTTATTAATAAGAAATATACTTATACAATATTTTTTTTTTTAAATCTTCAAATTAGGATCAATATAATATTATAATATATTTTGTTTCAGATTTTAGTATTCCAATAGGATTATTATTTGTAACGATCGACATTAAAACCTTTCAATTTAATCAAAGTAATATTGTCGTTAATATTATATAGGTACATATTCTCGCATAATAATAATATACCTACGTATAGGTATATTATAGGTATAGCCGTATAGATGTATGTCTGAAAGATTGAGCTCGTTGCCTTTATTGATTGTTTAATTTCACAAACCGATTTACTATATGTATGCAAATTGTAAGTTTGCAGGATTTTATCAAATAAACATAGACAATATTATTGTACCTTTAAATGTATTAACTATATAAATATTTGTTTAATTATGTAAAAAAAGTTATAAATTCATATAATAATATTAAATTTTAAAATGGAAAATTCGGGAAAAAAGTAAAGAAATATGTAAAAACATGTCATCAAATAAAAACATTAATACTGTTTTTTATTCTTTAATTTGTAAAACCAAATTATTCATTTGAATTGAAAATTTTAATAAATATTAATAATAGTTATAACATACCTATTGTAGTATTGTGTCATTTGTTCGAGAAATTATATAATGCAATATCGACATAAACGTAAAGTTAAGTTGGTAGTAAATTTATATTTTTTTTTCATAATAACTATAACAAGTTATTTTTAATTAAAATTTAATTAAGTTTATTAAGTTTATGAAAATTAAAAGTTATATTTTAATTTTCATATTGTTTTTATTTAATTTCAATAACTTTTTTTCTATTAAACATTTATCACACATCATGCTACTTTGATAAAATAAACGTATACATATTTTCGAAAAAATATTTTGTATTTTAAGATATTATACTAAACAGCTATTAATTAATTTTACTGCCGTTAACAAACGTGAAAGTTTTCGTTTAATTTTCAGGGCAGCTGTAAAATCTCCCTTAAAAAAGCATCGAGAAAAAAATCGCCGAATAGTAGTTTAAGATTATATAATTGTTATAATTTTTATTAAACCATTTTTTTTTATTTCGCATTTGAAACGACTATATGAGTCGATTGTTGTGACAAAAAATTACGATAGTCTTACGAGTCACGTATATATTAAATTACGAGTTTCAGCAATGTTTTAGCCTCAGCGAATAATATTATATTGTCTCTACATAGTATATTTTCTATTGTCAATAATAATTAAACCAATAAACTTTAATATATAATATACAACTTTAATAAAACATAATTTGTATAAATTTTTAAAAAATATTAGAACGCATTTATATTTAAAATATTATCATTGGTTACTGTTATAATAATTGTATAAAAAATATATATATATTTATGGTCTCATTTAGCGTTATTCGAAAAAGTTTAATAATAATATAATATTCTTCGAATATAAAAAAAGTAAGTTACAATCAATATTGTATAGTAAACATTTGAAATATTCGAATGCGTGTTTTAAGTTAATTTTTTTAAATATATTTGATTAAAAATTTTAAATTATTTTCAGTAATTTAAGACTAAGCTAACCTAACTTAATCTTCTTATTTTAAACTAGTAGGTATATTTAATAAATGTATATTATTTTTAAAAACAACTTTTAAAAGTATTTTAAAATTTAAAAATATTTACCCTTTGGAATCGTTGAGAAGTTGTCTTATAAATGTTATTTGTTGTTGTTGAAATGGTTTATATTGGAAAACTTTATCGATTATTCGAAGGATTTTAGTTGGGAAATAATATGATATTTCAAAATAATTATGTCAAGTTGTTTCGATAGAAAATCACTTACAGAATGTTGAAAAATCGACGATCAAACGTTGTACGAATGTAAACAAATGAAATGAATACAACGTAAAGTAAAATCTTATATGATTTAAACTTTAACCGGCATATTACATTATAATATGATCGAATAACATATTATATGTAAAAATGACGTTTTATTGCGAATGTGAATTGTTCTATCAGATTAGGTTTTTATATTCAATCATCGCAAGTTAATTTATATCATATAGGTACGCAGAACGGAATGGAATTTTCTCCGATATTACATATTATAAATTATTATAATATTATATCAATCGGATATTTAAAAAAATATATATTTCCCTCTTTGTGTGTCTCGTATATAATGGCTTAAAAACTGAAGAAATAAAATATTACTTGTGATATACATAATACTTTTTGTTATTTCATTTTTACGTGTCCCGAGAGGTTTCTATAATATTATTTCGTCGATATCTCTTCGAATTTCCTCCCGAAAATGAAGAAGACAAAAAAACTTTTTCCGTTTTCCATCAATTTAATCCGGTCGCAGCATGCGTAATTTTTTATTTATTTTTACGTATTTTCTGTGTTTTTTTAAAATTTTTTTTTTATCCAGCGCACAGTTATCGCGCTAACGACTCGACGACGAAATATAATATTAAACACACGAACCGTCAACCGCTACCGCGGTCGGTGTTCAATGTACACGGAGATTCCATTACCAAACGCGTAATATTATTATTGTTTATAACGATGATGATATTATTATATATTTTTATAATAACGCGCGTCGGAAACAAAAGCCGGGCGGGTAAAAATAATATTTATATTTGTCATCGTCGTCATCGTCATCGTCGTCGTTCATTGAGCGCGCGGTGGAATATTTAATTTGACAGTGTAATATAATTTAGTAGGTATCTGGTGACAGGTATATAGGTATATACCTGATATTAGAACGAGCCATCACCAACGTTTGGGCGTTAACACTTTATCCGTTTACGTCTCTATCATGGCTAAATGTATATTATTATATTTAATTTATATTTGGCCACGACCTCTATTATAATCATAATAAGTATAGCTTTTATAGTTAAAAATTTTAAATGTTTAAAGTTTATTTATGTTTTCATCATTTTTTCACTCGAACTCGTTAATTTATTTTACAATCATTTATAGCAGGTAAATAACTGTACACCTATAATACAATTTACAACATTTATATCTGTATATATTTTATTAACTATATATATATAGTTTGATTATACAATGTGTTAAATTTAATTCTATTTGTAGTTATATATTTTTCTACGTTATCATTATTATTATTATTATTATTAATTTTACAGTATTCATATATCGTGTTTTGTGTTACCTATTTAATTTGATTTAAATTTGTGCTTGAAAATGGACTTTCATGACTTTAAATACGAAATAAGTTTAACTTCAAACGAGTTAATTTAGAATTTAAATTGTATTTATGACTTTTACCGACTCCTTAACAAACTGAGTTAGTTAACTAACTTGAATTAATTTGTTTCGTATAAACTTGTCTGTGTCTTTGAATATTATATATTATTAATTATTTTGTAATTTATTTTACTTTATTATTGAAACTTTAAAAAACAATATTATTATATTTGACTTGTTGATATTTGGTGATAAACATATTGTTACATTGTCATGTTGTCATTTTACTTCATGTTTGAGGTTATGAAAAACTAAAAAAAAATACTATGCTTTTGAACAAGAAAACTTAAAATATGTTTTTAATTTTTATATAACAGATGACTCCCTGTTTTTGTTTTTGTTAGATCTCTGATGAAGATTTTGTTATAAAAATATAATATTGTTCGTTAATTTGTGCATAAATAATTCAGGATTTTTAAACATTTTTATTATATATAATTAAAATAACAAAAGTTATGAAATGCTAATTTAAAATTGTTTTATAATACGAGTACCTAGTTAAATAATATATTTTGTCAATTTTAATATTATGAAAACATTTGTAGTAGTTTAATCGTCTTTTTTTAAACGTTTTTTTGTAATTAGAAAAAATATAAAAAGTTCTCTCTTCAATCCTAATAAAGTTATGTATTATAACGAAAATTTAATAAATAACTATAAACTAATAAAATAGGAAATTCGAATATCAGAAGTAAAAAATTGCTTACGTTTAAATAATTTTAAGCTTCAAATTTGTATAATAAAAGTAATAGGAAAATTTTAAACGAATTTTTATTCTAATCTTCAATTGAATGATTTTTATTTACTATTAAACGAAAATTGACAAAAAAAAAAAAATCAAATAAATGTATAGGTACTTATACTTTTATAGTACTTAAACAGATAGTAGGTATATAAAAATTAAAAATCTATAAAACGATCATTTTATATTGTTACAACATTTGTCAGACCTTTTGGATGTACTCCATAATATGTATACCGTATGGGGATTGCTATAAGCAAGTGATATTAGTCATGCAATTATTTTTTTGTTGTTCACTGAATCAACGTAAAATATCAATAAATAATACTTAGCGTACGTATACGGAGTGATTACAATATTTTATGTTACCAACGATTTTCTCGTTTTATAATCAATAATTATTAACTAATAAAATACGTAAAAATTATGATCCAGTATACTTAAAAACTGTTTGTAAGTTAAAATAATATTTTTAAATGACGTCTTTTAATGGGTTTCCTTTGTGAGTGGAAAGAGAAAACATTTGAAAATCAAACGGGAACGTAACATTTCGATCACCCAGTATACACACACGTACTCGTTGACTTGTCGTTTAAAAATGAAAACTATTCGTAGATATTATATAGTGTACATTTTCCGAAAACGTTTCTTATTTTCGAGACAGTAATCCGATTGTCGCTGGGGACAATTATACATGATGCAAAGGGGAACCCTTCAGTAAGACCGACGGCTACACTGCGCTACCAGTGGCGAAGGGATTCGCGTGAACTTCCAGGGATAATGCCCGTAGGATATCGAATCAGTCGACTCCGGACCACGTTCCCGTACGAACTGCAATCCCTCTTCACTGACAAGGAAGTTCCCAGGTTGCTTTCCTGCTCTGCCGATTACTTTCTTGTTCACCGTCGTTATTATTATATCGGTCGACGTCCGGAGAGGAACACAGCACCAAAGGGTCGCGTGAAACGCTTAGAAAAATGTAAGCCGCTTCGGATGTTTTCGCGATTCTTCTTATAAAACGTAAACTTATAAAAAAGGTGAGAAATATAATTTTTTTGATTTCAATCGACCATTAATCGTGTTGAAGAAATATTGTAAATAACTCAATAAACATTTTACAATACTACAACTCTATAAGTATTAAGTATAATATAATATTGTGTTTGTGAATGATTTATTTACAAATTGAATAATTTGATTATTAATTAGGTATATTATAATATATTGTATAAAATAAATATGGTTTATGGAATAATTTTTTACGATAATAATTTGTATATTAGACATTATATTAATTATATATAATTAAAGGTGGAATAAAATTGGCTGAATGTATGTAGTACAATGTATGTAGTCATTTTTTTTTTAAATTTTCGTATTTGAATTAAAATAAATCATTTACTAGGTACTCGAAAGTGTGATAGTTATTATAAAGTTATTATATTACAATAAACTGACTTGATAAACAATTTTAGTTCAAAAAATAGAATTTGTAGAAAAATACGTACCTCAGGTATATTATTTTTACTATGTGATTAATTAATCTATTACAAAAATTTTAATATTAGATAAGAGTCAGTAATAAATTTATTTAATTTAATAATAATATATTGTGGTGAAAATGAAGTTCTTCTATGTTCAGTTTGGTATAAATATTAAAATAATGGAATTCTTATTGATTTAATCTCATCATTGTCATTTTATAACTTGGATAATAAATTTTAATCTACTAACAAATAAATTTTATTAGCTACTTAAGTATAAAAAAAATTTCAATTTTCAATTCAATTTTTAAAATTTTAAAATTAAAATTTTTTTTTTATACGTTCTATGAAATTTCTGACTATTCACATCGAATTATATTTTATTTATTAGTTTGTTCAGAATTATATTCAAAATCGACTTACATACATCTTTATCAGTTAGTAAGATGCTAAAAATATAAAACCTAAAATCTAATGATAAATAAAATATAGAAATTAAAATGGTTTTAAATGCATTCGAATATATTAATACAGAAATAATATTTGAAAACTGATTTCCTAGACAATATATCTTAATTTTCTAGACAATTATTATTTTGCCGAGTAATAAAGAAATATCTCAAGTCATTGATTAACTTATTTTTTTTCATGTTATCAATCAACAGATCAACAAGAATTATTGAATAGGTTTAAAACCCTCAACGGGTTAAGGCAACAAAATAGTATATTTCATAGTAATTTATAGTAGATGTAATAGGTTTATGGGTTTGTGTTCATTAAACTCTAATGTTTTTTTCATACAATTTTTAATAAATATTAATTTCATTTATTTATTGTTTAATATATCGTTTCGTTTAATTGATTTAATACATTTAATATATTATTAATTATAAAAATAATGACCACAATAATCCTGCGGTGGGAAAGCCTTTAAAATTAATTTTATAAATTCAATTTGGTAATTTTTTTTTCTAATATTTAGTGTAATAGTGTTTAAAATGTTTAAAATTTACAAATACAGGTATTTGGCAATTTATATTTTGTAGTAGTCTATAAAAACGAAAATGCTGAAAGTAAATTCAATTAAATGTCTTGAATATAGATGTTTAAATTTAAACATCTAATATAATTTTATGATGGTTCTGAATTACCTCACTGAATTTAAGTTGTTACACTGTTAAGATAAATTAAAATTATTCTATGGAAATAACAATTTTGTAAATATTTTGAATTAATACAAGTTTATAAAATGTTGCATATGATGTGCTTATTTTTTATCGAATTTGATTTTAGTGTTTAATGTATTAACAAATGATTTGGTTTATCGAGACAAATCATTATTCTTATTTCTTTTAAGTACTGATAAAATAATACCTACGAGCATATAAATGTGGTTTTATGAAATAGTATTAAAAGTGTTACAATACGAACATAAAACAATCATAATAATCTATCATCAATAAAACCATACAAATTAAAACACAAATTATTGTAATTATAAGTTGGGTTTCATTACATAATACCAATTAGTATTTAGTTTAAATGAGGAATAATATTCGAACGAATCGAAGTAGAGGGTTTATTTTGGGTAATAATATACGAGAAGTATACCTTTTACGTTTTGTGTAAACCACGACCGCAGTAATGATCTTCAGATGCAATACAGTCATAGAGTGGTTGGATCATTCCGATGTTAATCCAAGTGTGTATCTTTCGGTCTCTTTAAATAAACTATACAAAGACAACGTATAGATGTGCAATGAATGCGGTAATGTGGTCTCCAGTTCGACCGAAATATCATCAATCGTTTGTGCGGTTTTGAGGACCAAGAGTCCGAGATTAATCTGACCGCGGAATTTTAATTATCGAGACAAATGTGACGTGGTCCGAACGGCCCTTCAAAGGTTACAAAATAGCCAAAAAGTAAAAGTAAATAAGATTGCTGCTGGTTTTTATTTAAATAAACTACGACTGCAGATTTGTAGAAAAACGTTAAATTAAAAATATTTAATAACAACGTGTCATTAATAAAAAAATAGTTTTAACAAAAAAAAAAAATTGAATTGGGTTAATATATTGTCGAGGAAGTTTATTACTCAGAATTGTGAGTAGAGTGATATAAAATATTGTTTGTGTCAGAACTGAAAGGGTTAATGGCATGGTTTAAATTTATTTCAATGTGTACCTACTAAGCCCGTAATAAAAAAAAAACAACTAAAATCAATCAATTTAAAATAAATAAGTACCTACTTATCATTGTTTAAAAAATTTTTTTTAGTTTTTAAAATAACTGTGAACAATACATAATAATGAATTACACATTATAAATTATACACAATATACATTTGTATTAACACTTTCTTTAGTTTTCCAAATAAATTCGAATTAATCTATGTTACATTATTTTACACTGAGATCGTTAATTATTTTGATTCATTCCATCGAAATCCGTAAGATTTCACTCTTTTTATTGCAAATAAGAAATGAATTGTCTTGTAAAAAATATTAATTTATAATATCTCGTGTTTTTATTTATGCGATACATACAAATTTCATTTCGGGTCACTGCAAAAGGATAAGAGAATCAAAGAACTTTTGTACTCTCTCACTCCCTTCCACCACGTGATCCCCTGAATCACGAGTATGGGGCCATTTGAAGATAAAATATTTTTATTGTACCTATACTTAGGTATACGATTATGTAATGCGTTATAAATCTATGCGGATCATGGAAATACTGACCGGAAAAACGTAGGAAAACGTTGTTGAAATAGTGTTGGTAAAAGTTTAGTGCGGTAACAAAGTTATGTACTTATTCATATTTTCGTCGTTTGAATAATAATCATTACTGGGGTACCGTCGGTTGACTGGTCGCGGACATCGAACGGGCGGTGTAACTTTTCGGTTGGGCGAACCGCGTTTTCTAATATATAGAGTGAGAGAGCTGTTAAAAATCCAATTAAGACGAAAGTTTCTCGCGGTAATAAATTAACGGATAAAAATTAGCATCGGCTGACGCTCTTCTCCTTCAGAAAGTGTTTTATAATCGGTTTTAATCTCTATTCCGTCGTCAGATGATGTTATAATAATAGAACTATAATACTACGTACTACGTGTTTAATTTTTCTTTTTAAATGAAAACGTTATGTTGATTTATGAATAAAATGTTATTCACAACATGTTCTTATTGAAGTTCTTAAAGATGAAATAAACAATATTTGGAAATACGTAAAACCACGATTTCTTAAAAACAATTTTCTTAACCTTTTAATATTATTGTAAAAGTATTTTTAAAGTCTTCCTGTAAAGAAATCACAATTTTTTTCGTCAGTATAATTGTCTAAAAAAATGGAAAAATATTTGCAACTATATAATATTATATTTTGCTCGTACAAACAATATAACGTATTAACATACTATTTTATCTTGTTTTGAATGGTGCATTGTTACCTTGTAAACATACAGATGTGATTAGAAATTCGTGGTACAAAATCGGTTGGAATAACGTTTTCAATTGTTGTTTTTATATTTCAATCACCCTGTTTATAAGTACAACCCCTCCAGTGAGATCTACAGACTTGCGCTTGATTTGATTATTTTTGTGCTCAGCTAACTTTATAACCAGATTTGCAATACCTTAGTTTCGCTTTTTTTTTTTTACTGTTTCTCTCCTTAGTACGATAAAACTCTACTATGCGTTCCCGCGGGAAAGACGCGACTTTTTTCTCTTCTATTCATATATTTCATTTCTCGGTCTGCACGCATACGTTTACCCCCTCATCTCCGCCTAAACAAGAATCTCTCGCGATTGTGGAACCGAATCGCCTTTATGGGCTGCTACCGGGTACCCGGTTTGCATACGAATTCCGTTTATAGACATATTCTGGGCGGAAAATCGTTCGTATGTATTATATCTCTCCCACTCCACCTAACAGCTCGATTTGTATTTTCATTCTCTACTACTACCACGTTATAATAATATACCACTCAGTCGACATTCGAGAGATTATATATATATATGTATATCATGAAGACCTGCTCTTTGCTCTCACAGAGAACTGAGAACACATATAATACGACGACGAGATAAAAAAAAAATATATATATATTATATTGGAAACGCATCTGCATCCGACGGCGACGAAATTGAATTCTGGTTTAATCGCGTTTTTATATGCATACATAATGTATTATTATTATTAAATCAAGTCCATACATCACCTTAGACTTAAGAATAAGTATCACCGAATAGCATTCGAGAAAAGAATCAGATAACACGACAATAATATCAAGATTGATCGACTTATTATACGAGTCACAATCCATTCACTGTGATATTGGTAGAAATCATGTTATAAAATTTCCATCAACAATCGTTTTGTTTGTCATCGTTTATTTTATGCGACGTCTTCTATCAATATAGTCGAAAAAATATTCTAATAACAATATTATATATTTTGTAAATTAATGTTAGTTTTGTGCAATAGATTGCCCATACTATGAATTATTGACCGCAGGAATAGTTATACAAAAAAATATATATGAGTGTACCAATAGGTATATATGAGTTCAACATACGAAACAATCGATAAATAATTATATTCATTTTTCAAATGCAGCAAGTTGTAAATAATTATGATTGGGTATTACAACTGAAATCAAAACAAACCGAAATATAATATACGGTGACAGGTTGTGATAAGAATGACGAACAATTGATTGAATATATTAGTACAAGTTTATTATTATTTTAGTCGTTTTAAACGAAGCGAGCTTTGTGCTAAAGTTTTCTATAATAATATGTTATGAAAAGTTTTGCCAGATTGATTTCGTACGTTTATTATTTATTATAATAACGATAAACATATAATGGTATTTATTTTACAAATCAATAAAATTCAACTTTTTATCGATTATTTTTAGTATTTTAGTAAATTTTTAGAGTCAGTATTTTTAATTGGGTGTTTTAATGTTTGATTGCCTAGTGTTTTTTTTTTAGGTATTAAATATAATAATTAGATTCATATACACAGTATTATATTATTATATTTCTAAATAAATCATTGTGTTTGTATTTACAATTTGGTAGTTGTTTGTATAGTCATACATATGAAATATAATATATAAAACAAATTGATAATTATGGCATTAATATTATTGTAACTGTAGGTAGTAAATCGGTAACATATACTATTGGTTGGTCGTTGATTTTTAATAATATACTAAACCTAACCTATTTTTCTTAAACTGTGGTTAAAATTAAAAACATGTCATTCAGTGTTGAATAATATGATGAACTTGTAGGTTACGTGTTATCGTATAAATTTATTACCAAATACCAATGTATGAACTAACTCAACATTCTAACGAATGAAGTAGTATAGGTATAGCCAGTGACGTCCAAATGAAAAATTATATGTGTGGCAAAAATTACCTACAATCACTCACCATTGTTCATATACGATTTGAGATTTATGACAGATAAATACTGCCATATTCCTAAAAATTGAAATATTCACTTAAGTAGTCAAATATATTATTTATTTCAATATAAGCAACAATTATAAGTAGTTTTATTATTTAGATTAGTTACAATCACCAAACCATCTTCTTCTCAGATAAATAGCCACTCCTAAAACAAATTTTAAAAGTATGGCAACTGCCATACATAAATATGGACTTCGGCACCACTGGGTATGTCGTAATATGCGTAATACTACACAACACGGAGTAGTGTAGGAAATTGGTTTAAAACTTAACTATTTGTAAAATAGACCATTACAAATTCGCCAAAATAGAAAAGTTTAAACAATTATTTGTAGTATTTATTTGTTTGGCAAACATAATTGATATTGTTTTACTATAAATAATATTAAGTTTATAAGTGAAGTAAAAAAAAATCTTATTAAATAATTATTAAAATAACAATTTATCAAGAAAAATTAAAATTAAAAATAAAAAAGGGGCTTATATTGACGTCATTATTTAATGTATTTTCAAAATAATCTGACGATTAAAAATGTTTCCACATACATATTTGATATTATACATCAAAGTTACGAACTTTAAACTTTAATGTTTCGTCATATGTCAGTATACATTATTATTGATGCGTGAAAATCTGGCGAGACACCTGTATGATTTATCATTGCCATTCCTTAAAAAGTTAAAAATTACAAAACTATTTGCCAACTATGTATACAAGGTGTTCGATTAACAAAATTTCATCGTGTAGAAGACGTTATATCAGATCGAAAATTTCATCTTAAAATGTCTATTTTCACACGATAACGTGTGTAACATATTATCTAACGCGCGCATAGTTCGTTTTAATTGAATTACTATTTAACGCGTACAAAACCTATACACTTAAATGTTCTAGATATATCTTTAATATCATTACTGAAAATTATTGCACTAAAAAAACCATGTTTTTTTATTAAAATAAACACTAAAAACTGTACAAATAATTATGAATTGTTATTGGCATTGGAAAATTAGTGGATAAGAGAAAAAAAATATATAATTATAAATTCAAATAATTGGGAACTATACAATTATAAAAATTAAAAGTTAAATATATAATGAAATTTTGTTTGAAATTTTATTAAATTTTCAGGTACCTAAAATTTAATCACAATAGGTACTTACATATTAATTTAACATAAATTCAAGAAATTTAAAATTTGTATAGGCACCTTATAATTGATTGCATTAGGTATAAAGTTAATAATTTCTTCAATATAGAATGAAGATATATCACATTTTAAAATGCTATTTCATAATTTAAAAGTAATAAATATCAGTAAAATTGACATAAAAATTAACAATAAAAAACAAGAAATTGCAGTATAACCAAAAAATATCGGAAAATTGAAAATACAAATAATTTTACTAAATAAGTAAATATTAAATAAGTTCATATTTATACAAAATGGAATTGTAGCTTACATTGTAATTAAATGGCCGATAAGAAAAAACATGCAAATGCAACAACTTTTTTGCCTTAATCATTACATTCAATTATAAGTAAACAGACCTGGGATACATTATATTTATTAATATATTATATATATTAATTGATAGAAGTTAAACGTGAATAAGGTATATCGAATATTTCAAAATATTTCAATTGTTTTGTTCAATACATCGATATTTACCATAAGATGATTTAATTTTAACTTTTGATGAAAGATACATATTATAAAATATAAATATTCTTTAATTAAGTATGAATTTTAAAATATCTTAGTATTTTATTGACAACAGTTTTAATTACAATTTTTAAACTCATCGATATTTTAAATCATTAATAATTTTTCTAAACTAATAATTGTTATGTATTTTTGATCACCTTTAATAATAAAAGTTTTATCTTTAAACAAGTTATGTGAATTCCCACTAATTATAGGCAAGTGTATTCAATTCCCAGTTTTCAAGCGTATTTAAACAATAAATTACGTATAAATATTCTATTATTAATCATTATAGGTTTGAAGTTTAAATACAAATATTATAGATCAACAAAACGAATATTTATCTCCTTAGTAACCAAATCAACAACAACCCTCCACTATCGTAACTATACGAATAGATGTACAACGGAGATATAAATTGTCTATAAACTTATGTTGAAAAGTCTAAAACAGAGCCAGTATATAGAGATACTAATATAAATTCAAATGAACTGTAGGTATCTTCAACTCTTATAAGATGCATAATTAGAAATGATTAATTTCTAAATAATTCTAAAATAATTATTTAAATTATTGTATATCCCTTTTCCTTAACCTAATCAATATTTTATTTTTTAATCGACAGCAAAGAAGAAGTTATTATAAAAATTTTACCAAACTCTATAATATTTTCTGTCTTTGAAATTATTTAGTGAATTTTTCGTCGGTGTTACCACTACCCTAAATTCACATCTATGTGTTCTAATATTTTATTTATAAATAAGCAATAGTGTAATCAGCATAAGTGTTGGACTAGCAACGTATTCAAATAAAAAAAAAAAATCAATGTTTCAAATTTAATGTTAGTTCTTCTTCTTCTTCTTTTTTGCTTTATCTCCCAACAACTCTATTGGATCTGCCATATAGGTTATTTCGATTACCTATACCTTGTCTACCTCACATTAGCTATCTTCATATCACTCTCAATTCCATCTATCCACATCTAAATTAAATTAATTACAGGAGAAAAAAATGAATAAAAATGTTTTAAAATTATTGCATGTTATAATATATTATATTATATTATATTTATATTGGTATGAAAAATTATAATGTCTTGTTCGTTCATTCATTTTATATATTTATAGTTAGGTTAGTAGCGTAACTATAATGAATCATGATGGAACATACAATTTTTTTTATAATATCGATACATCCAACAAAAAAGGTAGTAACTCCATTTTGTCAATTGTTCAGGAGGAGCAAAATAAAATTCAAAATAAATTTCTTATTTTGTTTCTTTTTTTATTTTAATATTATTTTATTATCTCTTTGGGATATATACAATCATTTTCGTGGTCGATAAAGAAAAAAAAATCCTTTATCAGAATGCAGCGTTAAAAGTCATAACTCAAAAACGAAAAAATTGAGTTACTACTTTTTTCGTTGGATGTATCGATATTATAATAGTATTCAATAGTTTTAATAATTAAAATAATTAAAGTAATTAAAAAATTAATAAAGTTAAAACATTTATAACATTTTATATTTTTCTAAACTGTTACAATAATCTACTAACTATTTTATATTATGTACTTTGTACATATAATTACTATTTAGTATTAAATTATTATATAGTGATAAGTATCTTTAATAAATCATATAATATTTAAAAAAAATTGCATTAAAACATATACAAGCCCTCTCTCTCAGTCCTCTTTATTTACCTGGATGAAAAGATCCAAATGTTGAAGTTAAGTAATTGATCTAAATATTAATGTCACAATCTTGATATTACTAGTCCTGAACCAACAGACGGACGAATGGACTTCGGATGGAGAGTGTGCGTAATTACCTATTGGCGCGTCTGCAACTGTTTAAAGCCGGCGGAAAGTTCAAAATTTCCATTTTCGCTTAAAATACACGCGTGAGTCGCAGGAACCTATCGAGCGTCGGTTATGCGAAAACTTTTCACGAAAGAAAACTTGCTCTGACAATCCGTCATCCGTGTACTCGGGCCCCAACGTCTAATATAATATTACCCGTCGTGAATATTAATATTAATACGAACCTAAATGTCATGATAACGTATATAATCGTGACTAAATTGACCGCAAACATATTTAATGAAACCCGAAAACGTTGCATATTAATATCACTATTATAAACATATAGGTTTTTACCGTAGTGCCAAGCGGTAACGTAATATAATCATAATAAAAACTCAACACGATGATGTTTATTTTATAAACGTACTCACGGAAGTAGAGGTTAGGTCTTCAAGGTGCGAATTCTCTCAAAGTCGAAGACAATAGAAAAATGTATAATAGCTTATAATATCGTATTGTTATTTTATGGGAATTTTCGCTATTGTGCGTTAGTTTTTCATTGGATACGAGTTATTGGAAGTAGGCCTGGGTAAGAATGAGGGTGCATTGTAACTGAAAAATCAGGTTAAGAACTCAGCTTGACTGTGTACCCAACTTATAACTTATAATAATATACACAACACTTGTTAGTTAAAGTTATAAAATAAGAGTACAATTCGAGGTATTTAAACAAAAAAATATAAAGTTTATATAAAAGTGATAACGATACTTGAAAGACCACACTTTTTGACAATCTACAATGATAAAAGTGTAAACTTTTTTTGTGATAAGCCAAAATGGAAAACAAAATTGGTTCTTTTAAATAATAGTTAAAAAAAATACACAATATAATAATATTATATATCCTAAAAATTTGTTTAATTTCACATTAATACTTGTATAGTACATCATACATTATATTTCTAAGATTATAAGTGTCTATCCTATCTCAACTATAATTAACTTATTTTTTTGTAATAAATAAGATTTAAATATTATTAAAAGTGTCTTATTAAGAACTGTATTCATCCAATCTCCGTTAGTGAGTTAATTAGGTGTGCTTACTAGATATTTATAGTATAAAATAAGAGGAGGAGCGATAACTTAATTCTATTGATATCAAAATATTTATAACTGAGTGATGAGATACACGAAAAGAAAGATTTATTTGATGTGATGGATGCTAGATGGTCACAAAAAAATAGTTGAAGAATTGATTGAGAGGCGAATATAGAATACTCAGGAAGAATGCAGAATAGGTTAGCTAAGTCAAAGATAAGAGAACTGCCAGAGAGAAAAACATTTTCTAAACAACTTGATACCTTAATATTGTAGTGGTGAGATGTTATTTTTACTATTCTATACTATAAGTCCAGAAAAGGCAGATTAAAGTTTCATGTTACAAAAATAATGGAAATAACATTGAAAACGTAAGAAACTCCTACAGATTTTATAATGCTCTATTCTGATGTCACTACAAATGACATTTATCAAGTGTCACAACTAGAAATTTGAGGTCCTAGGTTCGAGTAAAATTTGGCGGCTCTTAATGTTATAAAAAATAAATCCAAATGCATATTTTTGCACCAATTTGGGATGGCTATTATAATTCAATTTGACTCATTTGGAAGTACCACGCCCCCGCTATGTACGGTGTTATTCTCATAGTTCTGTTTTCTGTGTGTATATATATACGTGTAAAGTCAGGGAAAAGAGAACAGTTTTGGCGTAACCTTTTCAATGAAAACAGTAGACCCAAAATAATAATAGTTATATAAGGGTTCAAAATATGCTCTAGCGAACGGATTTTAGATGATAATAATAATGCGTACGTTTAAAAATTAAAACCAACTGCAATCTCACTCTTAACCGAAATTACCGACTCGTTTATAAAAGGGTTGGTCGAGTATTATGTGAAAGAGAGACCCTGCAGTGATAAAAATGAATAATTACTTATTGTTTTACGTCCGGCTACAATATTTCGGTCTACTGTATATTTGTTTAATATAATATTTATTATTATTATTATTATGACGTGGTAGTAGAACAATGGAAGAAACCGTTCTAGTTTTCGACAATTTCTCCCCTAACGCTTACAAGCTAACGCGTAACGCTTCACAAAATAAAATTTTAATGGAATTCGTGTCGTGATGTGGGTTTATTATATTATGATTTCGACCATTGTCACGAGCCTATATATATAATAAAACGCGATATTATGTTATAAATTGACCATCAGAAACAAAAGGGTCGGACTTTGACAAACCCCGTACAGGAGTAAAAAAAAAATAAATTAAAAAAAGACATTAGGCATGACGGAATAGGGAAATAAAGGTAAAAATACGATTTTGATAAAAAAAATATCGTGTGTCATTGATCGTGCAGTAGGCGTGTGGTTGGCATTAGGCTCAAAAATTATTTACGACTTCATAATTTTAATAATATTAATACATAAAATCCGGTCGGTCACTGATTCCTAGATGTAGGAAACTGTTACAAACCTTAAATTAGATAGTGGTGGTGGAAAGATATATTGTGTTGATTATAATGAATATGTGAAATCAATGATAAATCATTGCGTTTAAAAAGAACAAGATTTATGTATCAATTAATTATTTTATACAATTAAAATAATGTAACATAAACTTATAAATTCATATTTTTCAATCATTGTAGATCTGATTTAAATAATTCAATAATAATAATAAATACAAATATCTAATCTTTTATTAATAAATTAATAGCACAAAATACGATATAATATACCTTCATATAAATGCGTATGTACCAATAAAAATGTAAATAAAATGTACTTTAAAATTTTAAAGTCGTAAAAAACCTACCGATGTGACTATCGATTTTGACAATATTTTATATGCGTATAATATGAATATATAATAATATGTATAAAATATGTTATAAAACTTGTATTAAATGTTTTAGTTGGTTTTTAGTAATCTTTTTACACGTATAATAAAAAGCCGAACAAAATTCTCATTTCGTTTTTTACTCAAAATTGCAATTTTTGAAATTGTGGATTACGATTTTTGAGAAATTTTATATTTGGCTTAAGTTATATATAGATGATCTTGTATTAAATTTCAAATCTTAAAATTCGAACAATTTTAAACAATTGTATTAAAAATTAATTTGGATAAAATCACATGTTTCTAAAATGTTCAAAGTTCTATATTTACGTTATAAATTTAATCACATTTCTAGAATGCCAAATAAAAATGCTTTGTTTCTATGATCATTAAATTCCTTAATAATTATCATAAAATATGATAATATGATTTCGAAAACGAATTTGATTAAAAAATAGTTATCTATTATATAATTAGTTAACTATTATATAATTATATAATTTTTATTTTTATTAGTTAGATAATTAACATTTTTTTCGTAAATTTTGGATAGTTATTATTTACGTTTAAAAAAATTATTGGAAAATTAAAAATTTAATAAAATAACACGTTGACAATATTTTCTCAAGGAAAACTTATTTCTAACTAAAAAAGTGTCAACAAGGATACGTCATAAAATTTAACACACATCATTATATAATCAATACATTCATCGTTTTTCTCAGAATAGAAAGTACTAATATAATATTGATTTGTCTACAGGTGAATAAAATGATAAGAAACAATCGGACCCAATAATCGATAAGATGGCGGCTATGGAGCTTCGTGAACGCGAATAGACCATGCAGGTAGCGATCGTGAAGGCCATCGTCGTCGCGGTAATAATAACGTTGCTGTCGGCCGTCGTCGCAGCGGAAGTCCAAAGAGAATGCGTTTTACGGTTACCCGCGAACGGTTCGCACGACGTATATTGCGACGGCGCCGCTGTGCCGTACCGCGTGGACTTAAGCAGTTACGACGACGTAACCGTGCTGGACATGTCCGAGAATGACCTGAATGGCACATTGTACATCACAAGCGACCGAAACATGACGTTACCCGCGCTCGATTTATCTCGAAACAACATACCGAGCGTTTGCCATGTGCTGGCTAGCGTGACAGTGAGCGTCGACGCGATCGTGCTGTCACACAACAAGATAAAGCGTTTCTCGACGTGCGTGACCACGAGAAACCTGACGCTCAGCTGGAACAATATTGGATCGCTGGACAAAGCGGACATGGCAAACGCGTCCGCGCTGGAGACGCTGGACCTGGGGCATAACACCATCTTGTGGATCGGAAACGACACGTTCGCCGGCATGACGGATCTCCAGTGGCTGGACCTGAGCGGCAACGCGTTGACGGGCCTATCGGAACGCACGTTACCGAGCGCCACGTTGCGGTACTTGGACGTTTCCGGAAATCGTGGCGACCTGGACCACGCGACCGTTACCGTACGGCCGTTCGAGAACCTTGTCCAGCTGAACATCGCGGGTAACGCGGCGTTGGCGCCTGTCGTGTTAGGATCCGGGCCCCGGCTCCAGGCGCTGGACGCGTCTCGCACCAATCTGACGCAGGTTCCGGTGGCGCCGGCCCCGTTGTTGGGCTCGCTGGTGCTGCGCGGAAACGCGATCACGGCCGTCAACAGCGGCGATCTGGACGGATTCCCGTTACTCCGTTCGCTGGACATCAGCGACAACTTAGTGCGCGCGGTCGAGGACGACGCGTTCGGCCGACTTTATATGCTCGCCGCGCTTGATTTGAGTGGCAACCAGCTGATAACGGTACCGAAGAGTTTGCCGGAGAGTCTGGAAACGTTAAACCTGGAACGGAACAGAATTCGAGAGCTGACGATTGAAGACTTCGAGGGTTGCAAGCGGCTGAGAACGCTGAATGTCCGGAACAACGAAATCGGGCACGTGCAGGACGGCGCATTCGCCGCGCTGTTGTACCTCGACGTTTTGGACTTGTCCAACAATCCGATCAGGATGATCACAAGAGAAATGCTAATCGGACCGGCTGGGCTGAAAGTCTTAAAACTGGACGGGCTGACGGCTCTTGAGACGCCGACATTCCCGTTCACCGATACCCGTTACTTGAACCGCATACAGTTGGCCGGCAGTGGACATTTGGCCGCCATCTTTCTGAACGATACCGCAGTGCTGTCATCCGTGTTCCAGCTGGAATATCTGGACCTGACCGGTTGCAGCGCCGTGACCTCGTTGCCCGATCACCTGCCGTATTTTATGCCAAAAATGAGAATATTGATCTTGGACGAGATTATGTGTGCGGACGAGTGGCTAATGAACTGGTCGTGCGAGATCAGCGGGTCCAGTGGCGAGCGCGGCCATCCGTATGCGTCGCGTCGCGGTACCGAGCTCAGGGTCGGACGAACTCGGGACAGGGCTGCGGAGCCGATGGATAGCGTTCGGTGTTTACGACCGGACGGCACGACGCATCCGGCAGCCGACGCGATACGTTGCACCGAGGTAGCAACAACTCTGGCCCCAAGACGCAACGTTACCGCGACAGAACGGGCGGCTGTGTTCGCGCGGTTGCGGGCCAAGGACGACGCGAAGAATCCGCGCGTCACCGGCGATACCGCGGTCGCGTCGTTGCGTCATCCGACGGGCGTGACCACGACCGCGATATTCGTGTGCGTAGCGCTTCTGTTGGCACTATTAGCGTGCGGCACCGTTTGGATCGCCGGGATGCGCGGCAACAGGTTACGCTGGAGGCAAAACGACGCGGACGTGGATTATCAGAGTATTGAAATCAAGAGTTTGGAAAATCTATACCACGTGGAAAGATGGTAAAATAAGTCTGACGTATTATAAATCATGTTAATACGAGTAAACGTATTGTTCTGTTTTTTTTCCGATCACGATATTCTAAACGTTTAACAGACCTGCAAAACTAAAATGGCCAAATCAGAAACTATTTACGAACAAGCGAAAATTGTATTTCTATATTCTATTGATTATTATGAATGTTAATAAAATATATTGCATAATAATACAAAATATTGTACTAATTGCCTGTGCTCTATGAATAATATTTGAAATATTTTACTAAAATGTGTAAGGGAAAAAAAGTCACTCTTAACCAATCATTTAATGTATTTGTTAAATTATGACTTACTTTAGTAACTTGATTAGTTACTTGTTTTGTATAATAGATCATATGTAAATTATTATCTAAATTACTCGAATAGTAATTTGTAACTTATATTCAGTTGCTCAGCTTTAAAAATGGTGCAACGTAGCAGACAATTTTTAAAAACTTAATAATGATAATAAAAATAATAATGTGTTGTATATTTTCTAATGGAATACGTTATGCCAATTATTACAATATTATTTTGTACGTTTGCGTTGAATCGTATACTTTTTATATATTATCTCAAACAATTTTAAAAACAAATTTATTTTCAATATTACCTATATTAGAAAAGTGATATATTTTGTTTGTTTTTTTTTTTTTTACTAATTGTATGTTTAAATATATTATATGATAATATGATAATACGTATACACAATATTGGCTTATTTAAAACACATAATTTTTATCAAATAAAGAAATACGAATATTATTATTATTATTGAAACCGGAATTTTTTTTATACTATTACTGTAAAATCATGGACCCATGGTGTATAAATAATATAATTTTAATTATTTAATTCATAATAATAATGATCGTGTTTCGGAGAGTTAATTTTTAGTAAACAGTTTTCTTTATTAATAAACCCTACCATAAGCTACTTATTAATTGTAGCAATAAACTGTTAATACTTAAAATTTAAAATTCTTCATTCATGGAATATTGTATTAATCCGTAATATATATTTTCATGAAGTATAGAGGAGAAATTATTTCATTCTTGTACCTTAAATTTAATTGGTAAAATTTGATTTACTTTGAATTAAAATTATAAATTTATTAAACTCGTATAAATTTATCTAACTCATTAGTTATGCATGTTATACGTTCTTATGAAGAAATATGTAAAATACAATTTGGTGTTATAGTTTGTTTGGTACGATCCGTCGACATTACAAATCCCCACATTGACGTGCAGACACTTAATACAAACGTGCAAATACGAAACGCAATATCGGAAGATATTTTAAAAATATAATAAATTTTACGAAATTTTTGAAAAAAAAAAAAAAACCCCTAATGTTATTTATAGTTTATAGTAGTCTAGTACCTACATTTGATATGATTTTTTTTCTCCTAGTCTTTTCTCTCTCTCTCTCTCTCTTTCCACTCCGCTCCACCGCTAATGATAAAAAAGTGTTAGCGTGTTTCCTCCGAGCTGAGTAATTGATGACAACTACCGGGGCCAGTTGGCGTTGATTTATGGAACTTTTCCAGGGTCTGATTATTTCGTGTCTCCTGCCGTTCCCGCCGATCCTGCCGACCGAAGGATTGCGAACACAATTCCACGTACATAAATATATGTATAAAAAAAAAAAAAAAATAAAAAAAAAAAATATATATATATAATATATGTTGTACTACAATAATACGCGAGCGAGCACAATGCAACGTCTTATCCGGGTCACGTAGACGACGAAATTGTCGGGTTTAGCTTCTATATCCGCAGATAGAAAACCCATTTCTTTATTTCATTTTTTTTTCTCTCGTCTCGTTCTAAACATCTCGCGCAGACATCAACAAAACAATTTTTCTTTGTCGCGTCCACGTCGAACGGACGAAAATTATTTGTCACGAGATTTTTATTTTCTTATTTAAACGAATAATAATAATAATAATAATAATAATAATAATAATAATAATAATAATTATAATAATAATAATAATTATAATAATAATAACAACGATTCCTAATGTGATCGTGTGGTGAACAATACTTTTAAAAAATATAACGATTTTTATCAGTAGAGACCGGAATTTTGTGCGTTACAAAATGTGTACAATTATATAATACATATAAATTGTGGAAAAAAGTAACCAATGCACCAATATGCACAAATAATTGACAAACATGCACCGCCAATGGTGTATTTAATGTAGTGTTCTGGGAGTTAAAACACCTCCCAATTTTTTTTTGTAAGGAATATGTGGCTCATCTCAAATCGTAAAAGTGTAAAAGGTGATATATTATTAACAATAATAAAAATTATATACATATTAATGTGAAAGGGTGAAACTTAAAACGATTCTACATAATCAAACTTTAATTATATTTTCAGAGGAAAGAATATTGTCTAGACACCACCTAAAAAAAAAACCTAAATACGCCAATGTATACCACAATATGCAAAATAAATTTGAAATTATTGTAAATTATCATAATAACAAAAATAGTACCTATTTATTTCCTTTTTTTTTTTTAAATTCATTAAACTTTTATCATAGTGTTTGTTTCGATAATGTTGTATTTTATCACATTAAATAATAAAAAAAATGTCAGGGTAAATAATATATTGTATATTTAACTATGAAATATAAATATTATGTTTATATGCATAGCAAAAACTTAAATCATAATATATAAATTACTAAATACTAATAAATAATTAATTATCAAGATAGTATTATATAATTATGTACATTGTATGCACCTTAGCTAGACTAAAATCCTTTTAAAATGCATTTGAATGCAAAATAAAATTTGGTATATGAAATTAGTTCAATCTTAAATGTCGATACTTCTAACACCCATTATTATACTTATTACTTTCAGTGTGAATATAAAAACGCATTATATTTCAGGTCTCTAATTATAAGGTATATTGATACGATAGTTCATCAAAATCATAAACGGCATTAATAATATATTATTAAGTTTACCGAAATTATTATTAAAACGTTTCGGTTAGAAATTCAACTACTTACGTCATTGAACGTCATTTTCCAGAGTACGAAAATCATATTTATATTAAATTTAATAAAAGCAGAAAACAACAATCTGTTGTCGATTTATATTTCAATTTGCTTAACAATACATAATTATTTCACAGTAAAGCGTTTCATATGGATGAAATACAATATGTATTTTTAGTTTTAACGAAATGTTAAATCAATCAATGAACATAAAAGGGAATTGTGATTTTATTTGTTAAACATATTCAATATACGTAGTATATACATTTGGTTAAAAACTACTTATTATAAGTGCCGTTTAGTTTGTGAAAAACTACGTAAAAAGTTTTTTGTCGAGTCGTACATATTTTATTGATTGTGTTTTAAAAATAAATTAACGACAGTTGCTGAAAACCTGAAGTAGAAATATTTTTCATAATCTGAATAGTTATTAATATCAATTAAGTATATATGATAATTGAAATTAATTAGCTAAATCATATCAGTTTAAACATGTAGATATTGTAATAAAAAATTTTAATAAGATGTTGTACTAAGTTTTTTTTATAAAACGTGAGAAAAATGAAAACATTAAAATAAATAAATAAAAAAAATATATCTACTTAGTAATGATAATATGTATTAATTAGGTATCTTAATCGGCAAATATTACAAGTTATATATTTATTTTATCAACTTTTAAATTATTTATACGTATAATTTTAGACGGACCTAATCTAATGGTTATTTTCATTTAGAAAATCAATTGACGGAGCTAAGAAAGTAGCAAATAAAGACGTGATTGTTGGGTCTTACGTTTATACTATACGTATTATGATACATCATATATGATGTATCGATTTGGATATTGTTTAACAGAATTTTGTTTCTCCGCTTTGATCACATTCATCTAGTTCGAATTTAACGATTTCCCATTTAGTTTTCTTTGTTAGTTTTAATACTCATGATTAATTTGTTTTGTTAATGACGTATATATCTAATATAATCGTTTGAACATGGTTTGGTAATCATTTTTTTGAACGATAAAAATTGTAATAGTCGAGTTTTGAAATTATAATATATAAATTATTACCTATAGTGTATTGTATGTTTAGCTATAATATCGTATTTATATGCATAAAGTTTCCACATCGAATGAACCGTACAAATTATTGTTACAGTTTGTATATTTTATTATAATAATTATTATAGTCCATCAGTAATGAACGTTTTGATAAATAATTGTCATCACTTTCCATTACATATTTAATATCTACGATATAAGTTGGTACTTAATTTTCTACACTCACGAGATTTTCAAATGAAAAACATTTTTTACGGACGAAATATTATGTAATTATTGAAAATCATTTAATTTGATAATATTAACCGTGTTTGCATGGTCATCCAAATGTTACAGAACTTTATGAACGAAATTTATTTTCTATTATTGTTACGAAATTATAAATACATAGTTTGTTCGAAAAATAATGTAAGTGATTTAATTATGAAGTGATTATTCATTGTAGTGCGATTAAACCGGTTGGATTTGATGGTGGGGGAAGACAACTTTCGTACTAGTTTTTGTACCGCCAAAAGACTTGATGATCCGACAAGGAATTATCACCAAATGCTATTTTTATGATACGATAAAATTCTACTTTCTAAGTTTCACACAAAACTTGATGGCATATCGTTGTTCTATCGAGCGTTGTATTTGTTCATATTTTTGGTTTTATTATTTATATTTATTCATAATCGAGCAAAATAATGACTACGAATTCACGCTGTAGAAGTTATCTAATTAGGATGTTGATAAGAAACTAGGAAATAGATGTTTACTAGTATGAATTGATTTTATTAGTAATGCTAATTAATAAATAAAGAAGCCTTTAATGAATAATAATTGGAATATAATGTCAAATAAAAATATTAAATAATTTGTTCGTTTCTTTCGAAAACGAAAGTTGTATATTATTATTTTTTAAAACTTTTATCTCTCCAGTCTCCGGTGTGGTTTTCAAAATCGTCTGTGTATCCAATCTCCTATCCAACAGTTATACTGTCCGAAAAAGTTTTGGTGGAGAACGATATTTTTTATAAATATTTTATTCACTTGTTTATATTTATTTAATTTCGGGTGAAAATAAAAATCCGTAATGCACATAAATCATTCGGAGTAGACCGTGTGGAGTGTTTAATGAGTCAGCAGTATACACAGGTCGGAAGAAGAGAGTGGGTATATACTATATAGCCGCTGAAACATAGTTAACGTTTTAAAATAATTTTCAGTAGACCATCAGAAATTAAATATGTATTCACCTACGTTAAAAAATTCGACGAAAATAAAACAGGAGAGATACGATATGACGTAACTTAACCCATTAATCATGACCGGCTGATATACGTATATTATATTGAGTACTGCAAAACATATTGAAAAGATAGGAGGATTTTTAAATGTTCGTATTAAGCAATTTTTCCAATACGTAAACTTATATTAAGATAAAAATTTATTTTCGTATAATAAAACACCAAAGTGGAGATTGAAAAATAATATGTCTGCGTTCGAATAAAATATTTAGATGGAATTATTCCCTATCGATATCTACGATTATTTAAAAAAAAGTCATAATATTTTATCGAAATCTTCGAGCCCCTCTTTCAATTTATCAAATAAAATAAAATTTCGCACGGCGAAAAGAAGAAAACAAATCAGTTCAAACGCAAAGTAATAGATTCCGTGCGAAGTAATTAGTTGATAATAAGTAAAAGTGTTGAGCACTGAGAAAAAATGTAAACTAAAATCGTCGAGATAAACCTCATTAGATTTTGCACAATCTCGGTGACGACGAGGAGAATAATTTAAAGCCACCTGACGTAATTTCGAAATAACATAGTCAGCAGTTTTAAAACGTCTAAGAACAGATATTTTTACATATTATTATTATTATTATTATGACAGACACGTAAACTTATATCATGTTAAAAGGAGAAAAGCAACCATTCAAAACAGCTAGGTAACATAAAATTGATGGGCCAAACGTATAATAATACTAAAATGCAGAAAATTTGCTGACTTTAGACCGAAGACGTATCAAAATACGTTTCAGACAAAATTCTATTGCAAGACCTATATAATATGGAACAAAATATGCTTTTATATAAAATCGTATACATTTCATAAAAATATATACATACATATTACTTAATAAATACGTATTATGAGATTTAAAAACAGAAATACAAAGCGAATATTATCACGGGTAAATATTAAACTAAATAACTGTAGTTGGAAATTTTATAGTTAAAATAACCATAATTTATAGTTAAATTTACTAAATTATTACTAAATCGATTAGTTAATTTCAATATTTAAAAAATATTTTAGTTGGATCTACTTTAAAATAAAGTTAACAATTAATAAAATAAAATAAATAGTTGATTCAACTAAAATATTTAGTATAGGTATTAAAGCGGCTATACAAGTTGTATAGGTATTGAATTATACTAGTATACCATGGACCAGTGGCGGTCAAATGATTTTGTCATGGGGGGGGGGGGGATAATCCTGATGTTTCAACATAAATTTTGACAATTGTAAATATCAGTCATAATATATTAATAACATTGTAATACAATTATTAAATTATTAAATATATTTTAGATTCTGAGCGGAGGAATGTATTTTTTTTTTTATGTATGAAAACATTTTTTCGAGTAGAAATAATAGTCCGATTACCACAAATATGCTTTCTGTAGCAAATCATATCATTTTGGTATATTATAAAGTTCATTTTTCGAATTTCTCAAAAATTTTCCCTTAGGAGAAGATAAACTACTAAAAATAGCAAAAAATCGGAAAAATTACAGTTTTAGTATTTTTAAATTTTTTTATTTCATGAAAACGAATGCAATTTTGAACATAGGTAATAGAAATTTTTTTGAGTATTCTCATATATAGTTTATACACGACGTACAATTTCGGAATGGATTATCAGTATAAAATATTGTAATATATTAAGTTTCGCTCAGAAACATATTTTCTAATGCAATATCATTGCATTCAAATCTTAATTATAATAAGCCACTAATTTTTCCGAGAATCGAAGGGACGAAGAAAGAACGTCCAGAATCGATCTTCAAAATATAAAAATAATACATAATAACAAAAAGGTCATGGGTGGATAAATCCCCTTAATCCCCCCCCCTTTGACTACCACTGCCATGGACTATAGTATAGGTATCATAAAAATCCAGGGTATTATTAAAATCAGCGGTCCATCATTATTTTCTGTACATTTTGTTATAACCACGGTTACCTATTATTCACTTATTCCATTTATATATTATATTTTTAAACTAACGATATACCTACTTTATACATGTGTAAAGTACGTTTTTATTTTATGCAAACATATAACTCCGACGATTTCGTTATGTATTACCATAAAATTATTTTCTCGTCTTTCGACTCGATTTCTGTAGAATTATTATTTAATTTGTCAAACTTTTATTGTTTTCCTTCGAATAGCCGAGTCATCGTAACGGTCAGCACACAAGTATTTGTAACGCTTCAATATATTTTTTAAAATATAAAATCATATTTCGTCCTTGTCCGCTGAACTGTGAATGAAATACGTCTGTTATCGATTGACGGGATCAATTGTTTGAATACAATTTTTCGTCAGATAATATTTTCTATTTTTAGACATAATAACTGAAATATATGCAGGATGAAACCTAGATGATGAAAACTGCAATAACGGTTTACAAATCATGAATATATTATTACATTAATACTCCCTATAATTATAAATTTATAAGTTCGTATATATTTAGCATTATAATTATGTATTATAGAGATCGAATTTATTTGATTTTACATATTTCTTTTTTGTCTATACATTTACATATAAGTAAGATGGGTATTTCGCATTTCAGGCATAATCAATATGTTGAAGATTATTTGAGATTACAACATAATATTAAAATTATACTCAATATTTTTTTTTTTTTTTTAAGAAAACCTTTCTTTATTATTGTTTTCTTATACTACAGATTACGAAGTGTTAAAACTACTATTTCTACCAATTATTTCACAAGAAAAATTATAAACAATTAAATAAAAGCGACATGTTGAGTTACTTTTCTCAGTTTTTCGTATAAATATAAATTTATATAGAATAAAAGATTTATAATCCTATTTTAAACGATATAAAAACATTATATTTCAAAAATTTTAAATTAACTTAAGTCTGACCTCCAGGTGTTTATGAATGTGAATTGATATTAAAATGAAAATTCTTATACAATATTTATAAAAATATGTTTGTTACTGATTGACCAGTATAATAATATAAATTAATTTACATATTTACATTTAAATATCAAATTATTTAACCAACTCAGAACTCTAAAATAATTTTGTAGGTAAACATTATTGTAAAAAATAGAAAAACGAATTGCTTAATAAAAATCTTTAATAATTATGACGACAAATCAAAATATAATATAAAATTAAAATACTATATCTGACTAAGTGAATTAATTTTTTACGACATTTTTAAGATAATATTTAACAAAATAAATTATATTAAATAAAAAATTATTTTAAACCCTAATTTTATAAAGACTAATAATGAATTTGACAATAATTAGGTAGTTTTGTAGTTTCTAATTAATTTCTAAGAAAAAAATTATTATAAGAATCTAACTTGTATTTATATAAGTATATTATTGTAATATAATTTTATTCCATCATTTCTGGTGCACACATTTTTTCATTCGGGTATTGTAATAATTTTTTAATGATTAAAAATATATTATTTAATGAACTTCTTGGTATTTACTAAGCTAAGTACTAAAATAGTATTTTTCATTTTTTAAAGATGGAATTTTTCTATTATAAAGTAATTTATTAAATTTTTAATGACTCATAATAGTATAACAATTTTCTATATATATATATATATATATATATATAGTGAACGAATGCCTGGATGTTATAGTTTATTTATATTTAATTAAGTACTTATGAAAAAATTAATTTGAATATTTATTTATTCTGTATAAAGAACAACTAATGATGAAAATTCTTTATTCGTTATTGCCAAATACAGAAATGATAAATAGTGCTAATTACGTATTGTCTATATACAATATAATATTAATATAACTTTAAATATTTAGTTAAATTTTCATATATTTAACCGATAACTTTGTTCATAGTTCAACTTCAAAAATTAGGCAATAGTTGAATGAACATATACAAAAAAATATCTACAAGCATTTTAAAAATTTAATTAAACAAATAGTTTCAGATTTTATACGCAAACCCGCATATATGTATATCTAAACTATAATCCTTTCACAAATTTAACTTTGCATCGCATAGACTTTTGAACGTTTACAATTTAATTTTAAAATATATTATATTAATTTAAACGCATATAAGCATTCTTATATTAATTTAATTTAATTTTTAGAGAGATATTACTTTTTATATTTTTTTTTACAACATAATAATTTTAAACTACTTGATTATTTTATTATTTATATATGATAAAGAATAGACTTATATAGTTTAATTTCGTTTATTTTAAACACTATTTTATTTAATAGTGGTGTTATATTTGTACGTGGGTTTTATTTTGGACATTTAAAATATTTTATTCAAACGTAAACAATTATAGCTTATTGTTAAATAAGCGGACATGTGAATTATTGACACGCAATATTATATAGGTACTTACACAATTGACGCATCTTTGAAAACAATAAACATTCAAACTGTTTATTAATAAGTAAATACATTTTCAATAATATAAAACAATTTAATTGATTAAAATTTAATTTTTTTTTTTTTGAATTTTACTCAATGACTTTATCGTGGAGTTATGATTATTATTATTTTCGTTATTTACGTACGTTCACGATAATTGATTTATTTTAATTAAATTTTTTTTAAATACGTACATGAGCGCTTAACGATGACGTACTAAAATAATGAAAACAAATATTTTCTGCGTTCTCTTACCGGTTGAGTAAAGTGAATACTTTTCTATTTCACCTTATTTTCTCTCTCTAAATATTAACGATAAGTACCCTTTTTAGACGTCGAACCATTAATGTATCAAGAATACTTCACAGTTCTCAGATAAAATGTCAGACACATTCGTTCGTCGCTCGGAATCCTCTCGGCTAGATTATAAATGATAATTGGCCTCCAAAAAGGATCGAAACTAAACGTTTTGAACATTAGATAACGAAAAACAAACCATTCGATATCGGAATAATTGTCCTAAATTACCCCTTAAATCTCATGTCCATTAATCTCGATCCGACATCGTCACATTCGATCCATCCTTGCATTATATGGATGTACAATTTTCTATAAAATCTCTGTGTATAATTTTGCTATTGTTTATCGCCAAATATAAAATAATAAAGTTATTATAAAATTATATTTCCTAAAGACAATGAAAAACTGTAAATTGTTGATAAATATTAGAGAAATGGTTATTAATATAATATAATTAATGTAGTATTAATCTTATTTTCATGAAGTGTTAAAAAATTTTTCTTTGTTTTTTCATTTTTCCATTTTTAAAACGTTTATCAGTCACTAAATTATTAAATTAGCAGTGGCCGATGATAAATCGTGATAAATGATAAATCATCTCAGTTCTTATATGCTTATTGTAGAGCATTACCTCACGCGGTAAATGCATTATAGGAATGCCCTATCCATATCTGTATTATTAATAAATATATACGAAGTTAACGGATCCAATATTTATATACCATACTAGCTTCATATACCATATAATATAATATAGTATACCGAACGGGTATAGTTTGAGTCCTTGAATTTAAAATCGATATTTTTTCCCTAATTTCACACTTTAGATTTGGGAATTTCTCATTTTGCATTCAAGTCCTGTCGGTATTGCCAATAACTTCTTTATATTATCCTTTATGCTTATGTGAATTTTAAAAACGTAAAAATTGTTAAAATATTTATTTATATATTTTTTTTTTTACCTGTAATATTCTTCCATAAAGTGTTATCTATTATTTTATCTTTCTTAAATTAGGTATAATATGTTTATATTTTATTTTGTCGGTAAAAATTAATTTTCATTTATTCGATGTACGACTATAATTTATTTTGCTAAATTATTGTTATTTATTTTTATTTTCAACTTTTAACTTTTACTTCAATTTAAAAATGTTTACTTTTCTAGAATAATTTTATTAAGCAAATAAGTTAAAACATTTAAATAGTCATAATAAGCCTTATCTAAACTTATTTAGCTAACCTATCCTTATTTATACTATTATTATATCGATAGTTTTATTATTAACAATGTAAAATAAAATATTATATACAGATTCGATTTTGTATATTCAATATTTGAAATCTAATCACGCGCATCTATAATGCGTGACCCGTCTTCAATGAATAAATTATATTATCGTCTTTCTTTTATATAGATTTTTTTCAACTATTCGTCTCTGACGTTTAAAGTGATTTTAAATTTGTTTTTATAAATTCAATATCGTTTGTTAAAAATCGTTTTATGATTTATTGTCACCTTTAACTTGATATATAGTGTACACTGTACAGGATGTTTAATTATATTTCGGAAACGTAGCGGATTTTTTTTTAGATTTGTTCAACAGATTACTCTGCTATAGCAAACAACAAACTAACTCGGATGATTAAGTGACTTGGTGTCGGTATTTTAATTTTTTAACGTTTTCATATTTAGTTATAAACTATAATTTAATAAATGTTGATCTCAAGCAAAGCTGAACGGAAATTAAAAAAAAAAAAAAAACAACGTTATAACAAGAGAAAAACGTACCTACTCATCATCATCATCATCATCATCATCATCATTTTTATTTATTATTATCACCGTTAAAATAATATAAAATAATTATTGCCAGTTTTATATTATTAAAATAATATGTTTTCCTGAATAAAAAAAACAGCTTTTGCGTTTACCATTTGTTATGGGGCTAACTTGTTTTGATATAATTAAAAAATATTCGTCACAATTACAGAAATAACAATACCCAATCGAACTCTGGGAGATATAAAATATTTCGTTTCATAACAAACAACTGTTTTAATTATAATTCTGCGAAGAGTAGATTTTCAACAATTTTTTTTTACGGAATTAAAAAAAAAATCGACAATTCTCACCAAAGTACTAGTTGACGAAATATATTTTATATACTTATATATACCGTATTATACTAACTTATATACCGCAAAAGCGTATATTTTATTCATTCATCTGTTCGCGTTTGTAGAACGATCCGGTCAAATCCCAACTTCAAAGAACAATCCTTTGCTTATTTCTTGTGAACATCGAGATTTTCAGCCAGCATTATGTACTGTCCGGATAGTTTGAAACGATGAAATTAATTAAAAATATTCAACTGCGTGTTTATATGTATAGTAATCGCGGAATTACTTTGTTTGCAAATTGCACTTTTGTGTTTTGGCACATTATATATGGTAAAAAATATTTTTGCGTTACAACTTTTGTAATAAGCCAATGCTTATTTCTAATAATATTGCTCATTTTTATTTTTATTTGGTCTTAGCAAAATAGTCCCAAACTATGGGTCACAATAGACATTTTGGTGGATTGTGAACATTTTTGAAAGTGATTTAATTTTAACAAATGAAAAGAATATCAAATGTAATCATATACGCACGTACACTGTTTAATAATATTATATAGTTAGGTTTAGTACAAATAGTTCTTCAATGTTTTAATTATTTCTTATTTTTCAACATTATTTACTAAAACAAACTTTCCTAAAAAGATCACTATGATTTTGTGGTGGGTCATCAAAATCTACCATTTTTAAAAAATGGGCCCACGTAAGGTTTGGGAAACATTAGTTTAACCCATAGAATATAATATTATATAGTGTCTGGAACTTAACATATTTTTGGTTATGAATCCATTTAAAGTACCAACGGTCCACTAAATAAAAATAATTTTGTTTAAATATTCTTTAGTTTTAGTAACCCTGAGTTTATAAGTATAGATTCCTTAAAGAAATAATTGTTTGGTTAAGTATTTTACTAAAAAATAGAGTAACTTCATACTCATAAAATATACCCAAATAGGAGAAAATGTGGTCTAGAATGTTTTTGAAATATATAATTTTTATCAATTTCAATGAATAAAAAAAAAGATTTAACTAGTTTTGAGTTTTTTGGTGTGATAATTTAAAATAAAAAAATCCATAAATAAAAAATGAGTAAATAAACATATGAGTTAAACATTTTTAAATGTTGATTTATGGACATAATTTATTATTTTCTATAAACTAATAAATATGCATTTATATTAATCACATAATGTAGGTACGAAAAAATTAGTTATCGAATAATGTATTTCATATTAAACTAAGTAAGCAAAGTTTTTAAAAATTATATCGGAAAAGTCAAACTATGCGTACAAATAAAATCGAAACGTTTGTTTTAAACTTTATATGGATATTACAATATTATGGTTTTTGTATATCAATTTTATAATATGAAAATGTTAGAAGACAATTCGCGTTTAAAGATAAAATTTAAGTAAGTACACAAAAGATTATTCTATTTGATTAAAAAGAAATATATTGAATAATATATACTTAAAATGTTATATGACGTATTATTAACGTTATGTATGATAAAATGCATTAGCTATGATTTTTACCACATTTTTTGGGAACATTTTTTTGTAAAAATTTATTCTAAACATGGTAAAATATAAAGGTAAATGAAAAAAAAAATCGCGAATAAAAGTTTCACTATTGAAGTTACTGTTATATTAAACAAATTATGTATCAGTAATGCATTGTTCTATAAATTAAAAAAATGAAATGCACTTTGCTTTTAAATCTTTGCTCTAGATATGACGTCATAATAATGTAAATAATATTATAACTTAAATTAATTTGCAAAGTGTATTTAATAGCATAATTTTTCAATGGACTCATATTATTATAATTTTTGAGCTCATATTTGCATAATTTTGAATTAATTAAATTATTTATGGTACAATTCTATATATGCTTCACCTATGTTACGATATTATAATATGGTAATATAAGATTAAAGTTTTGTATAGGTTTTTAGTATTAATTTTAAGTTTGAAACGCACCAAAACTTTATGTAATATATTTTATAATATATATGCATGTAAGGCATTAGATTCTGATCCATCAATTAATAATACAACAATATTAATAACACGAACTATAGTCTACAATATTAGTTAGGTACCGGATATTATTTTATTTTAATGTCCCATAATAATTATTATTGTATATTATTAGTGTTTTTCATACTCGGAGTATAATATTATTATACTTAATTTGCAAAATTATAATTAAAATATCTTATTATTAATATAATATATTTTAATATGATAAATATTATTAAAAAAAGTGTTTAGATTAAAATATTGTAATGCTGATTTAAATATTTCTCATTCAGTCGTTCAAGGAATAAATCTGTAATAGCTCCATTTATTTTTTGTCCTCCATTTTATATTAACTGCCCACATCGATAATATATATATATATATATATATATATATATAGTAAAGCTCTACGAGTTAAATTTTTTAAATATAAATTATTTTAAATTAAAGATCATTAATATTATTTTATGTATGGTTTTTCACTCTTGCTAGGTAAATTGATAACTTTCACCGATTATTTAGAATCCAAATCAAAATAATCTATTTGATAAACTTTAATCAAATTTCGAACGCTGTTTTCTAAGGATGATGGTATATAAGATGGGTTGAGGATATTCCTTTGAATATTATAGCCATGGAATTTTATTTAGTATCATTAATCTCTAGACGGTTATTTACATTATAGATTTCGTACATAATTAATTAATGGTAAAATTTCTTAAGGAAGATTATACATGTTAAAATTCCAGCTTTTAAATGGAGAAATAATTGTCTATTCTTTGTATCACAAATATAATTTAATAAATTATAGAGTACCGTTTTAAAGACATTTGTAATAATATAGCTAATTTTCATTTCGTTTACTAACTACTTATTCATTACCTTTTCGGGTCTTAGAAATTTAAAATAAAATTTATAATAAATTAAACCCCTGTTTATAATCTAATATTATGGTAGTGGTTACTGGTTAGTCAAAGATTAACTTATATGTATAATATTATAATTATTATTTCAATATTATTGTTATTATGTATGAAATAATATCGCAAACGAGTGTTCAGCGAAAAGGCAAAGTTACTAATTTTAATTAGAATCGACCAGCGTCCATTATTGGTATTAACAAAATACCCGTGGGACATACATATGCGTGTAGGTATGTATAGGCACATAATAATATAGACACGTCAAAGGATCAAACAAATTAGATTCTCTGCATCACAATACGGTGTATTATGAATATTTCAGTATAAACGGATTAACGTGCAGAACAAAAACATGTAATTGTTGTTAAAATATTATGATCTTATGCGAATGAATTCGAAATACATGGTACACATGGTATGTACCAAATAGCGCAGGTTTAATGGTATGTGTTCTTGTCGAAAATTTCTAAGTTCCTAGAGATATCTAGGTATTTTGTAGATTAATTATACTTATGTCATAATTTGTAGTTAATATTATTTTGTTTTCAGAGTTGGTTGAAATATAACGTACTAATTTACAAAAATTCGAAAAGTATTATCAAAAAATGTAAAGTTTTTATAAATAAAATGTGATTATTAGTTGTTCATCCATAATAATTGTTTTCAGAATTGAATATAACCATATCCACATGACGTATTAAACCACGAATAATAAGAGTTATATTGTTTTATAATTGATGATTAAACAATATAATATTATAATATTGTGTTAATGTTAATAACAAATTTAGTATTTAACATTTATTACTTATAACGTCGTTGTTGTAAAATTATATGATAAACACTTTAAATGTGTAAAATTGTAATAAAAACAAAGTTGTGATCAGGGGCGGATTGCAAAAATAATTAGGTGCGGGAAAACATTGAAATTGGCCCATTAATTAATTTTAATGGGCACGAAAACCATTTTATAATTTGTATAGAAAAGTATACATTTTTTTTATATAATTTTAGATTCTGAGCGAAGCGTTTTACAATGATGGTATTTTTTATTTTTTATTTTTTATGTCTGAAAATACGATTTTGGGTAGAAATTATGGTCCGATTATCACGAATAAGGTTTGATTAGACAATTGCATCTAGTTGGAACATTATTTCACTCATTTTTCGAATTTCTCAAAAATGTTCTTTGATAGACGAAAAAATACCAAAAAATGGCAGAAAATCGGCGAAATTACGGTTTCCTTAATATTTTTATTTCTTGACTTAAAATTTAATTTGAATATTCACATAGGTAGTTTACACGCGTGGTAAAATTTTGGAACGGACTATCAGTTTATTTTATTAAGTTTCGCTCGGAATCGTATTTTCGAATGCAATGCCATTACATTCAAATTTCAATTATAATAAACTACTAATTTCTCCGAGGACCAAATCGACGAAAGAGAAACGTCTGCAATCGACCTTGCTACTTTTTTATAATTAAAAATATATTTGATTTTCAGACCCCAGCAAAACAAATCGACTGGGAAGAGTATATAATAATGATTGGAAGAAAAATACAATCGTAAATTTTACTTAATATTGTGTATGAAACTTAACCTCGCCTAACCTAAAACTTTTGCTTGGAACTCGTATATAAGTCGGTTAAAAAATTAATAAAAACGCGTGGGAACTACATATAGACGATGAGTGAACGATATAGGGTTTTATTTCTTCCATATTCAGTATCGCAGTCAGTGCGACGTTCGCGGTAGATAAATCAAGACGCGTAAAACACATCTCGCGAATTTATGATTAGGCGCACGAACTAAACTTTAACGCGTATATTATATTATACATTATTTGCGGAGGTGTGTGATATGATATTATATCGTACCGCGAAAGTTGATGTATCGTCGTCGCACGGACGATTAACATAATATTATACGGACAAAGAGCGAGCGAACTCGCGAAAATATGTTTTATTTTCTGGCGCGCGCGTGTCGACGTTACGAACTATTTTTAAGAGGCGCCGTACGTTACGCGAGACCTATTGAAACTGACACTTAATGTGTGTTTTTCCGTACAAACGTTTTATGTAGTGTTGTGTGAAAAAAAAGGGCATTTATTTCGCGCGCAAATGCTCGCAGGCCTCGGGGAAACAGATATATAAATCACGGGAAACTTTTATATGCTGGATAGAGCGTGTATTATGATGTAAAGTCTCGGCCGGTTCAGGAAACGCGGGAAAAAGTATAAAAAAAATTGTAATTTCAATAAAATATATTGTTATTATGCGCTGAGATAGAAAAAAAAGAATCGTGTATTATTCACCCGATATTTCAACGATTAACAATAACGTTGTTACGTAAACACATTTTACTAATTGTAAACGATTGTTAATCGAATATTATTTGAAAAACAAAGCTAACAAGAGATAACATTGTATATTTTGAAAAACGTTATAGTTAAAGACTGCTAGTTAGTTTCGTTATTTACCAAAAGGAGAATAATATTCAAAGGATTTATATATTACCGCATGTTTTGTAATATCACAAAATCACAACAACGCAGAACTCAAATTGTGATTTTTAGCTTGAACATAAAAATAGCTTGGTAAATATAAAATGGAATACCTTTTAGAGATTATATTTTGAGATAAATATCGTTATGGAAAACAAATTTTTAGAATATCAAGTTTTAAATTGTTTTTGAGGTATAACTTTTTTTCAGACTAAATTAAAAAAAAATAAAAAAATATTGTCTACAAAATATGCTTTTCTATAAATTTGGTTATATTCAAGGTAAGTTAATCTTAACCTAACCTAATTATTAAAATTTAAATTCTGTGTTGCTAACCTTACTTAACCTGTATGTCTTATAGTTTTTAGTTCAAAACATACGTGTATAAAGTGTATAAAGACAATTTTGTAACGGCGCATTGGATAGGCAATATTGGTACTTTGGTGTGAAGAAGAACTAAAAATATGTCATTCGATTAAAATTTTCAAACATTTTACGACATAAAATTCGTCAGTTGATCTGTTTAACCTAAATTAACCTTACCTGAGACCTGGTTGTAACCAATATGATTACTACATTGTAGGTTATATAATAAGATATAATTTTTTGTTTTTAATTGCATCTTCGGTGTTGGCCAACTAGTAACGTTATAGTTTGAAAATTTTAATTTTCTTCTTACTTTTTTTAATCTATTTTTATAAATTATGCATAAAAAACAATAATAATAATAATTTATTCTTATCTAATCATTATAAAAAAAGGTCAACACAAGTGGAAATATTAAAAAAAATGATAAAAAATATTTTATTGAGTGTCAAATGATCAATACAAAGAATAGTATAAAAAAAAAAAAAAATACATATAAAACTACCGATCGATCGTTCAAACGGAATACATAAAAAAAAAATGAAAACAAATTTCGTTAGGCAAACAAAACCACCGAAATGTTATTTCGAATGTCGTGGACGTCACGGTTGAATACTAAATTGTAATATATAATAATAATGATAATAGGTATACGGTTATAACCATAAAATATATTATATCGTTTCGCGATCTATTCATGCAGGTTAACCTCGATTAAGGTATATATATATAGAGCTATATAATATAATATAAGGTATAAATAAATCGCCTTTCTCGAATTTTGTTTCGTACGTTATAAACACACACACACACACACACACATACATGATATTATTATATAGATATAGTATAAATATTACAAATTTAAAGTTCCGGCGCTTCCGCGGTGTCACCTCATTGTTCCGGAAAACGGGGTGGCGTATTGTTTGTTCCGGCGTAAAGAATACCGCCGCCATGGCCGGAAGTTCGGGCGCCGAAAACCAATACGCTCTCCGGACCGCCGCCGCCGCCGTACCGGTCTCTTACCGGAAACCACGCGCCTGATCATACGTATAAACTATATACAAGGGTTGACGGTCGCGACGAATAGTCGAGGGGAAGTTGTTTTTTTAGTTTTTGTTTTTGTTTTTTTTTTTAATATATGTCGTGTTTACGATTCGCTCGCACTCTGTAAGTCGTATATTATATTGTAATATGTACCTCGGTATAAACCAAACTATTATATTGTCGGTGGTTGTTAATAACAGTACCGGGTAGTATACATTATATAATCATATATCATATAGGTACCCGCGGGCGGATGGATAATTCGCTATTATTATTATTATCATCGTATAAAATATTGATACGCAGTAAAGAATACATACGAACGAATATGGAATTCGCGTTAAATTTATAATATAAATAACCTGTTTTTCTCGGCGGTATGCCGAGTCGCGAAAACAGAAGGATAATAATATAAAATATAGAAGAATGGAAGGAATGGACCCCAGCGAGCGTAAGCCAAAACAATATAAAATATATTGTTGTGCCCGTATACATATTATATATAGTAGACATATTATATTTATATATAGAATCACTCTGTATTATTAGTATAAATAAATAAATGCGCATTTTGTACGTATTGTGCGTGCACAGGGTGTGTCAGTGCAGCGAGCCGGTTTTGCATAGGTCAATTATAATATGTTTTACCGATTTCGTACGATGACGTTAAGGATAAGTCAAAGCTAACCAATGAACATGAATTTCAAAATATTTTTCAATTAAAATTTATCTATTATACCATAAGTAAGTAATTTTCCTTTACTAGAATAATATTTCATTGCGTGCAAGTACGAATATAGTAGACATATAAGGACAATTAAAACGTTTTAATTTTAAAAATAATTTTTATGGAAAATACAATTTTTTTAAAACTTGCAACTCGACTGATTTTGAGAATTATGTTAGAAATATCCTAAGTATTTGATTTCTAACTTAACCTAACCTAAAGATAAGTTTTAATTTGAAACAAGCGTGACCACATTATTGTATCGTGCATATTGTATCAACGATATTGTAAAATTAATGTTTGTATATTGAAAACATACGATATTGTCAAAAATGTATTGAAGCGAAACGAACGAGGGCGGACACCCTGTATAGGCGAATACACATACGCCAACTTAAAAAGGGTACCCTACTCTCACTGTAAAGCTCAAATGACAAACGGACACAATAAATCAGTTTTATTTATATTGCCCTTATACATAGGTACTACTCTGCAACAAATATAATATGTATGTGTATACAGTATATAATATATAATATACTGTCATCTTTCTCCATTAGGAAATATCTATTGTAAGGTCGGACGTTATAATAAAACGAATGACATCATATACGGCTAAACATTTTATTTTTTATTATTTAATACGTTAAGTCTGAATTGTGACCCATTCACTCACTTGCTGCGCTGACTTAAAATATTAAATATTATTATGAATAAAAAACTATCTTTAAATTTAATTCGCTAATTTTTACTATATATATATTGTTTATATCGGTTTTAAAAATACTTAAGTGTCATTTCATTCAAGTTACCATAGTTACCGTGGGTCGGTATGAGACAATTAAATTACGAAATAGGTTGTTTTAAAGACGAGAGAAAGAAAATAACTATTACAAATGTATTAATCAAAATATAATAAAATATAATAATTATACAATGCTATTGTCATTATGGTTTTCCTTTTGTAAATAGATTTAAATAACCAAATATAGATTCAAAAAAAATAAAAATGGTTAAGTATATATTTAGTGAAACTCACAGGTTACTGAACCAAATCTATTTCTTCTACTATGTTCAATTGAAATCAAATTATATAGGTAATCTTTTCAAAGTTCTACTACTATACTTTGATGGGCTAACTTTAAAAACTTCAAACGCATTTAGAAGTCGACACTGGAGACCTCGCAAATTAAAAAAACAAACCTGTATATCAAAGAAAATATTCTGACACATTTTTCAATCTCTTACGGCAACTCGGATAGGCAGAAAACTTTACTCGGTACCTACATTTAAATTTCCACTAATAGATTTTAAATTTGTTTTTCTTACATTGGCAAATGCCAATGGAAACAATAGAAATGTATTTCTGTGATCAGAAATAATAAATAAAAAATTAAGAAAAAAAGGATGATCTTGAACATTATATTAATGTGAAAATAAAATTTGGTATGATTTAGAATAGTAATGTTTATGACAAGCGCGTTAATGGCATAATGATGTGGTTTCTTTTTTTTCAAACAAGTTATGTTTGTATCCAGATTGTGTAATACGTTTTAACGAAAAAATATTCCATACGAGTTGTTTTTTAACACAGAAATTCGTGTACAACAAATACACGATAACGTAGTTTTTCACATTGATGGCGAACCGAGACTCACTTATTCCATTTAAAAATTTTAAGAAGAGCCTTTGTCATTTGCACAAACTTGGAATTACAAGTCCTGCGGGCTATTTGTTGAAGTACATGACGTTCGTACGACTACCTCGCATATTCTCGTGGATAGCCTTAAGCATTTGCATATTATTTTATAAGTCGATATATTTGGCAACGACCGTTTGAATGCGAAAGTATATATCATTGTGTTCCATTGTTGTAGCCTTCTTATATACGTATGAGTATAATATTTTCGGTAAAAACCAAATAATAATATAGAACTCGCTCGTATCAAACAAAAACCAATCGCGCAAAGTGGCCCTAAAACCTTGAAAGTTAGGAAACAATAATATTCAAAGAGTTTATATTATAATGTTAATAGAAAATAACTTTAATGGTTTTCTTAGAAAATAGACCAGACCGTATTGTTTGTACACTCCAAAGTTGTGCCCGAAGCATAAGTGTTAAATAATAATATTGAATAATAGTTTCAAAATGTATTACAAATTTATTTGTTACAAGTAAATGTATTACAACAAAATATAGTTCATATTTTTAAGATTAAAAATAAATTACGAATATTGTTTTTTAAAGATATCTGTAGAGGAATGCTTTTTTTTTAATAAATGGTTTTCATTATTTATAAGACAATCTAATCTAAACACTCGTTTTATAAAAATAATTTCAAAAGTTGTTTTATTTGCTTTTTTTTTTCATTTAATCTTTAAAAAATGTCCTTTGAATAACAATGATTAATATATTTTATTTCAATTTTTCTTTTTAGAACTGAGTTAATCAAATTAATTTAATTGGTTATTAAAATATACAATTTTACACATCTTTAATTTCAAAATATACAATTTATTTTCACTAAGTGCTATAATACAATCGAACATAAACGAATACATTTTTTAAAAAGTCAATTAATTATAATTTTTTTTAAAATTAAAACAGAAGAATTTTACGATTATAATCAATTGTGTTTTAATTATTATAGTTTTTAATTGGTTATATACTTCAAACTATAGTGTTTAAATTATATATGGTTTTTAATCATATATTTATTTACCTAGTCAAGTGACGAAAAGTAGTTTGAATAACAATACTTTTATAAAAGTTAAATTTAATTAAGTTGACAAAATTCGTTGGTTTCACGAAAATAGTACTTAGCTAATGGAGTGAAAATTATTTTCTTAAAACAAAATTAACATAATTATACCAAATTTAAAATTGGAACAAAAAATAGGTTTAACAAAAAAATATAACTGGAATAAAAATGTTCATAAAATTTGAATTAATAATGTCTCGTAAATTAGAGCTGTAAATAAAATGCACTAAATAAATTTATCAAATAAACGCAGTTAGAATGCACTAAATATATTATATTTATATATACATTTCTAAAAAGCTGGCTTTTATAAAATGCAAAATTATATATTTTCATATAATATATCAGTAGATGTAATAAATAGTTTGAATAAGTCATAACAAAAAGTCAAATAAGTAAAAAAGAAATTTTAACAAATTTTATATCTAATTAGTAAATTACATGCATTTTAAGTAATAATAAAAGACGGATTATATTAAAAATTTATAAAGTATATTGTTCTTTAGTATAAATAATTTGAAAAAAAAATTATGATTTGTATTGTTCATAATAATAAGATAGATAGTTAATACACGAATGGAAATAATAAAAATGTACAATCGATAGAACTCCATCTGTGGTTAAATTAGGTCATATATATATATGCTTAATATAGAACAAAGTACGAAAGAAGATTCACTATCAACACGAAGTTATTTTCTATAAATATAATTATTATTATTATTTTAATTTTTAGTTCATTACATATTAATTTTTATTACTTAAATATTTTACAAACAATGTAATGTTATATTTTATTTTAATAACTTTTTAATTAATAATAATTTTTTATTTTATTTATCATTATTACCGCCATCACCATTCACCAACGTTACCCTTGTTATCTTTTCTGAATGATTTTCAGCTTCATCAGTTCAATTTGCTTTGACAAATCCATATTTTTTATATTTGAAGCTTATTTTAAATTCCAATTAATAATTTCTTAATTAATATCTGAATACATGTTCTATCACAATATGTTCTATAAAATATAATGAATATTGAATTAGGATATGTTGACGGTTATCTAATACCCATAAATTAAATTATAATTTGATTGATAATAATATTATTATTTAACTACTCATTATAATAACACAATTTTAATTGGTATAATTCGACTACATAGATTTTAGACTACTACAGTAAGTACATTAAATGTATATTTAATATTTTTAAAAAAACGGAAAACAATAAACAAATTCATAAAATTCAATAAATACAAAAAAAATATTAAAGATAATAGATTTTAAATAAATTATTACATAATACTTTGATATATTTTCATTACTAAAAATATATTATGATTAGAAAATAACACGAAAGAGAAAAAATAAATTTACTTCAAATTCATAACATTTTGAAAGACAATGTTTATTATTATAGTTACTGTGAAAAAACTCAAATATATTTATTTGTTCATGGAATAATGTACTTATTCTTTTGTTATATCGACCGAAATAATTGAGAAGATGATCGGTTTCATTCTATATTATATATATTCATAATTTTTACCAATTTTATCTATTCTAAATAGTAATTATGTTCTATGAATATGGTAATAAATTATAACTAAGATATATATATTGAATGGAATTAGTATTTTCTATAATAATAATATTGAAAAATATTATAATAATTATTAGGATACATCAGAATATATATAAGATGTATAACTTATTGTTATACAATAATTATGGTTAAAATAAACAAAAATCAAAATTAACCCTACGAAAAATACAGAATAGTCGATCACTGGAAATTTAGTTAAAAGAAGAAAATGGTGATTAAATAATAATAGCTAAATCGGATATAGAACATTAAAAATGAATTTGTCTCAATTTAGTAGAGACAGTAAATTACACGGGATAGTGATTTAGGAAGAATGACAATGTTTGCAGATTTTCTACGATCTGCTAAGGAGTATAACTAGGAATTTTAATAAACAAATTTTAAAAAGTAACGCTGAAACAAATTCTTGAGCAATAAATCAGACACAATGATCCAAAATAAAAAAAAATATGAATTCATAATCGAAAAACTTGAGTTGATTTTAAAAAATAAGGCGAAATCAAAGGTCATGCATGGAACTATTAGCAAAAGAAGATGAATAAGTACCTATATAGTGTACAGTTTGTGGTGAAGTTTATAATTTTCTGTACGTTATAAATTGACGATTTTTTTTAAACATATTTTTTTATCGAGTTTAAAATACTCGGGGCTCGCATTTGTTTATTTTGCTATAGTATCAAGTTCTTTTTGGTTTTTTGCATAACCGGAATACGTTGCGAGGTAAATTGAGAGTTTAGTATTGTTTATTTGCCAAAAGTGGCGTGAAACTAGCGTCAGCGAGCGAAAGAACACTACTTTAATTACTGTTTTCGCGGGCGGCCGCGTAAAAATTAGCGCGAAAGACCGTTGCCTCGGTTCCGGGATTTTAATAACGATAATAATTAAAGGGCTTCGGACCTCGTAAATTAATAACCGTAGACGTTTCCGTTGTAAAAAAAAAAAAAAAATAATAATAAAATACGAAACAAAACAAACAAGAAAGAAAAGAAACAACTACCGGCAGCTTTTCACGCAAAAGTTTCACCGGTTTTTACAGTTTTCGCGCGAAATCATACACTTCGTTTTTAGGTAGTTGAACATGTGATTTATATGCTAGTCGACGACGTTAAAAAAAATTACAGCGTTCGAAATATCAAATTGTTTATTTTATTAATATATACTAACTTTATAATATTGTTAATTATATGAACATTACAATGTCAGTCAATGAAATTAAATAGAATAAATTATTTTATAACTAGTAAACCACAAAATCGAATGAGTTTTAATATCGTGTTATACCATATACCCGGTAGAATATATAATATGATAATACTGAGTAATACCGACACGAATGAATATAATATAATATTATAGCCAACGCAGCACAACTTTCTAACGCGGTTATAATAATATATTAGACTAAAATGAAACACGCTTTGGTAATAATATTGTTAGACGATATTACGCTGGGGTATGGAATAAAAAGAAGTGCTATGTCTATATTTTTTAAAAACTGTTTAGAATCTCATTTTAAAATTCAACCTGTATTGCGTTTTAATTGAAAAAAATGTATTATTAAACCTTTTTTCCTTTCTTTATTTGTTTTAATTGATTGACTTAAAAAACGGGTATTAAAAATACTATACAGATGGTAGAAAAATAGAAATAAAAATTTTCTATAGAATTCTTATTTTCGGCAAACGATAAAATAAAATTTATTTAAAATTGTTAAAACAATAATCATCGTTTTTAGCTTCTAAATAAGGTTAAAAATATAATGTTCAGCGAGCATTTTGCTTTTCGAAGCTATAGCGGACGTTTAACATTTTAAACATACTTTCGTTGATATTTAGATTTTTAATTTTAATACTTCTATGAGCATATTTTATAAACGATTCATGATAACTAGAGACAGGATTTTTATGTTTTTATATGTTTTTACTGAGAGTATGCAGCTCCAATTTGATGAGATTTCTCGACGATTAATTTTCCTATGAACTGATATACAACAATTTTTAGCGCATATTTGAAGGTCGAAGAATAGTTTTTATGCAAAACGATATATATTAAGAATATATTTAGATTTTATTTGAACATTTCACAAAAAATATATTGGTTTTAAAAAAATTCAAAAATAATTGTATTCTTCAATATTTCTACCCTCGGACGCCATGATTAGATCATGCGAAGTTTACTGTTCAATTTAAACGTGATGTATCAATATATCATGACGTTAAGACGTGAAGAAATATTGATGAGAATATATATTATCATTATTATATTGTATTATCATATCAATTATCAGTATATAACCATAGAATAACAAGATTACTGCCGAAACTGATATCACACATATTCCGTTCAAGAAATGAACAGTGTCGACTGAATTTATTAAGTTTAAATTGTTTTAATACATTAATAATATTATTCTAGTATTCAAAGTAAGTATATCGTATATAATATGTTTTATTTTTATTCTTCAAAACGTGTTATTGTTATTTTTTTTAAAATTCATTAGGCTGAATTTTAATTATCATAAATTGTTACTCTTATTTGTTTTTTAAAAAAAAGCATAAAGAAATATAAAACAATTTTTATATTCATGAAATAAACATATGTTTTAAAAAAAATACTTATGCGAATAAAAGCTTATTTTTATGAAATTAAAGAGCATCAAGCACATACAAATCCTGAGTATCTAATGATAACTCACTAGTTGTGGCAAAACTTTCAATTTAACATTATATAAATAATATTGTCGCAAATAAAAAAAGAGATTATTAAAATGATATTGTTCGCGAAAAATTTTTAAGACTCAAAAAAAAAAAAAATCATTAATTCAGTTTTATACAATTGGGATAATAAAAATGAAAATCATTAAAGAATACATAAATCGTTATATTATGTTAATGGAGAGCAGAGTTTACAGAAAATCCTTACCTTTAAAGTAATTCATTCCATCCAAGACATTTATTTCTTAAATTTGTTTTATGGACCGTCTTAAACATAAATAACTACAATACCTGAGTAAGAATCGTTTGGATTTTCTGAAATTAGTTTTTAACTTTATGAGTTATAAATTATATTTATATATTACTAAATGCGTAAAATTAATGATAAGTCAAATAGTTAAAATATTTAGAAATCAACAACAAAAGTAATGATCGACATAAATATATTATCTGAGTTTGTTCGATAGAACAAATAGTATTATAAAACAATTTTTTTTCGTGTTAAACATTTACTTAATATAATCAATAAAAAATAATTACTTATGTATAGTAATAATTCATTCAAAACAGTTCAAAATTTTTTAATAAAAGCTATATAGAAAACTTCAAAAAAATTAATTTTAAAATGACAACCTTTTTTAACTGTTGTTTTCATTGTATTATTATTATTTTTCAATTTTGTTGAAGTCGAACGAAATGTTATCATTTTTCTTTATTTTATAGAATATTGTCATTGTAATGAGTTAAATAAATTTACTAAATATATGATATTCTATTTCAAATTAAGTATAAAACAAAGTAGGAGTATCATAAATCATAGTATAAAATATATAAAATCTATGAATCTATAAATGTATACAATTTTAATTTTTTTTTTATTTTTAATATAAAAATTGAGTATAATTACGTAGAATATTAAAAATATTCGCTTTACAGTTATAAATTGCTAAATATATGGTATGAATTGTTTAATAATAATGGAAAGACATTCATTGTTATTTTTACAGAAAATTCAATACATAGGTTTGAAAAATAATAAAAAGTGGAGCATTTTAATTAAAATTTATTTTGTGTAATTTTATCCGTCGTAACTGAGTTAGAATTTTACCGTTAACGAGACAGCAAAAAAACTTTGAGAATTTAAAAGTCCAAATCTTCATGTAAAATTAATAACAATAATAATTGTATTTTACTTTTTATGTTTGAGATGACACTTTTTCGTGAACTCGAACATTCCGTTTCCATAAAAAATTATCTGCTCGTCCTCAAAAACGTGTTACTCACGTCCGGTTATTATTCATTATTTAGCTTTATAATTTTATTCATAAATCAATCAAGTATGACACATGGTCAGAAGATACACGATTTCAAAATGTATAGATTTATAGTATGTTACCAATACATAATATATATTATATTATATATAATATAAACAATTTATTATTAGAAATGATTTCACATGCAATTTGAAATACTGATTTATATCAGATAAATTTATAATTAATTACAAAACATTTTTTTTTTTTAATATTTTTTTCATTAATCATAATTTAACCGATTTAAAAAGAACAATTGCAAAAATAACTTAAACAGGATCATCAAAATTTAATGTCACAAAAGTGATGGTAATTACATAATATGTTTTAAATGTTATCTATATTACTTTTATGACACGAAATTCCGATCAATTTGTATATTATTATAATTATTTATATGTTATATCGTTACCTCAATTATTATTACCTATTGTTGCATTAATCATATCTCTGTAACGATATAATATAGTAAATCATTATTATTATTGTGTTTTCTGTATTATCAGTAAGTCTCTCGACGAGTTTGTCCCTTTATCGCGATGTACGGTTGGTGTGTGGTTATAAGATGTTTATTGACCAAACGACAAAGGTTTTCGGATATTTGTATATTTTAATATAGTTACCTGCTATATTTTATTATCTTGTATATTATATAATACTAAGGCGATAAGATATAATTTAAATTAACCTTCCATGTTCGGTCGGGTCGAGTTACAATACCTATATCTTCCAAAGTCCCAAACACATAATATATATATATATATTATTAGTCGACAGTCATAATCCCAAGGAATTAGCTATAAATAGCCTATATAATATAGGTACACGTATTATACCGCGGTATAGGTAACTAAGTACTTACCATCTAACTAATTTATTGGCGGAAAGACATTATTTACACTAAAGCTAAACAATTTACAATTTACTCGATTACGGTTCCGTTGTTTGACATCAAATTTATGAAGAACCTTAAATCCCAATGAAAAACGATACGGTTAAGTATTAATTAATATAATTAAAAATCGTTTTCACTGATAAAAATAATACACTCTGACACTCAGTATTTTTTTCAAAAAAAAAAAAAGTAAAACGATAAATATTTTAACAAACAATAATAATAATATCGATTGTGAAAAAAACGGTATTGAATATATTGTAATGAAAATTTTTTGTTTATATTTTGTTATCAAATTCTCTATAGGTACAAAGCTAGTGACATTTATGAGGGATAATTATATAATTGATTCACTTCTAACAATCGATAATTTTTTTCAATATCGAATGTAAAACCACGAGTTATCCGTAATCGCAACCGCAATGGGAAAGGGTTTTGGACAAATCGAACAATGTAAATCGACAATATTATTATTCGAAAATATACGTATTTAATAATATAATGTTGCATTCGGCGGAGAAAAGGGTAAAAACGGACAATGATTTGTAAGGACGCGTGCGGTAGTTTATCCTAAACGACCTACAGGCTCCGCGGTACGTGCGCGCGCATGCACGTATAGATTCCTGGTGCGCGTGCTGAATTTTGTCTCGCGGTTTTTCAAAGCCGTGCAGCGTCTATATACGCACAATATCGCTCGACTGCTCGATAAAATGACACACGTCGCGCGCGACCGGCACCCGGGTTATGGTATACGGTAGGTGTACATGCTGTATAAACCATAGGGATTTTACTTGAAAAACGTGTGAATTGCCACCTTTTTTTCATATAATTACAATTTATATAATCATGAAAAACTTGTGCATAATATTGGGTATATTATATTAAATATATATATATATATAAAGATTTTTTTTTTTATAAGTTCATGGTTTTCATACCTAGATTCAGCGATTTGTTCATCAAACTTCAAAATAATCGTTTTGTTAATTCAGTTAATTCGACCGGTTGAAATTTTTTAAATGTAATTTATCCATTTGAATTATTATTTTTTACTAACCCATGTAGACGCTGTATTATTCGAAATTAGTCTATTAATGTCGGTTGTTAGTTCGTGACAATAATTTCGGCGATGAAAATATGAATCTATCCAAAATATAAATTATGGTAGGTAGTTAAATTCAATTCCATACCATGGTATGCGCTGTATTATAATCCGTCATAGATAATAATAGATATACATCAATTTCATTTGAGGTTCGGTAATCCGTGGAATATTGGATAATTGATGGTCACTTAAAAAAACAATATTAAATTATTACCACGTAACCATCATTTTTGACCGTAATTTGAAATATTTCCATCCAAGGTAGTAAAGCGAAATTTCTTTAGTTTATTATCATTCAATCACAAAAAAACTATCCGATTTATTAACATTATGGATATAATGAAAATGGCGGATTAAACGTCGTAAGTATAAAGTATATACGCCGAATTCCAATGGAAACGATGATAGTTTAACGAAAAATATGGTTGAGATAACACTTTTGTCATAAACCATAAAGATTACAATGGTATATCTTATACGAACTACTACTGAAGTCAAAACACGTATCTTCCAATTGAAAACGATTAATTAAAATCGTACAATTTCGATTCCATTGCTATAAAATAGCACTTGACGGGCTATTATGTCCAATATGTAACATAAATTGTGGTGTTTATTTAAAATTGTTTAGGTAAAAAAATAATAATGGTATAATAATAATAAAAACCAAAAATTAACGACGTTAAAACGATTTTGTTGGTAAAATTGTAAAAATTGAAAAGTTACCTATTATTGCCTGTAGAAATTTTAATTAAAAATTACATTTTAAATCCAGTTCCTTGGAAAATCAAGATTTTTATATTATATTTTAAATAATCGAGTTTTTTGTGTTTTTCCGATAATAAAATTTAAAAGTTTTAATTGTTGTTAATGCATTAAAATATAACAATATGCGTTATTAATAATCATGTATACATACGTAAAGTTATCGGTCAAGCCATAATATTTAAATCTAATTTATTGACTTAACGTGAAATACTCGTAACTCATTTTGCACTTTGGACGATACTATAAGGGTTTTTATTTGCGTTCTTTTATACTTTCTTGCTGTTACTATTATTATTATTTTCTGTTTACAAACATCACAAGCGAATGATCGAATAAAGTCCGAATGTCCGAGAGTAAAAAAAAAAAAATAAATAAATAAAAAATAAAAATGCCATGTTTTATTTTACGCGAAAACAATGAGACAATACATCAAAGAACGTTGCGTGTTCTTTTACGAAGCGAAAAATAATCAGTGTGCCTTTTAAATATAATGGTCTTACAAGTATATCATTCATTCGATTTTGTTATTCTGTTGTTTTGTTCCTTACATTCAATTAAAAAACTAATAAACTTATAAACGTAAATAACGCTTATGGTATAACAAATACACATACATAAGCATTTGTAATTAACAATCCATTTGATGTATAAAAATTATCATGATTGAATGTGAAAACTGGACATAATAGTTATTTATAATACAAATTAGTGTCTGCGTTGTACTATGAATAACTTATAAAAAAAACTCTAGAAATAAATGTTCATAAAAACAAAGAAAATCTAAAAACATAAGAAATACTTTAACAATGTGCAAAAATATGAGCTCAAAATGCATTTATTTTGTTTGGTATGGTATATTATAACAATAGGATAGTAACCTGACAAAAAAATGAAATAATAAAGAAGTATATTAAACAAAAATTTTACTACTGATAGTATTATTTAATACAGTTAAAGATGTATAATTTTTTGTAAGGATTCTGACGAGATGAATTTTTTTTTGACTTAACAAAGCTAAAGTTTTAATTTTCAAATTTATTTATTTAATTTTTCATCGAAATACCTACAATATTTAATGAACTGTCGTGAAATATTTCATGAAATTTTAAAACCCTCACCAAATATTTACAATAAAATTCTGTATGAGATATCATTTGTTTCTGGTATTCTGAAACATAGATTCGTTAGCGAAAAATATTTTTTAGGTTATATTGATTTTTTTAATGAAATGTTTATATTTGTATTTTTTTTACCAAATTTAACATTTTAGGAAATTTTTATATTATTAGAGCATTTTTAACAATTTTAAAATTGACTTCTGGCAAAATAATAGTATTAAAAATAAAATAGGAAGCCGAAATTCATGTTATAGAAATAGTACGAATAATGTATTTTTAAATTGACATATTTCAAATTAAGTTGTCAGAAAACAACCATTATATTGTAACTCAAAAGAAACATGTACGTTATGTTGGCACTCACATATTATACTAAAATAACGAAAACGTTTAAATAATTTCTTGAAATTTGTTATATTTTGTAAAATGGCATATCAAAGTCTAGTAAAATTCGTAAGAATATTTTGATATCATTTTTTTTCGAATTGGACTATGTTTGTAAAATTTTTCATTTTCAAGTCATATAATATTTACATATTTTTGAATAATTTTTGGATAATAATAAATTAATAGTAAGACATGGAAGTTATACGAGTTCCATATTTTTCTTAATTTGTAGAAGATCCAGATAGAAATGTATTTTATTCAATGATGGGTTTAAAAACGAAAATTTAAATGTATATTTTTGCATATTTAATATATTATTGTAATATATGAATGTTTTTCTTTTATGATCTGTATAGTTTTTTATTCAATTATTTCATTATTGTAGTATCTATTACTTATTACTAAACCCTAAACATCATGTGAGCTTATTTAGGTTTTAACAAGAAAACTGTTTAAACACGAGAATTTTTAAGTTCAGAAAACGTTAAAGAAAATTAATAAAATTAATTGATAATGAAAAAGATATATAATATATTGAAAAAATACAAAATACTAGTTTTTAAATAAATTGCATAATACTTTGATATATTTTTTACTAAAAATATGTTGTGATCAACTAATAACAAGAAAGAGAAAAAATAAATTTGTTTTGAATTTGTATAATTTGCACGACGATGTTTTTTTATTATATGTATCATAAGAAAATATTTTTTTTAATAATTTTAATCGAATAATGTACTCAATTTTTTTTCTGAATTTGTCGTCCGAGAAAATAATCAAATAATGCAATATATTTTATAAATTGTATATATATATATACTAAGAATTCAGGTAGATATCCAAATAGTAATTTTATACATTAACTGCATTATGATAATATAAAACGATTTATATTTACACATGTATATGTCTGTGTAATATATTTTTTTAATTCAATTAACAGTTTCTAATTCTATTAAACAATAATTCTAGTAAACAGCTTGCATGCTCATTTAGGTTGGGAAGGTAATTTCTTTTTTTTTGTTGATTCACCGACAAAAAATATATACGACCATCCTGAACGAAAGTTATCTAATATAATAATATATTTAAAATTTTATAATGGAATTTTAAACTTTTATTATGGTTATACGTTTGTGCTTATTATAGTGTACAAAACATAAACTCGACCGAAAGTTTTACACAAGAGCAAGTGAAACCAAAAAAAAAACTATAATACACTATTTGCATAGACCACATCGCATTTATACAAAACAACAGTTTTCTCCGCTCCCCGTATATTTGCAACCCAATTACTAGACCGCTTACGACATGATTTTTAACGACTTTGCGTCGCAATAACGATAAAAAGGAATTATACCAGAGGTGTAACAGCTTGGCGGCGGGAAAAGATATTCGGAATAAAAAATACAAAATACGCAAAATATATAAAAAAGAACGGCAAAACTTATTCTGAAAAGCCAAGTCGACGTGGCAATATCGTTAAAAAACCGAGCAAATCTGCGTATTCAACGAAATTATACGAATGTTATTATTAAACAAACCGAGACAATTACGTTTCGGAACGTTAGAAAATTAAAATAGAATTGTGTTCTGTTTTTGGTTGTATATACGAAAATTCACTCGTTTTGGGTAAAGACAAACGCATACCTACTCCATCGATTGCGGGTTATGTTAGGTTAGTAGGTTTAGGTTGGTACTTTTAAGAAAATCGTTTTTCCTCTATTCTAGGAATTTTCCAACTGTTTTTGCTGTTGAAAAAACTACCAGAAAAACTTAACGAGTTTCATTTTACTTTAGATTTTATGATAAATCTAAAATTATATATATATATATATACATACAAGTTTATTGATCTTCTTAAGATTAAATACAGACTTTTACGATTCTGATAAAATATTGAATTTTCAATACGCTGACTAGAAAGAAAAACTGGTTAGACATTTCGACAATTCATATAAAATATCTTGAAAATCGATTAAGTTAAATTTTTTATGAAAAGTCTTTTAATGTTTAATTTCCAATAAAATTGATTAATTTCATAAATTATTGATGGTATCATTTTAGATTTTATTTTTCTGTTAATTTATTTTTTCAAAGTAATTATATTAAAATCGTTTTAAAACTATAAAACAAACCATTTTCTGTATTAGTATATGTCAGTAATTCACAAACTCATAATTTGTATTATTATTAAAAAGAATACTTATTAAAGTTAATTACGATTTGTATTAATTTTAGTTGACTAAACTCAATTTATAATATGGGTTATTTGTAACTTATTTAATATTTTTTACACAATACAATTTTCATTTTCGATTTGTATAATAATTTCTAAATAAGAATAATATAGGTACATTGTTATAAAATGAGTACACGCGGTGTGGTCATGAAATAAATTATTTATGGTTTGTTTAATTAGTACTTACTATGTATCTCTGTTGTTAGCGGTTACCAATTTATTATTTAAGTCTCCAATTAAAACTTTTAGAACGTTAATGATATAAATGTATACAAATTATAATATGATGAAATAAAAATAAAAATTGAAATTTTAATTTAAAGAAACCAACAATAAGTACAAATTATTAATAAACAATAATAATTTTAATAATGATTATCGGTCTTAAAGAAAATCAATGAACTATAATATCTATAAGTATTGTAAATATGTTTTGGAACATCACACAAAGTCCCTATATTATACTCATAGTCATAACTTTTTGAAAATAAAAAAAATTAAAGAATGTATTTTTTTTATTTTTCTTTCACGTTTGACATTAAAAAACTTTTAAACACAAAATACTTAAAAAGTTCTTTTATTGTTAACAATAAAAGAACTTTAACATTATTTCATACATTCATTTACAATATAAAAGTGCATATGAATATTATGTTTTAAATAGTTATCAAAAATGTTTATTCCATTATATTATTATATTTTACTATTTTAATGACTTTTAGTATTTACTTCTTATTAAGATTTACTTAACTATAACTCTACATTATATTAATTATATATTGTTTTGAATCGTATAATTGACAGTAATCTATCTGTTAATGATATAATTAATTTACCAAATTGTTAAATTAATTTTTTATAAACAATTATAATTTTGCGTCGTATTTATCCTAATTACAAATTATGATGATTACTGATCAATAGTAAAATTGCAATTTACTTAGATTGTTTCTGCGATTACGTTATAGTGTGCCTATTCAATAAATATTAGTCATAAAATTTAATAATTGATCGACCATAGTTCATATACGAATACGATATACTTAATCAATAACTCGATATAAATAGGTAAATTCCGTTCCAAAATTTTTTTATTCAATTTTTAAGATATTATATTTCCATTTTAGGATATCCGCGATGAAGACGGTTGTTTTCGAGTTCATATTAGCGCTAGGTCAGAGACAAGGGACAAAAAACCAACAACAAACCCATTTAAGCATACGTGCTTTCCGCCGGAAATGGAAATGACAAACATTCTGTGAGTTAACATAATAAAATAATATTATTTGACCAAAAGAATAAAGAACAAAATAATACGAAAAACTCATCTCGTTCCGGAGATTTTTTTATTTTGTTTTTTTTTTATCTTTTTAGAGATGACCGACGTTGACCAGTGTGACAGCACGGTTTCGTACTCAGCCATTAGTTTTGGCAGAGAGAAGTATTATAATAAATTGTTTATTTCATTTCGGTCAGTTTAACATTTCCGTCCAACAGCGACAGTCAAAGGTATCCGTTTGCTAACAACTTTATACTCGATTAAAGTTTTGGTGATGTAAAAAAAAAAATTAAAATATATATACCTTAAACGAATTTTTATATGTCTACTAGTAAATTAAGTATAATTTTTATTGAATCATTTTATATTATTCCAAAATTGATATCCTGAAAAATAAAAAAATATTTTTAAAAAATTATACATTATTAAATTGCAGTAATTTTTTTTTTTTTAATAATAAATAGATTCTGAGCGAAGCGAGGAATGTATTGGTTTTTTAAAGATGTTATTTTTTTATGCCTGAAAAAACTTTTTCGAGTAGAAAAAATAATCAGATTACCACGAGTAAGGGTATGATTTTGGTAGAGAATTTCATCCACTTGATACTTTACTTGGCTGAATTTTCGAATTTATTAATAGTTTTTCCTTGGGATAAGAAAAACTACTAAAAAAATGGGCGAAAAACTGTTAAATTCATGGAAACTGATATTTTGACGAATTTTATTTTATTTATTTTATGACAACTAATGTAATTTATTTTGAATATAGGGTCTTGAACATTTTTTTGAGTATTCTCATGGGTAGTCTACACATGTGGTAAAATTTTGGAACATATTATCAGTATAAATGTATAATATATTGTATATCAGACTGAGTTTTCTTCAGAAATCTTAACTATAATAAACCATTAATTTCTCCGAAGACCGAAGGAATAAAGGAGGAACACCCAGAATCGACTTTCTTGCTTTTTCAAAAATTATTTTCAATCATATTTCCCAATAAAATATAAAATAATGATTAGTTTAAAACTAAATAATTAGTTAAAAACTAATAATTATATTATAATATGTATATAATTATATTGAAAATAAATTTGTAATAAAATTTTATATTTATGCTAAAATTATTTAAATAATCTAACCTTACCTACTCAGTATTTATTATTTTAAATCAAAAACTAAATAATGCGTAGTTTTTTGAGAAAAATATTTTGAATATAAATTATTTAAATAAATATATTATACAGATCATACACGATGAGACTTTATTAAAAAAATAGACGCTTAGAAGAGCTATAAACAATAAAATCAATTGATTTGGGTGAAGTTTTGTCATTGCGTACGTGGGTAATGACTATATTATAACATTAAGAAAATTAAGATAATTAGACGAAAATTCAATTATCACAAAACTATAGTTATGTTTAAAATATAGTTTAAACAAGTTTAGTTTTTATCATATGGATTGAACACATTTTTCGAGTTCAATATGTAAGGGGTCAAAATAAGGATTGTTGGTAAACAAAAAAGGGTGTGAAGCATAAAAGGTTGAGAACCACTAATGTGAAACGATACATGTACTAGACCCACTTTTACGTTATACCTAAATAAATAGTTTTAAATAAGTATGTTTATATTTGATATGAATTCAGTTTTCGAGTGGTTGACGAATGGTTGATCCTTTTTTTACAAGCATTTCAGCATATAGGAAAAACCTAAGAGTATGCCTTCCTCTCTCAATTTATAAATTTTCAATTTTTTATTTTTTTATTTACATACCCTTGTTGTTTTTCGTCTTATTATAGAATTTTGTTTTCCGACACAATGACCTGATGATATTATAAAATAACAAATCAGATAATTTAATGGTACAATCTTGTAGATTAAATAAAGTACAATATTGTGCGTCAAATGATTTTGCGTTCGAAATATATTATATCAAAACATAACATGGTGTGGTTTTTGTGATAACGTCACTTTTAGAAATTTCATGACGAAATTATTTTTTTGCAATCACGTCGTGTGAATAGAGAAAACATAAAATACATTAAATGTAGCGAGTTGATTCTATTGAAATCGTATTATTATTATTATCATCATTTATGCAAAATCATATTGGAAAATTGTAAAAAAAAAGTTCAAAAAATACTCGTATACCATGTATTATATTATTATATAATATAATAAATTGGTTATTTTAGTCACAACCTGTATGGGCGTAAAATACTGTTGTGGCTTGCGGAATTCGATCGGTATAGAATACGAAACGTATCTGATCGATTTATATTTAACGTCACGTAGTTTCAACTTATAGAAGACATGAATGCGGTATAGGTACCTACTACGGTATATAGGTACGTGTTTATTTTAATAGTTTGCCGTGTGGATATTGAACGGAATAGAAATTTGAAAGATAAAATAAAATAATTCACAGAATCATTATTATTAGATCCCACTATTTAAAAATGTATAAAACAAAATATCACGACAACGACAGAAGTAGAAAATTGTTTTTAAAAAATAAAATTCTTCAGGTATATACTTCTTTACTTTGAAATAATGATCCGGTGATATATCGAGTGAAGTAATTTTTTAGGAGTAAATTTTTTAAGCGTATAGAAAATTTACGAAAAAATAGACATATGGCGGGCACAAATTATCTCGTTATTTTGTGATAATTAAAGAAATAATGATAGTAGAGACATGCCATTTTTATTAAATATACATGAAAATATTCTACATACGTAATACAATTTATAATCTAAATATAGAAAATTGAATTGTTTAATTAAATTATTGTATCAATATCAAATAAAATATATTTTTTAAATTTAAATTTAAATTTGTCTTAGGTCTTACATCAGGTTTTTAAAAACAGTTTATTTCAAATTTGAAAGTGTTCTAAATTAATATTGCATATTAGGTATGTTATATTCTGAGCATGAGTCAATTTAGGATGTTTCTCTTTCATCCCTTCAGTCCTCGGATAAATTAGTGGTTTATTATAAATATTAAGATTTGAATGCAATAATATTAGAAAGTACGATACTGAGCGAATATCAATATATTATAATATATTATACTGATAATCCATTCCAAAATTTTACCACGAGTGTTAATTACTTATGTAAATATTCAAAATACATTTCAAGTCCCTACGATCAAAATTCAAGGAATTATCATTTCATGATAAAAATTGTCAGTAACGATATTCAAAATATTTTGTAGTAAAATAGTATTTATAAATACTATATGAGTAGACTTTAATACAAATTTTATACCGTTAAACCAAAAATTCCATAAAATATTAAACATTTTTGGAAAAAAGTTCAAAACTCTACGATCAAAACTCAATTTTTTATTCCAATATAAAAATAAAAAATTACAAATATTGTATTTTTACCGATATTTTGCCATTTTTTGGTAGTTTTTCGTCTTTCAGGGGAAAATTTTTGGGAAATTCGAAAAATGAGATAAATAAAGTATCAACTAGATGAAATTTGGTATAGAAGGAGTATTCTATTTGTAATTGGACCGTTGTTTATACTAGAAAAAATGTTTTCATACATAAAGAAAAAATACATCTATAAAACAATACATTTTTTGATCCGCTCAGAATCTAAAATGGACACAAATATTATTATTTAAGTGAATTTATTTTCTTATTGTGAAAAATATTTGTAAAAACTCATGTAATGTAGTTCTTTATTTCAAACATATTGGTCCTATTTGATGCGTAACTATTCGGTTTTGTCATCTAATGGTGATATTATTTTTTCTAAGATTAAATGAAATTCGCTTTTTCTACCATAAACTTTTCATTTTTTGTATAAAAAAAAAATTATTTTAACTTGTATTATTATATTATTATTTTTATACAAATTATAATTTGAAAAATTATAATATTTCAATATAGTATAAAATGTGAACTTATAAATTAATCTAATTATACATTAAAATTTATACTGGTATAATTTTTTTAAAACTCTATGATATTTATATAATAATTTACAAAAAATATTATCATCATCTTGTAATATATTTAGGATAGGTACCTATGTGATTATTGATCGACGCTAACATTTTATTAAAAAAGTAACATATTTGATGTTTGATTGAATTAGATAGAAAAAAAATCGCATTAAAGTAATAAAGATAGTAAAGGTAAAAATAAATAAATAAAAACGATACCTACACGATAACAAAATTGTATAAAACTGAAAATTCAATTTACATATTGATGGTAAAAATTATGATATTCACGGTATAAATTGCTTCAAATTTGGTACGATAATGGTGAAAATAAATTGTGATAATGTACAAATGTTATTATGTGGTGCCAGGGTAACGTACCTGCATAAGAGTAAAAAAATATTATAAAAACAATGTGTGATGACATCATAGGGGAAATTCTATGTACCTAATGGCTAATATAAATACCATATCGGGTACATTTCAAGAAAATTGTATTAATAAATTATTGTGTGGGGATATTTATTATAATTTCGACAGGATGATTGTTTAAAAGTGTTTTGGCTACTATTCAAAGGCAGTGTTTGAAATATTTCACCAAATCGTAATAAATATTTAATATTTAATTTTTTTAAGCAGCGGCAATTGGACCATTATTGTTATATGGTTAAAAATTCAAATTTTATATTATTATTATTTTTGTTTTATACAAAAAAATTAGACGACATAAATACATGCAATGTTGTGTAATATAACATAAATGTTAAGTTTAACATTACATTCGATTGATTAGGTTGGTTACACTTAAGAAGTTGAGGATTTTTGACGTTTCGGTGGGGTCTGGTCCCAATATTTGGTATAGTGAAGGTAGTAAATGGTTTTTCAGTCTCTGATTTTCGTCCATTTGGCAATCTGTTAGTATATATTATATTATATTTATTATTCTTTTGGCAACACTATTTAATAAATAACCTTTCCAGTCCCTCCAATAATTCAGAGTAACTATATCTACCTGTAGTTACTTCATGCATTATTTTTTATTCATATGCTTTTATTATGTTGTTTTATAATATCAATTATAGTATATTAATTGTTAACATGATTCATGAGCAAGAAAACTATAATGATCATTATAACATTATAACATTTTTATTACATTATATTATAGTTATAATTGTTTTATATACATATTATATTATTATTTATTTCATATTAAAGCTGATTAAAATAATAAATAAATATTAATAGAAAAATGAATTTTTATTATTAGTATAAAATAAACAATTAGTTATATATGAAACAATGTTCAAACAGGTGCCTGTTTATATATGTTTTTAAATAAATAATTAAATATTTGATATTCCAAATTTTATATTTTATGAAATTTTTAACACTATTTAATAGTACTTATGTACTATAATATAGTAAATTATATGTTATGGTGCTTTTTAAGATCTGTTTAAGATAGTTACTATTCGATATCAGAGAGAACTAATGAAATTTCGTACAAAATTTCAGTATAGAATTTACTAGAGAAGTTTTAAGATTCTAGGTAATTTCTACACAACTTAATATAGATTAGTTTTTTCACTATAATTTGTGAATACAAATCAAATCTAACCTACTTCAAACATCAATATTCTAAGAAGTTAAAAATATCAAAACGATATCGTTATGTGTATACATTTTTGTTTTATTTTAACTGCACTGATCAAACAAATCGTCAACCGAACGTGTTCGCATGACTTATTGGGTATCGTAACGTTATCGAATCGATAATATCGATTAAAATATTTGATATTTATCATTGAATGAAATTACTGCGAATATATTATAATATCAATATAATGTATATAGATAGATATTTATATATATAAAAAAAAGTATATTATTAGTAATATTTTAAATTGATTTATCGGTAGGAAATAGGAAAATTAAAAAAGTTTTACAAACAAGACGAAGGAAATACATTGAACGTGAAAGTTATGGGTATAATTTATATAACATTTGTAAATTTAATGTCTAAAGATATGTTTAAACAGAGTGCGTGCACGTTTCCGGACGCTTTCCGATAAAATCATAAATCCTGGTCATAATAATATTACTATTATTATTCTGATTATTATTTTCTACCCGGATTGGTCGGGTCACTGTATTCTAGATTAATTTTATTATTGCTGCGATACGGCATTTTACAACGATATTACATTTAATTAAATATTTCATATCGGTACTTTATACAAGTTGGTCCTATCGAGTGTTCGTTTCCAATAACAATATAAATAATAATATTAATTCGTTAGAAATCATTACATGTTTTCGGAATATCTAGTTTAATCGCGTAATTTTATTGCGAATTTAATACAAATTATGCAAGTAAAATCACTTTTTCACTACTGTAATATATACATTAATATATGTACATGGCGATAAAATAGACGTAAAGAAATTAATTTTAATGCATACAGAACGTTCGGAATTTTCTATCGCGTGAAAAAATGTTTTTTAAACGTTTGCGATTATAATATTATGCGTAATATTCTGATCGCTTTGTTTAATTGTACAATTTGTGTTTGTATAATTTAATATTGTACCGAATAAAAATAATATTTAAAATATTAAATTTAAAAAAATACCTATTGACACTTTTTTTTTTATCATATTCTTATATCCATTTTGGTATTATTTATTTTAGTTTTCATTTATTTATTTTTATTTTCATTCGGTACGATATTAACCAGCTACAGGTATAATATTATTATGCGCGTGTTTCACTACTGTTTAATTAGAATTAAATAAATACGTATAATAAAAACTAATATAACTAATTTATAGTAAAAAAAGGTCATACAATTTAACGAGTAATAGCTATTTTTACAATTAAAATTATTAATTTTCGATGCAAAATGCTCATAAACTATAAACATTAAAACATTATATTGAAATAAACTAATGGGAATATATAGATTATATAGTAGAAATTTACGATATTGCATAAAAAGTAATAAACATATTAATCAGTATGTTTTATTATTTATTAAGTAGTTTATTTTAAAATATCGATTGTCTGTCGAAAATGATTATTTTTTCTATAATTTTTAAATACATTTATTGTAGTTACAAACAGTTACAAGTGAATAATTATTTTAAATCAAACTAGCTTTGAAGGAATATATTTTAATATTTTGGTGTAAAGTTAGACGTGTAAATTATTAGTTATTGTGTTCGTAAATTTAAAAATAAATTAAAAACACATGATATGGAGTTATTGTAACTCTTCAATACCAGAAGGGTCAATGATGTTTTGACCACTGATAAATCGAATTTGTTTACTCCCTGAAAATTGAACATGTTTAATCCTACTTTGCAGATCAACATATTATGTTATAAAAGGATAAAAATACAAAAAAGTGATAAATAAATTTTGGAAAATCTATTTTTATAATAAATGTTTTATTTTTATTTTTATCAATTGTAACTTGTTTCTTTTGAATTATTAATCTCACAAAAAATTTCATTTAAAATTAAAATTTCTACATTTTTGTAATTTGTTATTTTGAATATATTATGATGGTTTTTTTTTATTATATAATATCTGTAGAAAAGTATTAAAATTTGTAAACAATTTCTAAAATTTCTAAAAATATTAAAAATTTGAAACATTTTCATTAAAATAATAAGTATTGTTTAAAACACATTTTCTACTTGCGAAGTTATGGTTTATGGAATATGGAGTAAATTTACATTATAATAAATTAAGTACTATATTTGTTACATGCTATTCTGATCACTCTGTATATAATTCTCGCACTAATCAGCTTAATAAACATATTTTGTTTTAAAAATAAAATCTAAATAAAAGTTTTTAGAAAGCTGTGGTTTCTTAGAAATAAACTATTTAATAATGACAAAGGATTCACAAGCACTAACCATAAGGAAGGGATTTAATGGCAATTTTAAGAAAAAAATTCAGTTTAATCTACACAGATTACTACTGACAGGTGCTCTCCGTTTCGACATCTAAAAGTAGAAACAAAAGATTAAAACTCTTGCCATTTCTTTGAGATATTTTCCTTTCATAAAACGCATTCTCTGAAGAATTGCGAATCGATAAAATGTAAAAATGAAAAATATTTATATGTTCAAAATTAATATAATATATTTTTATCTAAACATATTAAACTGTGAATTGTGTATGTGTATTATATATGTATATGTATATATATATTATTTAAACTTTGAAGTCAATAAAAAATATAAAAAATAATGAAACATTTTTCCCACACAATCAACACGCCATTATTTTTTTATGCGGAAACTGTGTAAAACTGTAAAAATTGTAAAGATTATTTATTTAGTAAAAAAATTCATAGAAATATAATAATTATTGAAGTATCGAAGCGAAAAAATATAATTGATTAAACACAGCGCGGTATTAGACGCATTTCTTTTGTATCCTGGAATATTAATATATTATGCGCGAAATACACTATATTCACGAGAGTATATTATATTGAATCGACACAATCAAGCTAATGAAACGAGCTCGGCATAAGGAATATTGTAATATATATATATATATTAACAGTTTTAATTCATTTCCACAATGACGAATGGTGTTCTATTTGTCGGATAGTCTGATTTCGATTAGATTTCTATAGGTTTTCAAAAGTAACAGATTACTGTGGTAATTATTACGATTCGAAACTTATTTCACTTAAAAATAAATAACTCATTAAGTACGATGAAAATAATTAAAATCATGCTCTAAAAGTTTGAAAATAAGCTCAATGATTTTGTATTTGTTTCTTAGAGGTAATATGTATATTGTATTTATTACAGTATATAATATAATAATTATTATATTTATATGTATCATTAAATATAAATTTTATGTATACTGTATTTTTATTTATTATAATTAAAAGTGTTTGCAAAATAGTTTAATATTAACATGGTGTGAAACATGGAACACCAAGATAAATAATGGGATTTACATTGTAATTGGGTACTTCAAGTTTAAAGCAATAAAATGAGCAAATAAAATATCTTACAGAACATTTAAAAAATATTGTGAAATAAGATACATATTGAATTTTCAGATTTAAATTAGATGATTTGTAGAATTAAAAAATAATCTTTATTTCCCATTCGTGCGCGTACATTTCCCCAATCAATGTCAATTTGATTAAAAAAACGTATACAAATATTTAGTATGCTATTTGTATGCATTCCTGCAAGATCAAACTTAATAATTAAATGGTTAGAATACTTTTTACTTTATTTCGCTATATTTTATTCATATATAAGATTAAAAAAAAAATTAAGAAGGTTGATTTTCGAAGTTACTCCTTCGTCCCTTCGGTCCACGGAGAAATTAGTGGTTTATTATGATTAAGATTTAAATGCAATGATATTGCATTAGAAAATACGATTTTGAGCGTAATACTCTATATTTAATATAATACTATATATTAAAATGATGATATGTTCCAAAATTTTACCACGCTTGTAAATTACCTATGTGAAAAATTAAAAACAATTACAAGCTCTATACGAATAAAACAAATTTATCACGAAATATATAAAATTAAAATAACAAAAGCCGTAATTTTTCTGTTTTTTCGTTATTTATTTATTTTTTTCACTTTTTAAGAAATTAGAAAAATGAGTCAAATAAAGAATCAATAAGATGCAATTTTCTACCGAAATGCCTCCATTTGTGGTGTTCAGACCATTATTTCTAAAAGAACAAATGTTTTTAGATAATTAAAAACACATAAAGTATCATACTATTCAATCCTACTAAATATTATAAGCTTCTAAGCTTATAAAAAAAATTATTACTTTCAATTTTCAAAATATATTTTAAATAGATTAAGTAGTAAATGAATAGGCTTTAATAAAATTTTTCAAACCGTTAAATTCAAAATTGTATGTAAACATTTTTTTAAACATTTTTAGAACAAATTCCAAAGCTCTATATTTAGTCAGAAATTCAAATAATCATTTCCGAATTTTTACCACGTGTGTATATTACCAATGGGAGTATTTAATAAAATTTTTAGTTATCATGAAATAAAAATATTTAAAATAACGGAAACCGTAATTTTATTGATTTTGTTGATTTTTTGCCATCTTTTGGTAGTTTTTCTTTTTCCAAGGAAAAACTTTTGAGAAATTCGAAAAATGAGCTAAATAAAGTACCAACTAGATGTAAATTGGTATTGAAAGAATACTCTATTTTTGGTGATCGGACTAATATTTCTACCCAAAATGTGTCTTCGGTCGTAAAAAAATAAAATACCTAAAAATAACACCATTGTAAAACCAATAGAATCAGTGCTTCGCTCAGAATTTAAAACTATAATTGTAATATTCATAAACACATGTTGTTTACAATAGGTTCAAGCATGACTAAATATATAAGTATGTCTGCAACTTTGTAAAATGTTGTTAAAGTTTGCGCATGTATTATTATTCCATGATATTTCATGAAAGAAAATCTCAGCTGGCAGTGAACCATAGAGTAGATTATTATTACCTGCTTAAATCATGTGAAATATCTCACTCAATATTCACGTGTGACCAATTATTACTGTTTTTTGCTATTAATAACAATTGATAATTAATTCATTGCCAGTGGCCGCCATGACACCTGCGTATCACAAAGTTGCTGACATACCTATATATTTAGCCAAGGGTACGAGTACATTGTGTTAGGGTACATGCATTAATTCACGTTATAATTTTCCAACGTGTTAATTTTATATCATCCATGATTAAAATAATAATTAGAAGAAGATATTGCCAGAGGTAAGCATTTTAATTTTATCATAAATATATAACATCCAATTTGGGTCACTATAATTATAATAATTAATATGTTGCTTTGAAACTCTTACTGCAATGAGATAATTTTAAACGCTAAAAAGTGATCATTAATTATAATATTGTAAACGCGAGATAAAATATTTACAACTTTCAAATTAAATATATAATAATAACCAACAAACGAATAGTGATTCTACACATAATTAATATTTTAAAACAATTGAAATAAATTATTCTGAATATCATACGAAATATTAATAACATTGTAACTAAATGAATATAATTTGATATTATAAAATGTTTTCGAGGGTTTTAGGTATGTTGTATTATGTATTTTGATGAGAAAAAATATGAATATTATTATTAAATTTCAAAAAGTGGAAAGGTTGATTGTAGACGTTCCTCCTTCGTCCCTTCGATCCTCTGAGAAAATAGTGGTTTATTATACTTAAAATTCGAATGCAATGATATTGTATTAGAAAGTACGATTCTGAGCGAAACTCAAAATATTACAATATGCTATACAGATAATCCATTCCAAAATTTTGCCATGTGTGTAAATTATGAATGTAAATATTTAAAATAAATTTCAAGTTCCTACAATCAAAACTCAATTAGTTATCATGAAATTAAAAAAATTAAAATAATAGAAACCGTAATTTTGGAGTAATAAGTAATTTTAATTGGAGTTTTCCCCTCCCAAGGAAAAACTTTTGAGAAATTCAAAAAATGAGCTAAATAAAGTAACAATTAGATGCAATTTGTTACCGAAGGCATACCCTACATGTGGTAATCGGATTATTATTTTTCCAAAAAAATGTCTTCATACATACAAAAAATACCATAATATTTATTTCTACTGAAATTATTTAAAGTTTAAAAGCTTATAAAATAAAATTGCAACTTACGATTTTGAAAATATTTTGTAAAAAAATTAAGTTTTATATAATTAGACTATGATAAAATGTTCAAGTCAAAAAACAAAAAATTAAAGGAAATATTAAACATTTTTTAAAAAAGGTTGAAAGCTCAATACTTAGTCAGAAATTCAACCAATCGTTTCAAAATTTTTTTCTAAAATGTAGAACACTTATGTTGACACTTAAAAAAAGTTTCAAGCCCTTACATTTTTTTTTTTTTCATAAAAAAAAAAAAAAAAAAGTAACATCTTTGTAAAACCATTTTTACTCGCTTCGCTCAGAATCTAAAAAAATACGATAAAATAGCTTTTTTTCAATAGAAAATTGGTTAGATTATCCTTGAAAGTCTATTTAAGAAACAGAGTGATCGACTGGATAATACAATTTGATTGATAGAGGAGATAAAATCAGACATTTTTTATTATCTGAATTAGAGATTATGTTTCTTATATCTTTATAAATTATTAAAATACAATATCTTATTAGCAATGTTCTGTTTTTAATTATTGATTATTCGAGATATTTATTTTATGAATGTGTATTATTATTAAACATTTTGTTATCAATATATATAATTATATACGATATATATATAATAAATTATCTATGACCGAACTATTAGGTATAAGTATATAACATAGTATGCTTTAACATTAAACATCATAATAACTTATTAAAACAATAAAATTTAATACAAATTGCGGCGTCTATGAAATAATGACAAAGCTGTTTACCATTCTGATTTTTTATATATAATTTCTGGATTGACTTTTTGAGCATATAATTATTATAAATGAATATTTCAAACAAATTAAAAATCATCCTTATACGAATCATAATAAATATTGATACAAAATACAATTGTTTTATATTGCGTAAAAGAGTGACAAAATTTTCATGATAAGATATTTATATATATATATATATATATATATATATATAAATTTATGTTAGTTTTTAGGTAATATAATATTAATAAACATAATTTTATTGTCATTTATTAGAAAATCTTATCGCATTCAGAAAAATAAAGCAATTATATTTATTTAATAATATAAAATTTTCAGCTTGCATAATGACATTACGTTTGATATTGGTTTAAATATAAACTAGATTTTAAAATGTCAAGCAATATAATTTATTATATAAAGATTTGTTTTTTAGTTATTATCTTTAGAGCATAATAATTTATTAAAACAATAAATATTTTAATATATAATATATAGTTTTACATAAAATTATGTTTTTTTAAAATGTGATTATAGATTTTTTTCAATATAAAACAATTCGTATTATTACTTATTTTATTTTGATATCTGGAAAATAAAAACGATATCGGTCGATATTTAATAAAATATCAAATAAGCCAACTCTATTCGTATGTATAATAATGTTGACTTCTGTATTAGTATTATTAATACTTGGTTTTTATATGTATGGAAATGCGTAGAATTAATGAGACTACGTATAATATAAAATGTTTATTGTACGGTGAATAAAACATTTTCAGAGAGATCTGTTGGTATGATGAGAAAATGCAAAATAAATGCACTTCCTCGCAAAACGGATGCCTGTCTCAAAAACCGTTGCGAAAAAAAAGTATTCCGGTTTTAGTTTCTGTACCAAGTCTACATATTTATTACTTATTATATCGTAGTACTTGACAATATAAATTACGGATTTAAAAACCTAAACAAAAAAATATAATGTATACTTCTCTCAGCTGTTGGCTATATTTCGGATCATTGTAAAAATTAAATAATAATTAAAATAAAATTGATAACAACAAAATTTGAAACATTAAAAAATTATATCTTTATATTTTTCAGAAACTTGTCTTGTAGTATTAAAAAAAAAAAATACTTGACGTTTTTATAGTATAATGTTCATATAAAAAATAAGGAAAGATATTTAAAAAAGATTCGTCAAGTAAATAATTATTTTAGAAATCTTTCAAATTGTTTATATTGATTATTAATGTGAATACATTGCGTATAAAATGTTTTAACCATATATGAGTATTGCTATTGTAGTACTACTGACATTTCCTTTTACGACTTTTCGGGTGTTTGAAATAAGTATTTAACATTTTAACAACATATATGTATTATAAGACCTTCTTTTAAATAATATTCAAATTATGGTATTTCGTGAAATATTTTATTTTCCTTTTTATTTTTTCATTGAGATCTTTGTATAGATACCAACGATATGTTATATTAAATTATTGTCCTAACCAGAAGTTTCAAAACTCTGGATCGCGACCTAAAAGTGGGCCATGAGCAAATTACTAATAAATCTGCAAAAACGACTTTAAAAAAAAATGTATAATATCTAATGACAAATTTTGATAATTTATTTTGAACTATGAGTTTCCGAGCAAATCATTCCTGCAAAACATATCAGAAAGTTCAGTCAGCATAAAATTTATAAAAAATATTATTGATTTTAGGTTACATTAATTTAAAATATGTATAATTTGTATATAACATATTGAGTATTACATTGAGTTGTATATTTTACATTTTGCATTATAGGAACCCCTAGTCTAAACTATAGACTTTTAATATTATTGGCCATTTTTAAGCATATTTTCCGTGTCTATTAATTATTAAATATTTGTAAAAATTTACATTACGTAATTATAATACTATAATAACATGAAATCATGTATGGTGAGATGGTGGGATAAAAAGTGGACCAGACTGCAACTTATTAGTTTATAACCATAACCTCGTTAAAGTATATACTAGTCAGGTAGGTAACACGAGTGGTAGTAATCCAAAATGTGGTCGATATAATATTAAATTCGCCGGGCAAAGAGAGAGCAGGTTGGAAATATTTCGATATTAAAAAGAAATGTCTGAATATTATAATGTATTATAGATTTGTCCATATAAGCGTAGAAACTGAAAATACGAAATTGAATATTTTATCTCGTTCACGACGAATGTATATAATAATATGCGGCATGCAAATTGTTATTATTATTCAAATAATATAGTGTCAAATCGCTTTCTGTGCGTACAAAGTTTAGCATATAAAACGGAGAAAGAAGAGTATGTATATATTATTATTATGCTGGCGAGCCTCTCTTTTTTTATTATTATTATTATTTTTTTTTTTTTTTTAGTACAATGCGGTAACATTTATATGTACCAACTAGTTATAATAGTCGTAAGCTACGTTAAAACTTTTAAATTGTCACGGGGCGTACCCAAAAGATTTTATCGTGAAATATTTTAAAGAAATATTATGTCCAAATTGTGTTTCTATGATATAATTTATAGACCATAAATAAATTATGTTTCGAAAAATAAAATCATAAACGTACAAAATGTTAACAAATGTCAAAAAAATTGGCTAAATTATGAAAATAAGTAAATCTTTTAGCCATCTTGTAAAAAGTACTTAGAAATGGTATTTAAATTATACATATTTAGGTTAAATATTTTTTAACGTATTTAAGTACGAATATCTCAATCAAAATATTTAATCTTTAAATACTTATTTATGGATGAAATGAAGGGAGGTTTAGGGTGTTTTACGTGACAAGAAAATACTATTAAAATAAAATAAATAGAATTAAAAATATAAAGATAAATGTTATAAGGTAGTAGTGAGGCCAGCAATATTGTATGGGTCGGAATGTTGGGCAATGAACAAGAAAATAGAACAAAGGACGAAATGTAGCGAAGATGAGAATGCTAATAGGTATGTGTAGAGTGACTGAAAAGAATAGAATAAGAAATCAATACGTAAGGGGAAGAATAGAAGTTGCATTAATATTTGGAAAATTAAGAGAAAATTAGTTAAGATGGATGGGACATATTATGAGGAGATATGATTTGGAGGCAGTAACATTTATGGAAATCAATGTAGTAGGAAAGAGAGGCAAGAAGAAGGAAGACCGAAAAATATGTGGATAGATGAAATAGAAAATAATATAAAGATTTTTGTTGAAAGTAGGGTGAGAAAGTTGAACGAGGGTATAGAAGTGTAGGACTTGGATGGTTGATCCAGTCTAGATGGGAGTATTAAGAGTGGTTGTAGAAGAAGTACTATTTATTAGTACAAAAATGAATTACACAATTCAAGTAGAACATATAAATATTTATTACATATTATCACTTACATTACTTGTTCAAAATGTTTATCGAATAATTTCCCCTTCTATTTCGTTAAAATTACTGCACCAACTCTTTATATCCTCCCTAGAAGTAAATGGTAAATTATTATTATAAAATAATAAAAAAAAAAAGTGTATAGTTGTAAACCCATTCACTAAGTATATAGTAATATATAAAGGTTTTTAAAAAAAATTTATTGATACTAAAGTCCATAAATAATATTATTTTTAAACTAAATTTAATGGATATTAATATATAATAAAACAAACTATCATTAAAATAAAAAATTAAACTCCGTTATGACTTTATATATTTTCTGTGTGTAAATTTACGCATTAATGGTTAAATCAATATTTTAGTCTCATACTTATTAATGTGTCAGTTTTGTTTATATAAATTGACTACGATATTTTTTACACTGTTTTTAAACCGACTTTCACAAACTTTAAACAATTTGTCTAGGTATTAAATAAATATATTATAAGGACCAATATTTTAGTTTAAAGTAATTATTTGTATTTTATGAAATAAACTATAATTATAGATATATTTATTTTACATCTATTATAATATGGTAAAAAGTTTTTAGCGTATTGCAATAACCTTAAATTTGAATGTGTTCTTTGAGTTTTTAGACAAGTTTCATTTTACTGAAATAAATGTAAATGGAAGGTAGTTATAAAATCGAATACCTACCTATTCTGAAAAGTTTTTCGATAAAATAAATTATATGTACGTGTTAAGGTCAAACATATATATAAAATTAAAGGCAAATATGATAAAAAAAAAAAATTAAATTAAACATATTTCATGAATAATTTTTGTTCGTATGACATTTTACAATAATCATAAAAATATATATTATTTTTCAGTTACTATTATCTTCAGATATAATAACGGATATAATATTATTACCATATCATATAATATTATTCTCTATTTTATTTAATATTAATTTTGGCTAATTTTATAAAACTTTAACAACATTGTTGTCTTTTAAAACACGATCCTTATATTATATCAATATCTTTGTGATATGTTTATAATACGTTTTTTTTTTATTTTAGAAACGAATTTATACAACAATAGTTTTATTCGTGTCATAAAAAAATGAGAAGATATATTTTAAAATTAAAAACATTACTGAATTGTTTAATTTTTAAATTTTTTTTCTCCTCTCATTATTGTATAGTTATACAATGGTAACTTTTCGAAAATTAGGCAAACCCGCTCGACGTTTGCTGTTGTTTGCTGTTATCCGTGTTTTGTTTGCAGATAAATAGGTATAATAATATTATCATCTCATTGTCAAGGATAATAATAATAATATGTTTATCCACTTGACTTTGTGATATTAGGTAAAATATGCGATCCAAGCAAATGACGAATATTTAACGTGAATAGTAATAAGTTACGATTCGCACAACAAAGGCAATAATAAGTTGTTAGAGTACATTCGGGCGAATCTAAATAACGAAGTTTCGTATAAATTGAATTTAACCATTATTGTTTTTCGTACACGAAAAAATACACGTGATTATATTATTATTATAATTATTGTTATTTAATTAAAATCTATTGTTAACTAATATTTGATTACGTTAAACCCAAAAGAGATTTATATTAAATCGTATTATCATTCGTTTTAACAAGTACACACGAAACGCCCGTCAATTTTAATTGGGTTTATAATATTATGTTTCATGCAGTCAAAACTAAAACAATTCACAAACCCATGCTATAATCTCTATAATATAAGAACATTATGTTAACAAAATACATTACAATATGGTACATAATTATTATAATAAATTCGAAATTATAACTTGAATATGCTGACAGGAACTGACAATCACATTTTTGATATACATTTTAGATTCTGAACGAAACGAGGAATGTATTAGTTTTAAAATGATTGTGCTTTTTTTATATAGGTATAAAAAAACTTTTGCGGGTAAAAATAATGATCCAATTATCACAAGTAGGGTATGCAGGGTAGAGAATTTTGCAGTTAGTTTTTTATTTAGTTTATTTTTTGAATTTTTAAAGAGTTTTACCTTGAAATAAAAACAACGACCAAAAAAATTGTTGAAAATCTGATAATTTCACGGAATTTGTAATTTTTTTGAGTATTGATAATAGGTATTCTATATATAAGAAAATATGTTGGAACTGTTAAATTGATTTTATATCTAAATATAGAACTTTGAAATTTTCCCAAAAGAGTAATTTTTTTCTCGATTATGCTTAATATAATTTGCATTTTTTATGGTACATTACTTAACCTAGCTAAATTAGTTAAATAGGGTACCTATAAGTTTTCGGTAGATAATTTTGTCTAGTCGGTACTTCATTTACTTATCTCATTTTTCGAATTTCTGAAAAGTTTTTCCTTGAAATAAGAAAAACTACCGTAAAATGGCTGAAAAATGCAAAATTCACAGAAAATGTAATTTTGGTGAACTTTATTTTAAATAATTGATTATGACAACTTACTTTTCTGTTGCATATTATTTGATAAAATAATACAATTTCTAAAGAATAATATTATCAGTATATTATTGTGTATCTAATTGAATTTCACTCGGAATTGTTTTTCGAATGCAATATTAGTGCATTCAAATTTTAATTAAAATATAACACAATGACCTATCACTGTTAACCTCTCTAAGGATTGAATGGACGAAGACGAAACACCCATTATTGACTTTCTGGCATTTTTAAATATTAAATTCATTTTTTTTAAATACGTTAATAATAAATTAAAAGATTTAATATGAAATAATATGTGAATATTAAGTGCGATGCAAACGAACGATTTTCATTATGTCTATAGTTCTATACCCATGTTTATTATGGTTTTAAATAACTCTCGGAATGAATAAGTATTATTCATTTCGTACAGAAGTATTTTGTAAATATTTATTGTATGATTTATAGTTAAATTAATTGTTTAATTTTAAATCGATAAAATTAATGATTTGGTTTAAAAAACAGAACAAAATCATATAAATCATCGTGTTTAATTTTTATTGAAATACTTTATAATATAGTGTTATATTTTAAAATTGAATATTGATCATATTTAAAATATTGTCGTTTCCATTCACGATATTTAATGATTTATATCGTCAGTTGTTTTGCATATTAAGGGGAAAAAATGCATATTTTAATAACTCAAGTAATTCAGTCGGCTATAAATTATTACCGTCTTAAACATAAAATAAAATAATAATATATCGATATGTTATAAAAGTGATTTAAATAATGTAATATCCACTCAAAGTTGCTATTCTGTAATATGTAAATATGAAATTATTATAATATATTTTTAAGAATTTTATATTTTTTTCGTATATTAAAATGCTGGGCAAGTTATCTAATTTTTATTAACTCGTTTAATTAGGTTGTTCTAAAAGTATTCAAGTTAAATTTTAAGTTCATAGATACTTTTAATTTTATTTAACTTCAATAAGTTAAAATTTAAACGAAAATAAAACTTAATATAATTTAAAAATTGATATAGTATATAATTTAATTTAATAATTTATGTATTCGTTACACCTTCAATCTTTTTAAATATTTTTATAAGTACCTATAAACTGACAAATTAAAAAAATTATATAAATGATAAAAATGCATTATTAATTAAAATAAATATAAAACAATTTTATCTTCTATAAATGTATATTATTTAACGTAACATTATGAAGATATAAGAAATTGAAAAATAACTTATTTTAGATTAAATAAAAAATAATTCATTTTATAATTTTATTATATTCGATTTGATTTTAAACTTTTTAACTCGTAAATGCCTAATAAATATATCGTATATCCTAAAAATATAATGCATGTATTTGACCGAGTAGAGTTACAATAATTTGTATATATAAAAAAATAAAACTTGAGGTCTTGAGGTAAAAACACGTGTTTTTGTAACATTCTAAAGCAGTTAATTAACGTACCTAATGATAAAAAGTGTTAGTGGGTAGAAGATAATTTTTAGATTTCCGTATATAATATTTCCTTGTTATTTATTGAAACGAAAAGAATAGAGTGTTGAAATAAAACTTTTTGTAAAACTAATCAGGGAATCGTGATTGTAATAACCGAAACAATGAATGCCATAATTAGTATCAAAACTATTTTGCGTAACGCGAACAAAACGATAATACGCCTATACACAGTGCGCTTTAGGCAATTAGATTAGCGCAAAGAGTATACGCAACGTACCGGTGTTAATTATTATTATTATATTATTATTACAACAACGATATACGTATACCACATTACCACGACCGCGGTAATAGTGTAACGCTCGGGAATGTTGTCTGCATGTCGTAATAAGATTGTTGATTTCCAGCTACGTCACCGTTTGTGTGAATGAAACGGGCGAGGAAGACGATCACATTCGTTCAGACCGCGGAGACTCGTTGCGCGGTCCCCGGGGTGACATTAATTTTCTCTACAATGCCTACGTTCCTTCGTGACCGAGTATTGTACAGGATTGTAATATTATGTAATCACCATTCTAGATTCGGAAATAGGCTCGTTGGCTTCCGAGAAGTATCCGTTGCAATAATAGGATACTGCAGTACAGTAAGTAAAATAATAATATGCACGATCCAAGTTTGTATTTTTCTCGTAGAGCGACAGAGAGAGAAACAGAGAGAGATGGAAAGAGAGAGAGAGAGAGAGAGAAAGAGATGAGGGCTTTTTAGCCTATTATTGTTATATATTGAAAACTCAATTCGTTGGTAATATTATTTTAATTTAAGAACGTATATGTAAAACGAACAAAATTTCGTAAAGGATAACATTGGTCTCAACCAGATAGCGATTCAAGGATATAGTTTACTAAAATTCAACGATTCTAAGAAAACACATAATTATAAATAATGAGTTATCGTGATTTTTGTCAATTTTATTGTAATTTTCACACAGTGTTTTCTCGTGCTCAAGAAAATTATTAGAAACGTCAAAAAAATATATAAATAAAACTTTATTTAAAAACTAGATAAAAGTAAAATATACCGTTGATACTGTATTTGGGTTATAAGCTCGTTAAATTGACTTTTATATACAACTGTTAGAAAAGGGGAAAATTAAAAAAAATATATATATCCACAATTACCTACGTTTTCTCGTTGTTGATTGGTAATTATAGCACCCATCTGGTACAAATCCACGTGTATTGGAAAAATTCAATTCAATTTCTAGACATTGCGGCGAAAATATTTCAATTTATCCATTCGAAATCGAAATAATCGACGATGATGATTTATTGTTATTGATAATTTCAAATGTGTATTACTCGACGTGATAGACGATTATTACATCGATAATATAATTATTAATATTATAATAAACGCACAATCCTCATTATAATAATTACTTTGAATTTTAATTATTTTCTTATAAATAATTAATGCTTAAAATTAAAAACCTTTGAAGCGGTTAACAGGTGCGTGTGCTTGCCATATTCAATCCAATATATTTTATTTGTTCTTAAAAATGACAATCTTCTCTTTTCAACTTCTCCGTCCGTCGTTCGATTAAATTTATTGTCGACATCCATTAGAACGTGTTTTGTTATTGACGCAGGTGGTTATATAATCAGTATACGATATTATTAAATTGTACGTTTTCTCATTAAATCGTATTTAAATTATCCCAGATATTTCCAATGTTTTAAGATGTTTTGCATGAATACAATTTTGTTTGGTTGGCTGATATTAATAGAGATAATAGTAAAATGTAAAGACTACTTCTAAGTTAAAGTTATAAATAGGTAATAAATAAATGGATGAGACAAGTATATTATAACGTTTTTGTCTTGGATTGACGATATTATTTTTGGGGAGAAAGAAAAATGATGCTCTTTTTAACATAGAATTGTTTTTAAGGTATTATAACCAATAATTATTTAAATTAAACAGTTTGAATTTAGATAATATCCGACTTAATAATATGATTTATCGGTCTACAATATTTTATAAACGAAAGAAAAAAATAACGATACCACGTAAATGCTTAAAATTGATTGTATAAAGTGATATGGTTATATATATATATATATTATATATATTATAGTATCATCCATTTATTTATTATCTATGATTAAAGCTGCAAAATGTGGGTGCCGTTATTTTAAAATAATCAGATTAAGAAGTTCTATCGAAAGGGCAATCTTTAGAAGAATTATCTTTCTCTCTAAACAAATATAATTTGTATCCCATAATACATTATCGACAAAGTACCATAATTAAATATCTATAAGATTAAAGCTTAGATGACCTATTAATATTTCATAATATTCAATTCTTCTATTAAGTGTCTAGCAATTTGGATGTAGCACTGACGCATTGTAATAGATAATACATCCGATGATCAATAATGGTAGTATGGTTATAGGTTAAGTTAGGTTAAGTGGGTAATAAAATGGTTTTGTAATTTGATATGGTTATATTTTTATCGTTTAGTGTTTTATCGTTTTTGTTTTCGTGAATCAAATTCCGTTTCGTTTTATTTTTATAGTATCTCTAAAACGAATCGTACTTTATAATTTTAACAGTTTGGTCATATTTAATGATAATATCGTTGTACGATACGTAAAATGTTATAAAATGATAAATATGCGCGTATATTGTGCAAAAAACGGGTGAAAACGGAAATGCAATTAGCGCACTAACCAGTTACAACTACTATGGTAACCGAATTACCAACCCCGAAATTGAAGAGGCAGGTATACGCACTAATCTCTAAACGAGCGTACATTTAAACTAGTACTTTCGTTCGGATTGAATTGAATAATAATAATTTGCCACTTCGTTAATAATTATTTACGAGATGTTCCACAAGCGGGGAATAATTTTTACTTCATAATAAAGTAAAAAGAAGTAATAAGGCAAACAAATAATAACAAAGTCCATAATCATATTATACAATAAGACTTAAAAACAGCAACAGTGATCATCAGCGAAGTGTTTTTGCGGAATTTAATTTACATTTGCGTTACATTATGTTGTTATAACTGTCATGTTTCATAAAAAAAAAAAAAAAACAAAAAAAACAAAAGGCATTTCGACCATAATTTATACACACAGTTTTGTCATAATAATTTTAAGTCTAAGTCTAAGTGATACTCAGAATATTTTAAATTAATCTATAATAATATAGTCGTTATATTTGACGATATTTTTATCCATCGGTTGCTGCGTTGAAGTCGATTATTACTACAGCTATTATATTCTGTATTCGCCAAATACTAGAGTATGCCGATTGCCGCCAACGATATAGACTGCATTTGACAGTATAGCGGATATAGAAAAATTATAGTGAGTAATAGGGAAAATAAAACGTTGACCGGGATGGGAAAACAACGGATTTGCCGTTATTGGTTGTATTTCATTTTTTCCCTCGTAAATCACGTTTAGATACCATGAACATGGTTTGATTGTAGGGTCCGATTTCCTTGCCTGTCTCATGTAACATTTGTATCCCGAAAACGTTATATATTCTTCGTCTTATCGGTTGTGTGTTATACGAAAAAATAATTCCATAAACATTTCAGTGTTTCAGACAAAATCTGTTGCTAAGTCCAATACATTAGTTAAGAGTTGTTCGCAACAGCGCAACCCGTAATTTATAGTTTTAGTTATGGTAGGCCTATTATATAGAATTTCTATAAAATGATATTGTATATATTGGTTTTATAACTGGTATACCACACTGTATACCGCGGTATACGCACTGTCGTAATTGATTTCTGGTACGTAATATATTATAAATTTATAACTGTTTATATTCAAAAACGTATTATGTGAACTGAAACGTAGATTTTTATATGCCGCGCGCGCGCATGCAGCCACCCGGGTCAAAAGTAATTAAACAACGGATCAGGTTATATCGGATAAAATGGGAAGCTTAATTTCAACAACCTCCCCTGCCGACACATAATATAATGATAATACGAAAGTCTGCGTCAGTGGTGCTCAAACTTGTGTGGAGGTCGTGATTCTCGACGGTGCCTGTAGGAGAACATCTGTCGATAAGAGGTTAAAAATATTAATATCAAACAAAAATATGTTTACAAGATAATTTTTTTTATCAAAATGGAAGTTATAGCGGTTTTTTTTATCTCACCGCGCGTCGTTTTACCACCACCATCACAGGTGTTTAAAGGCACTACATTTTTTTAAGATATAAAATTAAGATCAAAGTCCAAAATTTTAGCTCTCCTGAAAACTTTATTAAAAATAATACTTAATTGCAGTGTTTTTTTATTTATTACCGGGTGAACAGTTTTGTTTAATTAAATAAATATCATAAGGGCTCGTGGTTTTCAAAAGGTTGCTAACCACTGGACAGTGCCCACTTCCATTTATAGTTTTAAAATGTAATTTCAAAACTTTCACGGAATTTACTGGGTGTCGGCTAGCGGCTTATTGTGTCACTGCGGCAAAGACGTCGTAAACGGACAATATACACGCGTGACGCTTGTTTACCATACGCGTGATAATATATAGGACAATCAGGATGATAAAGTTTTTTTTTCGTATTATATACCTACGGCGCTTTAATAAGTTACTACACACAATATATAACATAAATAAATCTAAATACCATAATATTGGTTCCATATAATATTAACAATTTCATTATATAAAATAATTTCACGGTAAACACGCATGTGCAGGAAATGCAAATGCATCCTTGTGCATCACTCTCTTAATTACTTATATGGGTATGTCCAGTGTTGTGTATTATCTAGATAAAATACAATTATCTTTTTATCTTATCAAGATAAAAATTATTTTAAGTATCTTTTCATCTTATCTAGATAAATAAATAGGCTATCTGAGAAAAATCATCTGGATAATTATTCAATTAATGATTTAAAAAATTTTGCCACAAAATTATTTTAAACCACGCTCTCTAAACATTATTTATAGTTTTAAATGGAGCATTAGATAGTTTATAATTAATAATAATAATATTTACAAAATTATCATGATAACAATAACTATGATTTATGCCGAGTACGAACGTTGGATCTACAATATTGAATATTAATTATCTATTTTATTATCTAGATAAAATTGGTTATCTTTTATACTTTATCTAGATAATAATTGTAAATGTTACTATTTACCTCATCTAGATAAATTTAATATTAATTATCTGTTATTTTACCTAGATAAATTATAGGTTATCTTTGTACAACACTGGCTGTGTCATGTCATGTAGTACACACAGATATAGAGTATAAACTTTATATTATATATCTGTGGTAGTACGTATAACAATATATTCTGATAACAATTCGCTGTGTATTGATACGATCTACAACCGTGGTCAATTCATAGCTAATAAATACGTGGATAGGACACCGCAAGTTAAGTCCATAACATTTTTGCGGTCCTAAACTGATAACAAGTTGAGGCCCAGGGGCGCCATTTCAGTACTTTAATAGGGGAGCGAAAATTAAAGCAGGCCAAGTTTTACGCCAATCAGGCCAATTTTGTTTGATATTAAAATTATGTTAATAACTGACAACTTCATTTGCAATGCACTTTTAGGAATGTACAATGTTTTTTAATTATACCTAATTTTATTAAACATACCTATATCATTATTCATTGCTCAACAAACCATAATGCCACAAAATACAAACGACAAAATGGTACAAATATACAAATTTACAATAAGTCCGTCGATAATGTTATTGTAGATTATGAAGGTTGCTTATGCCGTTTGAATATTATGTATCGGCGCGATAAAATACATAAAAAAAAAAATAGGGGAGCCATGGCACACCTTGCTCCCCCCAAATGGCGCCCCTGTTGAGGCCGTTTGTTTACATTTATAGTAATCTGATAATATCATAATTTATGCATTATATTATTAGATGTATTAATATTTCACTAACGCGCTTAAATACCTAATTATTATTTTACTTTAAATTATTAAATTTATTATTAGTAAGCATCGTTTACTAATTTTTTTATGTAAATAAACGACCTCAATTTGTTATCGTTAATTTTTTGAATTTTCACTAATTAGATAGTCATTATGCCCTATCCGTGTATTTATTATCTACGGGTCAATTGTAAAAAACAGGATCATAAAAATAATATTTTTCACACGACACGGTCAGTTGTGAACGATACTTTTTACACGATCACGCGTTGTATAATATCGACACACGCGCTTCCGCGGCAGAACGTTAGCGATAACATCATAACGAAGATATAGGAATATTTCACAACTTCCTTGCGACACAACCTCTTTGTTGTCGCTGATTCGTTTCGAAATCTACGTCCCGGCACAAATGTTATGTCGGGAAGTATAGTTATGTATAGTTACGGAAACGGCGATTAATAACGACAAAGTCCCGACACCTCCTGTCCGTGTCTGCCACAGGACCACTCCGTCCGGAAGGACGAACAACCCCTATTTCTACTAATTTAGAAACACCTCCGCCGCAGTCATCCCTTATCAGACGCACACCGCGGCCCGTACGCCTCTTTTGGCCTACTACCAAACTTTCAGTCAGCCGCGCATCCCGACCGTCATCGACCTGTGAAACATTTATGCGTACATTAAAACACGTCTGATGGACACGTACGAAATTAATTCCGCGGTATAATATGGTATATTACATATATATATATATATATATCACCTTTGACCGACTCTACACGGTGCGGTATCTGTTATACGGTATATCCAAAACGAGTATAGTAGAGTAATCACACTGCTAAACTCGTATTTTGTCGTCGCATATACATCCCGACGCATCGTTGCATACAGAGTGGTTCAGCACGATGTTTCCACTTATTATCCTTAATTGCGCATTTCTTTTATAATATAAATTATTTATTAAAAGTTAAACTATATTTTATATGTATATTACAATATGCACCTTCTATTTCATTTGATATAATACGAGTAAATAATATTTATTTATTTTTAATTAGAACTAGCCCTTTTACTACCTCATTTTTCTGATATGAAAATTTCAATTCGCAGTTACTTATTGTTTTTACAATATTAATGTTTCAAGGATATTATAGTTATCGATGAGTAATCAATTGGTTTTAAAGTCGAGTAATATTGTTCCAATCATATAAATATTTTTTTTAATTTTCACCTATTTGTTTTGTATCGTTTGTAAGTGTTTATTTAAGCCTAAAATTAATTTATAAAAATATTATAATATAGTACGTGAGTTTATAAGCCAATTGATGTAATACTCACCTTTTTAAAATTCGAGGTTTTGATTAAAATGGATAGTATAGTGGTAAATACACATTGTGGCCAAATGTAAATCATAAATTACTAATTAGTCATATCCTATATTCCTCGTCTAAATTCAATTGTTATTTTATTTGTTTTTTTTAGCGTAACTCATATTATAATATAATGTCAATTATTAATGTAAGCGACAATAAAATATCAATATTTTTAAACAATTTATTTTTCAACAAGTTAATTAGTGTAACCTATAGCATTTAGAGTGATTTACAATTTTACAGGCCAAATATTATAACAAGGGGCATACACACGATTTTTTTTTTTTAGCGTGATCATAAAATAATTAAGCACTTGTTTATGGAAATGGTACTAAACTTTTATATATCCTGACCTAGGTCATAACCTTGAATAAAAAGATAATAAATAATAACACCGTTTTCTATTTTTTACTCGGTTGTTTTCTATCTAATTAGGAAATTATGAATTAATTTATAAAAAAAGTCATATCTATCCCCCACCCCGTATGCATGCCCCTGAGTGTAAACCATTATAAAATTATATTTGAGTGTTATTTACAACTACGTTTTATTTAAGTTAGTATGATCATTTTTAAACTATAAATTGTATAATTTAAATAATGACTATAAAATTTTGTTATTATATTTTATTTAAAACACTGATTTAGATAAAACATAATTGTGTTTATACTGTAAATAACATCAAGTTTTAAGAAATCTTATAATTGAACATTTTAAACTAATAATTTTATGCTAAATTTTGCAATGTTGTTGGAAGTTCGTTACATTAATATAGTTTTTGTTATTTTATGCATTGTTTCAATATGACTAATAAATCTAAACTAACTAAAATTAAAGACATTTTCAGTTTCTATAAGTTTAAAAACATTAACCTACTGTTATAATATAAGAGTAACCAACTAGATACTTCACATTTACGTACCTATGTACGTATAAATATCATATAACATATATAAATATCTCATAATTGTATTTAGTTTAACAAGTATGATTTGCAGTAAATATACTATTTTAGTATCCAAATAGGTACAAAATTAAGCATTTTAGTTAATAGTATTAATAAATATTTTAGTACCCTTGAAAAATGTTATTATTGAAGGTTACATAAATAATTCACCTATTAACCGACGTAACTAAAAAACTATATTAATTGGAATATCAATTTTGTAACTTGAAACATTTCCGAAAAATTATGCGAGTTATCTTATAAAACAAAATTGTAGTTCTCACTTAAAAAACAAATATTTATACAGGATATGCTACAAGTTTAACCCTGCTTTGATTTCTCATTCAACTAATTGGGATCCTCAATTTACATTCAATTATCTTAACTCGAACTCTCACATCTATTTTATACCAATTTACTTAATATCTTCATTATTTAATATTTTATTCTACTTATACTTTAATTATTAATCTACTGATTTTGCTTTTCAACAATGTCTTATTACTTATTAGTTATAATTTGTTTACCGCGTCCTGTCTAAGCCATTCCTATACTAATATTTCCTATTTTATACTCATTAATTATAATTTTGTCTTCTACTCTTCTCTGGTTACTCCATGCATCTTTAATACACTAATACTCTGTGTTTTTTTCTTATCTTTACGTTTATCACTCAAAAGTCAAAATCCCTCACTTTTTACTTCGTGAATATTTTAAACTCAAACTTATAATATTATGCTTCAAATTATTCTCATAGTCCTTCGGTAATTACATAAGATGTAATACATCCTAATTACTTGAGTCTTTTTACAATCCGATTATACTGATATTCGTTACTTGTATTTTACCAATTTTTTTTTTTTAACATCTATTCTTTTAATTAAAGTTTAATATATTACTATTACTACTAATCCTTTACTTTCGAATGTTTCACTTTTCAAGTCTACCGTATATTACGTTAAAATGATCTACTATACTAATACTATCAAGTTAATATTTTTTGTAATTTCATTCGATACTAAGAAAAACATTTATTATCCTAAGCCATAAACTGAACCATAATTAATTGACACATTGCAGATAATCATATTTACCGGAATCGATGAAGTGAATGTAATAAAACAAATTAACTAGAACCAATATTTATTTATTTAGTTTATATTAAGGAATGAAATATTTTTGTTGTTGTATCCATAGGCGTGCGCAGAATTGAATTTCAGGTGGTGCCTCAAATAATTTTGGGCTCCTTTATTTTATACTATTATCTTGGTTATTATTTGTGGTGATACAAGTAGTTACAATAGCAATATTTTTTAAATATTTTATATCTTTATTTTTTGTTTCAGTCATTATATTAAACCCGCACTATAGAGTAGTTTATTACATATTAAGTCAGGATAGGTTAGATATTATTGCTTATGTATATTATATTTTATATGCAGACAATGTATTTTATATAAGATATATTTTATAAATACAATTTTTCTTCTATTAAAACAGTATACTTTTAAAATTACGTTTTTAATTGAAGGAAAATAAAGCATAAAATACTTTGTTTTTGTTTTTGAGTTATTAAATTTCGGAGATTTACAAATTTTGGGCTCTTTACTCATAAATGCACATTCAGCACACCCTATACACACACCCTTGGTTGTATCTGTTGTATTGGTAAATCAGTATGACTAAGTCACAAAAAATTTGATACTTAAATGTTGTCACAGAAAAAAAAATTGAGAACCACTGATGTACAGTATAAACGTATAACGAAGGTGCGATACGGCTGTCGGCTAAAGGTGAAATCGGTTTGATTGAGCACAGGTGGGTCACAGGGGAAGTTTACGTCCATTTTCGCCAGTGATTTTAATGGGAAACTCGACTACCCCTGACGTTGTCACTGTACACACACGCGCGTGCGCGCGCGCACGGATTTGAGATTATTACTATTAATTTACCCCTCCCCTTCTTGATGACTAACCGTATGACGAATAGACTTTTCAACACAAATTATACAGTCCACATTTATAAATTCAACGTAGATATAGGTACTTGAATATATATTATAAATAAAATCGTGACCTGCAGTAGACCAATGCTCATACAATTAGGTACTCTCGTTATATATTCAGTAAATAAAATATCGCTTAAATATTAATACAGTGGCGTTCTCAGGAATTTTTAATGGAGGGGATATATTTATTTTTTTTTTGTAAAGTGAGCTGCGAGTGTACAAATTTATAACAAAATCTATGATAAATAAGAAAAAAATAATTATCTTTAATATTTGGAAATGACAATAAACCTAAAAAAATGTTTCCCCTATATTCTCTTTATCCCATCGTAAGAACACCAATGTATATAATATAAACCAATGCCGTGATAAGGGTTATAAGTAAGTATAGTATTAAACTACTTATCCAATTTAATAATAAACCTCAATACGAATATATTGTAATAGCTTCGTATTGTGTTTTAGATTATTTTACCTAATCATAAACCTATTTATTATTATAGAAGATAATGTATACGTCTAAAAATAATGATCTGCATATTAATTTTATGCGACCTCGGATAGATGGAACACTGCCATAACGAAAATGTCTGAATTCATTTTGGGCCATGTCCCTTGAGTACCGTATTATAATAACGAGTAAAACTCGCATTTGATAAAATATTTATCAATGACTACAGAAAAGACGTAATACTATGAAAAATATACTAAGTACTTGAATTTTAGAAAAATAATAAAAGATTCAATACACATAATACTCGTACATAATAACACATTTGATTCGCGTTCCCAAAAACTTGAAAATCCTACAATAATATAATGCCTTATTTATTAGCAGGGTTAGGTTCAATTTTATACATTTTTCGAGTCAATATTATCCTTATGCCGATAACACTTCACAATAAATACGAATTATCGTCCAATGTAGAATTAGTCATTTTTACATTAAATGTAAATGTTTTTAACTTTTTTTTAAAATAAATTATTTATATACAAGTGTGACGATATTATTCGTCCAACGTCCGTCAATATAGATTTGTCTAGTATAGCGTTTCCCAAACTTATTCTCTGCCGAACCCCTTAGAGATAATACAAATGATCGTAGACCCCTTAATAAAAATAAAAATTAAAAACAATAATAAATAATAATACTAAATTGATTTCTGAATTAAATGCACATATTTTTTCGCGGACCACAATTTGAGAAACGCTGGTCTAGTAGAATTTTGAAAATGTAGTTGGCTAAACTATTTCTTCACTAGAAAATTTCAAGTTTTCTATTTAATTTATATAGACCCAGATAGTCTCTCAGAGCTCGTATTTAACCCAACTTAAAATAAGTACCATTCTCAAATTAGCAACATAAGATGATAAGTATATTTGTATACGAAAATATACCCATATACTCGTATAAAATGAAGTGCATAGGCAGAAGATTATTTAAGTAAAAATATAAAATAATTTTAATATAAAATTTTAAATAAACCTCGCACAATCACGGCAATAAATTGTCTCTCGTTTATCTAATTTACATATTGTACTCTCGTGTTGTGTATTATTGTATCTACACAACCAGTCAAACATGTTGGATTCGGCAGCTAAGAATTTATATTTAAGTGGAAAAAATTGGAGTAGCTGTTTTGATTACATAATTTGACCGTAACACAAGGCTCTAGAATTAGTATCAGTATTTAGTACTTATCTATACAAATATTATTACTAAAATTAGTAATGTTAATACATTAGTATAGATTATAGCAATGATAGTGTTATGCGCAACCAACTCGAAATAAAAACAACGGAAGATTATAATATATATTCTTTCGATTCATTTTTAATACAATATATAATAATTTAATTACTTAGTTTAGTAGGCATACACTGAATTATTATAGTTCGTTGTGTAATTTAATTCTCGTACTTAATATAAGATATGAAGAGAAATAATTTAAAATTAATAATTTTACGTAAGTATTAAATTCGATCATTTCAGATACCTACATTTTATAATATATATATATATATATATATTTTATATAGAAATTGTGATTATTATGTCGGAAATATATGAACAATATCGATATTACCTATATTGAAATTAACCATCACTATTGTTCCTTTAGTTCCCCAAAAACAAATCAACTACTGAACTAATAACAGTCAGATTCTATTACTGTCTACATCTATCGTTCGTTTATTTATTTTTCGTACATTATTCTCGTGTTAAATTGTAGGTAATATATTATTCGTATATTTCAGTTTGCAGACACGGTTTTTAATCAATATATAATTTATCATTATTATATCGTAAACTTGAAATACCAATTTATATATCATTCGAAAATCATAAAAATTAAATTATAATTTAAAAACGCTCCCGTATTAATATCATTATATAAAGACGAGATCTGACTAGCGATATAATATGAAGGAGACGTACAATTTAATAATAATATTATATTCCGATCACGAAAACGTACCGACAAAAAACGTACAATTAAATTGCCATTGCTTATAACGTTTGCGAGTAACTCTTTGGCGGAATGTGGATGTAATTTTTATCCGCCTAATATGTAGGAATTAATTAATTACGTTATTTTTTTTTCCAAACTTTTTTTTAATATAAAATAATAAACGCTTTATTTTTGAAAAAAACCATTTAAATTTTTTTTAACCCTATACTTATGCAAATTGCTTAATCGTATTATATACATATTATACCGTTTCGCCGTCCATACATATGCAAAATATTCTACCAAAGTTTTGTCCTTATACTATAATATAATATACGCAGTGACAGTTTATTTGCACGACCTACATATTGTCTAACCCAGTGGTTTCCAATTTTTTTTTTACTTCATCCTTTATAGAAAAATAATTTTTTACGTCTCGTTATATCAAATAGAACAGCATGAAAATTATTTAATGTTCGGATTGTCATTCTGGTTTTTCAAGTCTCCACGTCGCATAGTTTGGAAACCGCTGCAGATCTAATTTGTTTGTTGTACATTGTACACAGTTCAAAATGGTACTTTAGTTACCGCAACGCTAAGTACTGACCAGTGCCAGTCTGCATATCTTAGTTAAAATAGTTTTCCTCTTTTTATCAGATCAAAAATTTTACTTTACATACCGTAGTATACTTAGGTACAATATTATAAACTTACAAATCTAATTTTATATCGACTATTCCTATTTACATTCCACGAAGAGCATAAAATATAAATAAATATATATATTTTTTTTATATAATACGTAAATCTCGTTTTCATAATTATACACTAAATAATATATTATTATTATTACCAAACCCTGTATTTAAATATTCTTTTTAAATAATTATCTTCACGTTTTAGCTTTTTAACTTAACCTTGTGACTTCACACGTCTAAACACATCAGATTGGAGAATTAATATAATAGACATTATAAATTTGTGGATTTACCTAAAAGAATTTATGTGTTTTGTATATTAATCGGACCATGGACTTTAAATTAATATAGACGAAGTAAATATGTAGTTCTGTCGGTACGATGTGAGTGCACTGTTTGTATGTTACCGAACCACAGAATAAAATCAAGAAGGACACTTAAATGTAAACATAAAAAAAATCTAGACATAATTTTCTCATTTAGAGATTGTTGTAGATAATGATAAGAATCGTATTGATAATTGATGCTTCTTCAAGGCATATGAATATGAAAACCAAAGTAAGACCACATTTGAAAATCTTCAAAAGCCTCATAATAAATTTCATAATTATATTTTTGAACTTGAAAACATATTTAATATTGATTAAACGTTGTCCTATTTTAGCAACTGAAAAATCTGTAGGCATTAAACTTAAATATCATTTTTTTTTAATGTACGTACTAATAGGTATTAATGTAGGTATCAATCATTCATGTTCACACTTTGATAACATATTTTTTTTATTAAATTTATTTGTTAGACTAATGAACCTAAAATGTTTATAAATTTACTTTATTTATGTATTGTATAATTATAATTGTAAACAATAAATGTATACAAAAAGTATCAACTTACGCTTAACTACTATGTTGTTAATTGAAAATTAATGATTCTATAAACTTAGTAAATTTAATTGGGTTATATATTGTTTAACTGTAACAGGTATCCATGTGAAATATGTTTATATAATGAATCATATTAACTTATTAATTGTTCATGAAATATGAAAATATTTGAACAATAATTTGTATAATTAGTAATTATAATGACAACTGCATATGCCATTTTATTAATAATAGTACTAAAGATAAAAAAGTTTAAATATTATTCATGTTATAAATTAAAATAATAATAAATTCTAGTAAAATAAGTACTTGTGAGTTATAAATTATAATAGTTACTATAATATTTTAGCCACTATTATTATTAATTTAGTTATGTCTGCACTATATAACCACGCCAATCAACTATGCTCCTATTCAACTATTGTCCAATACACAGATATTTACTAATATTAGTTAGCTGTTTTACTTTTTTATAACGACAAAATTATTGAAACATTTCATCATCTACGAAGAATAAAAGTCTGTGAACAAAACTTATCAGTATTAGGATAAATCTTTACAAGTATACCTACCTAGTGTAAATTAAGTTGATGAATATTTTATAGTTTCCTCTACTTTAGTATATTCTAAAAATACATGAGTATAAGATTCGTTTTTAAAGGTTGTATTATAGTGAGTAATAGACATATTGATATATTTGTAGTATTCTGTTACGTTATCATATTAGATTATAATGTTTGTTTTATTGTTACATTGTTTAATGTTTTCCTCTTTGTATGTGACGTCGTGTTTCACTAAGGCAAGACGACTATCAAGTATTATGTAATTATTATATTATCTGTGTTCTAGTATAGTAAATTATATTTATGATTTGGATGGATTTAGTGATAATAAAGTTCGCTAGATGATAGATAATAATATTCAATACTACTCTCTAATATTGTATATATATTATAAAATGTTTTCACAAAAAAAAAAAAAAAACACACATTATCAATCTCTTTCACATACAAGTAGATATGTTGGTTTCAGCGTGTTACATGTAAAATTTCATTCCTGTTTTATTAGTTTATATGAACAATAGCTTTAAGTTAAATATTAATGAAACAAATACAGTGATAATTACTATGTAATTAATAATTATACCTTTTCATTATTAATATTAATTAAAATTAAATTTTGAAATAATATTGTATTTATAACTTATCTACCAATGTAAAATTTTTAAACAAGATAACAACCGAGAATAAGTTATTATTTGATATTCATTTTAAAATAAAAAAATATAATTAATATTATTTTAAACAAAAATAAAACGAAAAAATACATAATATTTTTTATTGGGTATTATTAAATATTTTTGACACAAAACTTATATAAATGCGTGTTTTGCGAAATGAGCTAATTTACAAACGTTTCGCTCGTTCCACGTTCAGAACATTCCTATGTGTAAAATTCCACTTCCCCTAATCATATTTAACAATTGTTTTGAAGAAGACGATCATGATTTTTATATTTCCCCTCGTTACACATAACCTTATAAAAGGATGTATATTATTTGATTATACAATGACATCGGAGTTTTGTTATTTGAAAATTCCGCGAACAAACGCTGTCGAGAGATTTTGTCAGTGCGAAAATAATAATATATTTTCAATGCCAATAATGTAAAATAATAATAATAACACTACAGAACAAGAGGAAAAAATGGTTTTCGTCAGATTGAAATCCGAGTCGTTGGTACCTACTGACGGCGTGATTCTCATCATCAGTTTTTCCACCGCTTGTCCTTAAAAAAAAAAATAAATAAATTCGATTCTAAAATTACTTTTTCCTCCCTACTTTATCCTCTGTCTAGCAGGGATACTTTGATTTCCGTTATTTTTCGTACATATACATAAATATATATATATTGTATTGCAATAAAGACCTCCTTATCGTCCGACTTTATAATATCGAACACGTGTACACACCTAGCCGAGTAAAATGTTTTTTACTCTTTAAGTTTTTCCTAACTCGAGCGTATAGAGTGATCGAAATATATTTCGCTACGAAAACAATCGTTAACACTTCTTTTCGAGATACGACGAAAATCCAATCGCTCTGTAGAAAATAGTCATTTCGTGTTGGTGCGTCATAACATACTCCTGCGACCGATTCGACTCGATAAAAATATAACGCGATACGAAAATAACGTTTTTTAGTTTTTTCATTCATACAAGTTTCATTTACAGACACTAAACAATAGTATTTTTATCACAAAATCGATGCCTACCATATTTGAATAATATGTTCTTAAACTACTTCTGAATGAAATTTAACAACTGTTTGTTTTTGTAAAAATACTAAACTCTAATAATATTGTAACATCATTGTTTTAGAAATATTCTCTGACGTTAATTTATTATTAGGAAAATATGTTTTGAATGACTAAGTAACAAATATTTGATCCTTAATTTTTATATCACCAACTATATTATATTTACAATGAGAAATGCGTCGTCACAGTATATTTAATTTTTAAATACATTTATTGTGCAACATAATAAGTAAAACAAAATAGACATTTTTTTTTAAAGTCGTATATAAATAAATTAACAATAAAATTATCCTGAATTATTTTTAATATTCAAATTTTAAAATGATTTAGATATTTTTTCCGAAACTATAGTTTTTTTTTATATAATTTAAATGTGAACAATAAACAGATATCAATATTATTATTATCACAGATAATAATTTAAATTATAATATTTATAATACTGAAATTAAGCAATTGACTTAATAAATCAATTTAATATATAATAAAAGGGGCATCCTGGTGAGTAAAACACTACCGCAAATAACTATGTAATATTTAAAATATCTTAAAAACCTGATGTCTTATGATTGATCATTACATTTTTAAGTTAATTTGAAACATTTTACAAACTTTGTAAAGTTTTCAAGCCGTTATTGCTTGTTGATGAATATAAGCAGAGAGAATAATAATTAATAATATTATTATTGTAAGTACCGATTTATCTAAAACTTGGCAGTAAGATTGTAAATTAACTTAAATGTACTCATGCTTTATTATATTTTCTCGATGTATATTTATTGTTTTAAACATTTATATGACTAACATAATAAAATAAGGGCTGCGGGAAAAAATGATTATGGCCAAATATTTCTAAAATGTATTTTTTTCTATAAGATACAATTAATTAAATTAAATTTGTTTTTATTTAAAGTTGGCAATAAATAAATAAATCAATTATAATAATTTATTTTATTTATATACTTACCTATTCTCTGAGACTATTTAAATTCTAAAAATTTTAAATTGCAATACTGAACAAATTGTAAACTATATTATCGTTTACCTCGCACTCATTCAATAATTAAAATAATCTACACAAATGACTAAATTTTTTATTTGTTTCGAATGCGTTCGAGTATATAATTATTTTATATCTGACCGAATAAAGTGTGTATAAATGGCTATATTTATTATTTTATTCATATACTACATCTAAGAGGTATTAAATATTTTTTGAAACGCCAAACGGAATGATGCGTCAATGAATATCTGTCGAGAAAACAAAACGAAATAAGAGAATTTCAATAAAATACCTACATTATAATACTCTGTTATAGAAACATGTACGCATGTATATTATATAGGTTAAAAGTTTAAAACTGAAAATCAAAAAATGCCAGAAATTTTTGCGCGGGACCATATATAAACTATTTCTTAAATAAACCAACTGTAGTCTAACTAAATGGATACGAATATTTCGACAAAAAAGAAAAAAAACTATATAGGTAATCTAATATAGTCTATATACGTACAGCAACGTAAAAACGTTAATAAAATATTATTTAGACAAAATCAGTCGTCGCCGTCGTGGAGATTTACAAACGTTTACATACAATATAAATTTACGCCAGAACATAAAAAATAGATGTTAGGTTTTTTAGCGCTTTCCAACACATCGATCTTCTCGCACTAATAATTAATGAACGTATAAATTTGATATAATACAATAAATCATAGATTATTAGTATACTGTATTACATTATACATTTTATCACATTTTTCTCGATTTCGTTCGAATTAAAACGAGAAATTAGATAAAACGTGAGATTTTCTATCTAACGTTATGTATTATTTATAGTTATCATGTAAATTATCAAAACTAGGGCATTTATTTTAATATGTTGCAAGTTCATGTTCTAAAAATAAAATATTTTCACTTTTATAAAACATGAAAACATAATATAAATTCGGGGCCGCCGTAAAAGTATAATTGTATAAATATTACAATTTCCTTATTTCTGTAGTTGTTTTCATAATGTTATAAAATAGATGACTATAATATGATAATTTTTCCTAAAATCAATCCTCAATTTATATTTCAATAGATATAACATTTCAAAACAAATAGTATATTACTAAAATCTTACAAATTATAATTTGACATGAATGATATATTTTTGTACTCTGTACAAGGTTAGATTTATAAAAAAACATTCTTACAACAGTGATAAGTACTTCATATATACATTATTAATGTGCAAATATTAATTTATTGTACTTAAAATTTAAATTATATTGATGTAAATAGAAAATACGTATACAAAACTAATAAATGCATAATTTAAATTGAAACGATGATAATTTTGAACAGTAATATTATATGTGATAGAAATGGTCAATATTTTTGTTTTCAAATAATAATATTTTGTTGGAAACATAATGTTTAAAGACTTTGGAAACCATATCTAGTTCAACGGGAGGAAGAAAATTGAATTGGCTACAAAACTGTTCCTTGTAGAAATAATTACTTTACCGGAACTTGCTTATATATATATATATATATATATATATATATTATATTGAATCCCGAGAATCGAGTTACGGTCATTGAAAACAAAATACACTGCATTATACAGTGCGTTTGTCAAGAAATTGTTTAATAATAATAATACAAAACCATTCGTATTTATCTAAAACTCAACTGCAAAGATACGATCAAACTTACGCGAAACTCGAAGTTTACAAAATTGAAACGTTTAGAATATTATATAGAGGTACACAATAGTATTATTAGAATATTTTGCAACTGACGTATTATTATACAGACCACGCGCGTGTCAAAAGCCGCAACAATATATTATTATACCTATTGTTATTATCAGAACGTTTCGCGAAACGTTCGTGATCGGCCGTTGCGCAACGTTTCGCGAACCGAAATTATTATCATTATTATTATTATTATTATTACTGATGACTACAACGGCTTACTGGTCGTAAATCGGCGTAAATACGAGCTGAAAATCAACGACGGTTTTTGAGGGGTGCGGTTTAAATTTATTTATTTTCCTCGTTTCTCGGTCGAACAACAAATTACCATTAGCGTTTCGACAAGTTGCTAAAAGTTGTGTTTTTACGTCCACGCGATATAATAATGTGATAATATAATAATAAATACGGTCCTGTAGTATATTTCAGATTTCGTATTATTTAGGGTTGTGATTTCAATGAAATAATAATGTCGTTTTCAATTTTGCCATTTTTTTTTTTGCACTGACATTTGAAAATGAAAAAAAAAACTCCGTTTAAGTAGAATACGTGTAGTATATATATAATATTATATCATACATACTTTACGAATTGCTTAGGCTATTTTTTATGGGGGCTTTTTTTTTATTTGAGAGCAGGTATTTTATGGTTGTTTTTATAAAAATTTTAAATTCCTACAGCAAATAGAAATTAATATTAAAATTAAACGAATAACACTATCGAAACCCACATATACACCAGTACAATTAATTATTGGAACTTGAAAATGGTGATTATTTCAAATTATTAAGTAACCATGCATTTTTTATAGTGCATTTTATTCGATTGTCAAGTCATTTATCCGTTTTATTTTACATATATATTTATAGCGTTTTAGCAAATTTTTTTATGGCATTAAAATACATCCCTTCTTATTATTTACGGCGTTTTTCCGGAACATGTTTCTTCCCCTTTTGGAAATTCATTTTCTCGGCATTACCTCACCACTTACATCAGTGTCTGCTCGAGGGCTGAAAATGTGTTAATCTCGGAGGATCCCGTTTCTCCTCGACACATTTTGACAAAAACGAAGATTACATGTTATGGCCGCATCTTAAGGGTGACAACACTTTTATTACCCTTCTATAATATAATAATGTAACAACACGTTTATCACCATTCACCGCGTATAATTGAATGAAAGTCTCAAATCATTTCGAATGGTTAGCTTGTTATTGGAACAGAAAAAAAATGTCAAGTAATCGAATTACCACGATAAACTTATGGTTACTGGTTAGGTTTGATTAGAGTTGTTCTCAATAAGTAATATTTGAAACACGAATACTCATTATCATTTATAAATAATAATTAATCTAAAATCATCTCATAATAAATCAATACCTGTTTAAAACAATAGAAGTAACGATATTGAAATATCTTTCGAAATAAATTCCATCAAATGAAATTCATGGATCTTCATCCTTCAAAATAGAAAAAATAATTTTAATAATAAGTATTTGTGTATTTTATCTAATAACACACGGTTATTGTCTGATGTAAGTTATCTTGATTTTTATTTACGAGTATAATGTTTTTTTTGACTCCTCGTTTTTTTCAAATTTAACCAATTAATTTATTTTAAAAATATAAAATATTAATTATTGTAATATTATTTTGAAGTTTTTCAATTCTTATTCTCTATGACTCTATACAATCCGCACAAGCCTTAATACAATTTATTTTATAATAAACAATAGATACTGGTTATATAGAAAAATTATTATCAATAATTTACATTATCTTATCTTATCTTATTTAGAAATTATACATTTATCGTTGCATAAAACTGAGGCATAAGACATGTAGTTTGTTTCCGAAAATTATTATTCGGTTCAAATTTAAACCTGAAAACTATCTATTTGTCTGTATAACTTCAAAACTCAGTGTCTGTTCATTCAAATATCTCAATCATACCGTCTGGTAATGTGAAAAGTCACCAGAACCGGAAACCGCCCCGCAGAGAGATCAACTATTTGACAATTCAACTGATTTCTATAATAATATTACAGACTCATTGTTGAGTCATTTGTATCATTGTTATTAAATTGTACGGTATGTAAAATGTTCGACTTACTTTGTCTTGTTAAAAGAAAATCATAAATTTTCGTTATCTATATAATACACATTACAGCAATTTTAATAGTTTTATTATCAATAGGTAGGTACATTTGTTATAAATTCAGTACGTTTTATTTAGTTTGTTTGTTTAACATTTCGAATTTTATTTACAGCTATAAAAATATATTTTATTATTATAAGTTTTCTTTTTTTTTAGGTTGTTGATTTATTATTTTATTTTTAGTTTCAACTTTTTACTTTATTGGCTTTTGTGCTATGACTTTTTTTAATGTGTTAGTTTTAGCTAAAAAAAACTCTATGAATTTAAACTTTTAAAATAAGTGTATAAATTATTACGAATGATAATTTGTATTTTAATCGTCATTTTATAAAATATAATTATTGATCATAATTAGTTTTAAAAAAATCGATTTGTACATTAAAAAAACGTATACCTAATATATTTTTAATCCTAATCAATTTCAACGATTTCATTGTACAATATATACAAAGAATAATAATTATAATATTATAATTTATTGTTGAAAATATTAAATTTATTATACATATTTAAAATCATATTGTGTTAGGTACTTATAAATAAAAATTGTCTCTACGTGCTTTAGGATTTATTCGTAATATTATAAATAAGTCCAATGGCCAAACCAGTATGTTTTATCGTTTATCAGAGTATATAAGCAGAAAAATGAGGTTTTACCAGTATTACGAGAAAAAATAGAAGGTATATGTTATAGTGTTGGTGTTTTGTGTAAAAAAATTTTATGAGGATTTAGTCGTTTGATGCGAAAATCGAAAGAAGATAACTCGGAGCTTATACGATTTATTACAAGCCGATAGGATTAACTCGACCAAAGTTATATAAGGATATTTTAAATCAGACCATTTCAAAATTGTCTCAAAGAGGATCTCTAAAATAATATACATGCAAATAATTAATAGATTTTTTAAAAAATATTAATTGTGTTTTAGTGTGTATATTATGGTTAAAGTTTAACAATTAAGTACAATGGATTTTATTAAAAATATTTTACCTTTTTCAACCACAGGTATAAGTATAAATAATTAAATTATAATGTAATAGAATAAATAAAAACTATGTCTCTACACAATTATGTATTATTACATTAAACTTTGCTTGTCAGTTTCCTCAATTTTTCTCAATAGGATTCCTATTAAAAATTCCAAGAACCTAAAATTTACTAAAATGTAAACTTATCGACTAAAAATTATTAGCGAGTATGATATAAATGTTGTATTGAATTTAGAATGGTTAATTATTATGTTCCAAGAAAAAATAATAATTGTATTTTGTTTACTTTCATGCAACACTACGTATTATAATTTATGATATATGTACCTATTCATTAATACTTAAAGGAATACATTTATATAATTTCAATATAAAAAATAAATAGTGATATTGATAATTGTAAGTAATATAGTGATTTGAAAAAATAACCATTTGCCTTGAACATAACTTTAAGTTGCAAATTAATATGTTTGTTATAAACTATAAATAAACTTTATTTTAATGTAATTTATAATGTTTTTAACTGCAATGATAAAATTATTATTAAATTAATTTTTTTTTTTTAAATTAGTTATTTTATTATTAGTTTTTTTAAATGCTTTTTTCTAACAAATTTTATTTGATCATAAATATAATTCAAATTTAAATCCATAACATTGAAATGGATTTAAATGTACATACCAAAAATATATTGCAGCTATAATTTTATTATAATAAATTATTATGTCAAAACACAGTAAAATATCGAGATATAGTTATATTTTTCAATAATAATAATTAATTTATACAATTTCGTTTATATTCGTATTTTTATAATTTATCTACCTATATTGTATATTTTTTTGAAATATCATTAAAATAAATATATAAATCTAAGAACAACCGTATTAAAATTAACTCTCTTGTGACTACTAAAAAACTAATAATAATTAAAATGTGTAATTGGATTCAAATTAATAATTATTATTTTTATTTAAAATTAAAAAGTTTATTTACAATCTATTTGAACATATAATACAATGAGGAAATTCGATGAGATTTAATAATTATACTAATAATAAAGGTATTGGCATGAAGGAGAAATCGTCACTCGCAAGTAACTAATGGCAGCACCCCACGTTTTTTATACGTATAAAATATAATCTGAAAATCGCAAAATTGTTTAACGTTGAGTTGAGTTTTTTCTCGGAATATCGCCAAAATTATGGTTAAACATTAACGAGTTAAAAATTTAAATAAAGTTATATAACGAGTTATTTTTCTTTATAAGTAATGACTTTTAACTTAACGAATCAATTTATTTTCTAAAATACCAAGATATTTTTCAGTTTATTATTTATTTATGAGGTTAAGTTATACTAATTTTATAGAAATAAAAATTTATTTATTTATAATTAAAGTTAATTTTTTTTATTTACAATTAACTTTAACTAAATATATTAAAAATAACTGTAAAAATTTAATTTAATTTAAGAATTAACTTAATTTAAGTAACTATAGTTAAAAACATAGTTAATCTTGGGCAGTGCTTAGCATTAGTATAAAAATAATTTGTCGCAACTATCTGCATAGTATATGTGTTTAATTTACATTTGAATATAAATTGTTCTATAGGCAAATCAAATCTATAAAACAAAATAAATATATCGTGTCATTTTGAATTTGGCAAAGTTCATCGTGGACAAAAACCACGCCCGACGTGTGCGTTACCGTAAGGGTATACCGTATACCAAACTAATGTCCAAAACATAGATAATGTTCGCATTAGTTGGGTAATCTTGATATTAGCTACACTTCCGGGGTAATGTTCCAGAAAGCATTTGTAATTTAAAAACTTTGGCTTTTGCGTGGATAATGTCAAAATCAACCTCGTCCAAACCCTTTGATAATAACGTCTAAAAGGTTATTATTATATATTATTGTGTCGATATAATATTATGTATAAAACATTGCGTACAAGATTATACGCTTTTTCCTTTTTCATTGTATTGATGTAGGTACTTACTACCTGCCCACTGCAAACTTCAAAATAACTATAAAACCCAATGAGCTTTTATACAGTAAGGAAACGTGTGATATTCATTATGATTGGTCCAAAACGGTAAAGCAATATTATGTCCCTCCTCTTTTATCTCGGAAATTAAATTTAAAATAATATTAAATGATTATGGATTAATATTTTATTTTATATACAATTAACGTATTAAATCTTTTTTTATGTATTAACCAATTTTTTTTTAAATTTAAAATTTATTGTAAAATTAAATTTTCATATTGAAAGATTAACTTAAATCGGTATTCCTATGCATTATTTTTAATACCATTTTATGTAGTATCATAGTTGTTTCATTAAATATTAATTTTTTTTTTTTTTTTTTTGTTTCATTAAGTATATACTACCTCATACTTTTTTAATAATAAAATACACTTTCATACCTTTATTATCAATTATTAAATTGGTTTAATAAATATTATCAAAGAAATATGCATTTCTAGGAAAGAAATTTATTGTGATTTAGGCATTCAGTACATTATTAACATAACAATATAATGGTCGGAACTCTGAATTGAATACCTATTTTTTTTCTCTCAAATGGTTATAACTTTATAAGTAAAAAAATTGTAATACGTCTAATAATAATAAAACATAATAGAAAGAATAATATATTAAATTAGTATAATAAAATGTCAATTCAATCATACTTTACTATTATTATTAATTTCTGAATCAATGATTTTTGTTCATTTTATTAAGTGTAAATTAATATTATTATTTATAAAAAAATAAAATAAACTAGAACTGTAAAATGTCGGTATTCAAAAACTTTAAATATTCTAAAAAAAAAAGGTTCTTTATTGTAAGCACAAAAAATAAATTAATAATAATTTATGTTTCATCCGAATGAGTGATAAAGTATAAAGTATGCACGTGCTTGTATTCTCCCGTAAATAATTAAAAATATCCATACATATTTTAATACGTATACGGTACTTGGTTAAACCGTCGAAGGTACCCAATATAATATTATAATAACATCGTTATTTTCCTAACGATCGTATTAATAGCATATTCAATATTAATAACTCTATAAATTTGTTTTCTTAAAATTTGCTATTGTCAGTATGTATACAGTTACCATTTTATCTAACAGTTTAATAGTAATAGATAATTTTATTTATAACCGTGGTTTTATCTTACTATAGGTACAATATTTCAATTTTGAAGTCTTTAAATCAATCATACTCGCGTGTCTCTTTCATTTTTTTAATATTCGATTCGATTATAAATTTAAATTTAATTTGATATAGATTAAGATACTCGTTAATATATATAATATTCAATTGAATTTTTACTCTATACTGATTCAGGCTTGAAAACTAAATTTGTTTCAAAATTTTAAACTTGTGTTTCAAATTGTAAAAAGTATAAAATATAAATAGTTTAACTTGTTTTTTCAGATGAAATAAATAATATTAAATGGCATTTGAATTGAAATGGTAATGGCTTAGCATAACATTAGCAACTAACTTTCCAACCATTAATTTTTAATGTTTCTGTTATAATTATTTCTAAAAACCAGCAAAACTCGTTATATTTTTATATAATTATTTATTTACTTGAAATTAATACTAAATACATAGAAAATTAATAGCCAAAATATATATTTACGAGTATTAAGTTCTTGAAAAAAAATCCTAGAATACGAGTTTATAATATTAATTAACGAAGAAAAATATTTTCTTTTTTTTTGTCACTTATTTATATTTAATTTCATAAAGTTTTGATATAAGTAGGTAAAAATTTAATTATTTTGTGCTGCAAAAAAAATGTCCAATTGGAAGATAACAGTCATAATTTCACAATGAACTTGCCAAAACTGTATGATCAATTTGTTTATTTTTATGTATATATATATATATATATATAAGTGTATAAATTAAATGTTTGTAAATTAATGAAAAATTTGTTAAAACACAACAAAAAGTCTTCTAAAGAATATTTAATTTTTGTAATCAATACTTTTAGACTTGTCAGAAAATTACTCGATTACGATAGATAGATTTATTATAGTTTAATCGAAATAATTAGTTTTTAAAAGTGATCGAACGATATTACTATATAATTGAGTACTTTTTTAAACAAATTATAAATTGTTTTATTCTCTTCTCCGAAAAGTGTAGGTACATAATATACTTAAAATATATAATTATATTTATAATTAATAGATAATACATAATATACATGTATGATGTACATGTCATATGTACATCAACACAATATGAATCAATACGTTGTTTTTTACAACTATTTTACATAAATACTGTTTTACGAGCAATTGTCGACACGTTTCTATATCATTATTATTCACTAGTGTGAAGTAAGTTCACGTGAAATTTGAATTTTGATATAATATATGTATAATATACAGAGTGTGTATCAATGTGAAAAAGTCAAATCATCGGGAAACATTCTGTATATTATGGTTTGTTAGTTAATAATTGATAATGATAATATTTTGTACAATATAACTGAACTGGTATTAGTGTTACTAATCATCTGATGACTGTCTGAAAACTTGAGTTTATTATTCACACATTTTTTTTATTATACATACGAATGACTCAATAAATTTATTTATTTATTTATAATGAAGAAGTATCAACAAACCCAAAATAATAAATGCTAGGTAAGACAAGTACGTTTAAATAATTTTGATATAAAACAGTAAAACACTTAAATGAAGACTATATATATATATTATACAGTTTAATGAAAATATTGAATTAAAAAGCCAGCGATGAGGATATAATTTACCAGAAGTTTTATGGATGAAAGTTAGTGAGAAATAAAAAAAGTGTAAAATATCGATTGAAGATTAACCAAATACGAAAGATGGAATCGCTTACAAAAAACATAAAAGGCAGTAAAAAAAAAAAAAAAAAAAAAATGGGATAAAGGTAAAAATCGACTAAGAATGAATGCAAAATACAAAAAAGGAGAATAATTTAAAGTGAGATGATACGAGTCAGGAAAAATATTGACACCAAAATGAATGTGAAAGAATTTTAAAATTGTATTTTTGATAATATCGAGGACCTAGGACCACGGATGGTAAAAAATAGAAGGGGCAAATTAAATGTAGCTGTGCTATATAGCAAAGCAGAGAGAGAAATCCGCTACTAAACCAAAGCATTTCCTTTAAGGTTTTACTACGAACTGATAAAATAATAGAAGACGGAATCTTTTAAGAAGAAAGAATAATATTAGATAGCTTATCTATCTATATCTAAATATACTCTGATTAGTTATATTTATAATTAACATTTAGAAGGTATATTTAGTACTTAATTTATAATTTTTTGACGAAATTAAAAATTTTTAAAAGAATATTTTGACACTAATATTGTTGATACCGCGATAGATTAATACCTACCTAATGTATACCTACTTAATTGCATATTATCATGTGTTTGTATAATATAATATATTTTAGTACCTATTATGCAGACATGGTTGCCCATTATTATCATACCGTGTAAATGTATGTTTGTGACGTGACAATGAAGAAATTGAACCATATTATTACAGTTTTAAAGTCCAAAATTAATATTCAATGTCTATAAATATTATACCACTTTGCTTATACCTAAACAGATGTTAAGTCCGAACCAACATACCGCAAAACGGGCGAAAGGCAAATAAATGGTCGTCTATAAAGATTAACGTTAACACATTTGATAGTAAATGTAATTTCAGTTGTACAATATTCAAGTCTACTTTATGATATTTAATTAATATTAGAATTTATTGGTCTGTGTTCTGACACTAAATGTTACAATCTTCTAAATAACACTATTGCGACTTATTTATAATTTTATATTTTAGTAAAAGAAAATTATCCGTTTTTTTTTTAATTGTGACAATAATAACAAAATTAAGGACGGACAGTAGTTTATTAAAGGTTGAAATAAAAGAGGTTATCCCCTTGGTTTAGACATTTGCATTCTTGTAAAAATTTAATATTAAAATTAAATATTAATTATTTAGAACATAACGTATATATTTATATACATTTATTTATACTATTATAAATATTAGTTTTTTACTATAACCTGCCCAAGTGTGAATTTTCATATGAATTTCGAATTTCTTAAGTCAAGTAAAATGGTTGAAAATTATATTGCAGAAACGAAATAAAAGTTAAATATAAAAAAATGTTATTTTGATAATGTTAACAGCTCTATTAATAATATTTAATAATATCATAATATGTTTTAACAAAATAATAATTTATTGAGATTGTTAATTAATTAAATTTATACAAGTGCTTATTAGAAAATTATTTGTTGATAAAAATAGACGTTCAAAAAATTAATTTATTAAATGTAGTCGATTAGAATCGGGGCAACGCCCCAAAATAGAATGTTTATAGTCATACAAATATTCTAAGTAGATTCATTTTCTTTTGGGTTAGATTTTTTTTAAATAATTGTTTTAATTTTTTAAGATTTTTTCATGAAATGTTTAATTAAATTAATAATCATGTATATAACAAATAACAATCCACGTAATACAAATCACGCTCATATAATATCTGGATTATTATTTGTTGTCTTTTTAGTAAATATGCATTCTTTAAGAATAAAAATTATTATTATTTAAGTAAAAATATTTTAGTTTTAAAAGTTTTATTGTTTAAATATATATATTTATAATCAGATAAACTTAGTCAATATCAGCACAATAGATTAATTTATTATCATTCTTTTTTTACTCTTATTTCCTGTGCAATGATGGTCTTGAACTTAAATCGATAAATCGATATAGAAAATCTATGAATAATAAATATAGTCTAACGATAATCTCGTTCGTGAACTAAACAATTATTTACTGAAGTATTTCTGTCGAAAAATTTATAATAATGAACCAACAGATTAGCTTTCTTAGATAACCCTATTCTTCAACGAACAGAAGTTTATTAAAGAAAACTTTACTTTAGTCTTAGTAGGATTTTATCCAAGACATTTGTAAATATTAGTGAAACCTCATGTACTAACATATGCAATGGTATAATTAGATGTAAAATGTGTGATTTTTAGACCAAAAGAAACAAAGAATTTCAACCTCACAAAAATATGTTTACGACATAAATAATAACACTTTATCAAAATTTATTTAAATAAACGGGTAAATAAAATTTATACGCAAACGCATTGTTTGAAAAAAGATTACTAAAATTTTATCTAGATAAAGATGAATAATAATATTTAATAATAGATATCTTGATTAAAGATAAATACAATCCTAATAAATTCTAATAAAAAATAAAACATAAGACATGTAAACAGTTCATAATTAATTATAATATATATTTCATAATTAATAGTTATATTACTTATTTAAGTTAAGATTAATTAACAGTTGTATTAATTTTTAATCCAGATAATGCGCAACGCTGAATTTTCATGTTCCAAAAGTAGTGGAAATAGCATACGTTTTCAATGCGATCTGTAATGTACATATATGCTCCTTGGTAAATATTTGTAAAAAATAACTATAAATTAAATTGATGCAGAAACATGTTTATGATACAAAATAGCGTGACTTTTGATATTTTTTAAAATAAGTATATAATTTATAATGTAAAATAATATTGTCAATTTAATAAAATTAAATAAATTGAAATTGAAATATTGAATTTTATATCCTATTACTTATATACAACACCATTAATTTTGTAACATGAAATTCTGATCATCCTTTAAATAATAGAATATGATGTAAAATACTCATCTTTAAACAAAAACATTTCAATATTAAGAAATAGAAAATGGGACAAACAGGGTTGGTATTATTATTAAATTTAACCGAAAAGCAATAGGTTCTTATTGAACGCTAACAGAAAATTGTATTTTTCATCCGTATCATCAATGATGCAATAAGAAGTATATAATAATTATAATTTATTTAAAAATTATTCAGTTTGAAACAAAAGTTGAAAATTAGAATTGGGTACTAAATTATCGAATTCGATTAACTTAGTTTATACTTATAGAGAAGCATACTTAAACAAGACGATATTATACAATAAAATTATGAATTATCAACCATAAAATATAAAACATTATTTATAAAAGTATATAATACTATTTGTATAATGTTAAAGATATATACTAAATAAATATAATACTATATTATACTATATACTATGTTATAAAACAGGAATAAAAATCTATTGTTTTTGTTTTATTATTTTTAAAAAACTATCGATAAAATAAGGTAAATTAATTACTTATGTCGATTATTTTGTAACAGTTTATTATAAAACTGACGGGTATCTATGTCAAAGTTTTTTAATTGATAAATGAGTCTGTAACTGTTTTAGAGCTGTCTTCCTGTACCGAAATTTGTTAATGAACAGTTAACAAATAATATAATATAATATTATTATCATCAATATGAAAATAACATACTTTTATACTTGCGTGAAATTGGTCCATTAAAAACCTTTCAATATTTATAGGTACCATTATTGTTTCTCAACTATTTGCAATTTTGTTTTGTAAATTATTTGCAAAAAAATAGGTCAACAGTTATTGAATTTCCAATGACGGAAATCTAGGACCAATAGCTTATAGGATATAAAATAAAAATTAGGCTATGAATTGTACTATGAACATGTATGAGGGATACATGGAACATTGTCGAGGGGTCCACCACACCAGCTATCTTCATATTATCATTCTCTATTCCATCTATCTATTCATTCAATCTCTACTTCAGTCTTTTTCTCCAACTCTCTCCTTATACATTATTTTTCATATCATGTCTAAACCATCTCAACCAATTCTTTCTAATTTTTTCTACAATTTATAAATTTCCTACATTTCTCCTCGTGTATTTGTGTATGTCTTATTATAATCTGTATAGTTACTCAAAACATCCATCTTAGCATTATCATCTACGCCACAATCATTGTGTTTCGTTTTCTTGCTCACTATTCAAAACTCCGATCGAAATTCTAAATCATTATAAATACAACACATAAATAAGGATAGATTAGTTAAGGTAATATATTTTTAAATATCTTCAGACCTATTACAGATGAATTTAAGTGCTTCTCTTCACGATATACATTGTTTATTGTTTTGTGTATTGTACATTGTACAATAACCATGTATAATACGGAAATGTGCATATTATTATACTGCAATTATATTTAAAAAGAGAATATATTTGTATTCATTATTATATTAATTATAATTTAAAATTAAATTATTGCCGACTACATAGTTCGACAATGAACGAACACGCTAACACAGTAATATAACATTGTGAAAGACTTTTAATAAGAATAAAATTATTATAATATACAATTTACTGTATTTTATATAAAATATAATACTTAATTATTAAGTATGGAACATAATAGTTTTATAATATTTATTACAATATACATGTAAAAAATATCAAAAAATGAATTATGATTTTATGAGACTCAAAGTTACTATTGTATACAGTCATTGTTCAATAAAAAAAATATGTTTCACTTTTGTTGCACTATATTTCTTATTTTTTCATATATCTCAAGTATCGCATTTACAATATTATTGTCGAACGGCATAATTGTTATCCTTGTTAAAATGTTTAATTTAAATATCATGTTATAGTTGATTATATTAAATATAGTATTATTATTTAAATTTTTATTTAACAATGTTAAAAAGTATAATTTTCATCTGTGTGTTCAAAATTAATGTAAATTTATGATGATAATAATAATAATAATAATAATCACTCTTATTTAAAAATAGTTAAAATTATTACTTTAATTAATACTTTAATAGTATTAATATTATGACCTGCTCTGTTGTTGACTATTAAAATTTACCTAGGAGCTAGGTATATAATAATTATAATAATAATAATAATATAACGATTATAAAACTCACTTTTAAAATTTTATTTTATTTTCCAATCCGTATATTATAAATAAATATTAAATTAATACATAAAAAATTAAAATTTACAAAACTTCAAAAATTATTATTATAAATATTATAATATTATATATTTCGTTTTGAAATTGAAGCGTCTGAAATTCTGAAATAATATTATATTACGTTGCTCGTAGGTATTGCGTAATATGAATTTTAAGGATTCAATGTCAATTGATCGAAAGCAATCTCAATCGCACGACAATTGAACAAAATAAAAATACTTTTCACAAAAATATATATACTTATTATGATATTATGACTTACGAATATGATATATTGATGATATGTATCTATTTTTATATTATTATTTTTTTTCTACGATAGAAATAATAATGAATTGTATTATATTGTGTATAGGGTTCTATTTGTAATTATTGGGGCGTTTATAAGTTACCCAAGTATAATTATTTTTTTAACTGACCATTTTAACACAGACCAAATAATTATTATTTACTATTTTACTCTTTAATATTATTTCGGTGGTTTGTTGTTCAATCAACTGTTTTTGATAAATTAACCGACAATTAACCTATTCTACGAGTACACTGTATATAATTGTAATAATATAATTTGGGTATAATTGTATACTATAATGTTCAATATGAGACTCATTGTGTTTAAAACAAAGTATTATTATCTCTATTTTGTTCGACCGTTATCATGTTAATAAAAAATTTATATAACATAATATTATTTAAATTTCGTTTTGAAATATAATATTATTATATTGCTCTAAATTAAAATAATATTTCTTTTGATGTCAATAAATTATTATAACACCAGCTTATGCATGTGTAAATTAGAACATCTTAATGCGGTTTGCTTGTAAATATGTTTATTTATTGTATGTTTGTACCCTTCTGCTAAGTCGGATACCGGGATACTTACCAAGTCCCAAAAACCGCGTCCGAGTTAATAACTAAATTACACGTTTATTATAATATTATATACAAGGATTATAAGTTATAACACATATAAACTAACCATATCAAGTACGTATCTGTAAATACTTTGTTTTGTAGTCGTACCATTAAAATAATGTAAATATTTTCGTATCGGATTGTACGAGTAACAGGCATCATACGTGTCTATGTTTTGAACCATAAACAAGGTTAGGTTAGTTTAGGTTAGACTATTTGAATAACAAACCAAATTATGTATGCCTGTCGAGATTCATATACAAATATAGGTGAAATCAGTATGTAAACACATTTACAGTCATATTAATGTACGAGTATTATATATTACTTAAAAATATAATATTGTATCTATTATATTATTATATACATTATACGTAAATTTGTTGTAATATTATAAAATATTCTTCATCCGAAAACCAATTTAATTCCCTATGGACGTGTTGTAAATAGTATCTAAATATTTTACAAAGAAAAATTATACTGTTATAATAATTTATTAGTATTCGATTATTTTTATCGTTTAAATCCTAAAACGCTAAAACATTTTCCATTGTTATAAGCATCTTCGTTTTCATAATAATACCATTTTCTCGCTTTTAACGTTCGCATCACGGTGCACCGCGGTGTACAATGTGAATAATAAAAAAATCTACAACGCAATCGGGTTATAAACATTATCATTGGAATTATTTCCTATCAAATCTAACTATGGTATCGTGGTGGAAACCATTAAAACCCATTTGGTTTCTCGGCACGACAGTTACATATCGCACACTACGATCGTATTTTCTCTATCAACATCAACACTTGCGACCACTACCGTTGTATTGTTGCGTTGGTTATCTGCCGGACCGCGGAACGAGGAGAGGTCGTTATACCGACCCCGTTCGAATGACAAAAGATTTTTCGAAATCCTAAAGGGATCATTAACTGCGCGTGAGTTTTGCAGTCGGCGTAATAACTTTTAATGATCTCGTTTAGTGTCCCTCCGACAGTGGCCGTCCTGGCTCGCGCACGATATTTACAATGTATATTATATCGTAAGATACCATAACCGCGGTACTGCGCGCTGACAATTTGCTATACTATTATTGTTATTGTATTGTACCACGACTGTTTCGGGAACGGGAAGTTTGTTAATACTTTATTCGCCTGCGCGAAAAACAATTCCGTTCGCGCTTTTAATTTGATATGACGTAACAAATTCAAAATTTATAACTATAATTATTATAAACCATCTTAACGACGGTTTTTTAATGAACAAACGTGTGTAGTTGAATTGTATTGTTCTACATAAATAGTAATAAAAAAAACGCCATAGAATAATAACCGATAAGAATTTAGGTAACCTTAAAAAAGCCCACGAACCTAATTAATATTGATAAGAGTTTTATATAATCGATCACTCAATTTTAATAATATTATTATTATTCTTAATAAAGTTGATTATTTTTATTGTTCATAAATAGTTTGTATTTAGACACCAGTAAAGCTGAAAACAGAACTAACGATAATCTATACAATTATTTGTTTCTATTACAATAACCATAAATCAATAAATAATAACATTATAGAAGAAATATGACAAAATATTTATCAAATTTTATTTTTTTATTTGCTATCTTTATCTAGGATAAACTTAGTTCCGTTATAATTTTCATTAATCTAGATGACAAAATTAGTTACCTATTGTCCAGATACCGAGTTGATCCGAGCTAACCGATACCGTTGCCAAGGCTTAATCACCTGTCCTATGTTTCTTTCACTATATTTTGCGAACCTTTTTATTTTAGTTTTTTATAAAACAAACGAGATAGCTCACAATATCTGTTAATGATGAATTTTGATAACGGTACGCATCACGATATAATAATATTATAACATAATAAAACACGGCCATAAATTTTAGAGTATAATAATCGTGTCAAAAATAGGAGAAAAAAACGTCAGTATTACATAAAAATAAAAAATATACATATACAGTGTGTATCGCATAGATTTTACATTTTTTTAAAAATATAATATTAATGTGTAATTGTCTAATCCTAATGACACACCCTGTATGTACGTTTAAATCCCTATATTATTTATTACCGTGGTCTACATCGTGTTCGAGATATGTCTTTATTTTACGTCCCGCTATACTATTATAAAGTAGATAATATATGTTATTACTATTAGGTAGGTATATATACAGAATGATCGGAATCATGGGTCACAAACCAAACAACGTATTATATGTTCATTGCGTAATTTTATCGCGTTACGAAAACCAAATCACTCTGTAGACGCGATTTTTTTTGTCCAGTTTTATATACTTGGGGACTTATCTACCGGGCGATTTATTTTTACTTGCACCGTCGTGTGCATAACGAAAATGTCGGAGAATTTTTCCAACAATTTGTTACGTCCAATCGCCGTGAAAATTGTTCCTATCCTATTTATTATTATATACGTATATCCTGGTATCCACGGTATACCATATATTATTTTATCAACCTCGCGAATTTATGGCAAAATAAATCAACCGACAAACGCCTATAATATGCTACACAATATAATATTATATTATTTTATATCGTATATAGAGGTGCGCACACGCTACATAAAATACGTAGAAATTTATATAAAATATATATTAACATCGTTAGTACGAGAACGAAAAGGATTATTCATGAAATCGACTTTTTATATCATATTTTTTGTATTATCCAAATGCGAGCGTTTTGAGCCAAAAACTACGTTTTTACGTCAATGTGGCATATTAAAAAAGGATTTAATTTAATATATTTATGATGAATAAAAAATATTAAATTTCATGTGAAATACGATTTTCTGAACAATTTTGATAATATAATATTATATTACATTATATTCTAAGCTGAACTGTATTTAATCTCAGAAATGACTTTTTGTTTCGATTAATCAAATATAATTTACTTAGCGTTTTAATATAATATAATAATTAATAACTCACAACATAATGGGAAACGTAGTGTACAACATGAAGTGAAAAATTTTGTAATAAACATTTACATTTACACTATTATAAACATTTAATTTTTACGATTATTTTATGAGTTGGAAAATACAAATATTGTAAATTTATCATTTTAAGTACCTACAAAAATTGTGTACTATTCATTACGTGTCCTTGCCCACCCACCTTCTTACCAAATGGGCGCAAATGATAATATTTCCCATTAATATAAATGGTATTTTTTTTCAAACTGTTTAAAAATTAAAACTAATAAAATTATGTATCCGCGTATTTTTAGTTCCATAAATATGTAAGTAGTTACAATTAAATTTTTTAATGTTAGCATTTTAATATTTTAATTTCATTTTGTAAGAAATATGTAACGGTTATTCGAAAAGCTTACCATTAATTTAATTTAATAATATATCTTGTAATATGCGTTTTATGCATTTATGTACGATACATAGTGGAATTATTAATATTAATGTACGTTTTACATTAATGGTATACATTGTACGGGATGATACATGTTGATTATAATTTTATATATTTTTCACGTTATATTCTGATCATTCTGTATAATATTCTAGAACCCTCAGGACTGATCATATAATTATGATGAGGAACGAAATGTTCAAAATGTATGACTATATGTGCGTACACTTTGGTAAAAAACTAAAATACTTTTTAAAAGTATATATTTTAGAATAATAAAAAATCACTTTCAACGTGTAATTGTTATATTTCACTCGTTGTCTGCTTTTTTCCCCGTAAAAAATTCAAATGTGACCTCACTGAATGTATTAACGTAAACCTATTTTGTAAATTCGAAACTTTTAAGGGTATATGATATTACAGTGGTTTAAAAACAGTTAGGTGACTTTTTTTTCCCACAGAGAACGAAATGCATTACACTGGTGGTACTTGACATTGAATAGGTTAATACATTTATGTATATTTAAATTAAAGTTTTTTTTTAAATCTTTCGGAATACACAAAAAAATATTATTATTTGTATTCCTATAATATTTTAGGTTAGGTTCGGAATATAATCACATGAGTCTGATAGAAATGTTCAATTAAGGGTAAAAATTGTTTTTACGAGGGACTAATGTTTTATACGGCACTTAAGTATAATTATCCTTCCTTATCCATTAGCTACTCTGCTTTTCACAGGATTTAATGGTCACTATAGAAATCGCACATTTATACGTAGAGTGATTTGCTGTTGCAAAGGATTTCCCGTTTTTGGCACACATCGAGATTGAATTCGCTTTACGAGAGATTTTCGAAGTGACATTAAAAATTGAAATTATTTCATTTAAGAAATAATCGGATAGTAATATCGCATATTATAATGATCGATACACATAACATTACGACACATGTTACTGTTCGAATTTTTCGATCGGATATTGTGTATTTCGCAAAACTCGTTATAAATTTCCGGAACAGGAGTTGATAACGATAAAAAGAAAATTAAGTTTTAATCGAAAATTGATGAAAACTATAGTTTGATCAGGATAATAACTCCGAGCGAATGTAGTCGGGTGTGCTACAGACTCCAGAGATATACTACTATAAAGTATAAAATAATATTAAATTCTTCTAAAGACAAAAATCCATGTAATTTCTTTATTTTAAAACGATAAAATTTGCAAAAACTATTTTTATAAATCCAAAATCATTTTGTTTGAATTTCACTTTAACACAGATAAATCGACCGTAAAATTATAATGTTTTGTTGAAATTTACGGTGTCGTACATTTAACTGTTTATTTTTTTCGATAATTTTTGGTTATTTTTATACATAATGCATTTAAATTGAAACTAAATATAATAATGTAAATTACTTTTTAGCTAGACCAACAGAAAAATAATACCTAACGTTAACGTTATTATTTAAGTTTAACTCAAATAGTTTGTATTGTAATATGTCCAAACAAGTATCATTAATTCTTGTTTAATTAAAAACTTAAAATCGAAAAACTATTCGCATAGTTAACTTCATGTTATTATAGTACCTATGCCAAATTGAATTCTTCTCTTAAAAGCATTCGTGAGTGTATTAACCACGAACATACTTTAAATACAGCGTATAAACAAAAACATTGTTCTACATTATGAAATTAAAAGTTATATATTGTATATTGTTATTTATTAAACGCACGATAATAAATTTAAAATGCGTACCTATATGGTATGATATGATATAAATTATGAAATAAAACCTTTAAATATTTCCTGAAACACAAATTTCACAAGACCTCTGATGACGCTTTTGTTTTGAAATTAAAACATATTTATAATTAATGATTGTAATAAACTTGTTATATTTGTTTTGTAAATGAACATAAATTAATAAGATACCTACTGTTATGATTGTAGAATTTATAGAATAAATTATACGTTTTGATGAAAACTCTAAATTACAATAACATTTTTTAAATCACTTTTCAAAAGTTGTGTTATAAATAATCGATTAAGAAAATATTTAAAATGTAGTCTCTTAAATCGTGAGAATATCGTAGGTATAATTTTCAATTAGATAATATATTATCTCAATGTTTTAATTGTTGCACAAAAGTATTAATTATTAACTATTTTATATTGTTTTATATATTAGGTATAGCCGTACAGGAATATGATTGTGTATATAAATAATAAGTACTTATAAAAGTTGTTTGTTTTATAGCACAGCAATTATACTTGTTTTAAAATTAAATGAATCAAAAAAATACTGATTCAATTTTCACATTACGGTCTAAATCGGTAATTTTTCTACAGCTTATAATAATGTTGACCTACTCAAAATAATTCAGACCCTTTTAAATAACTCGTGTTATTACTTTCATAGTAATTTATGTCTTATAATATTGAGATTATTATTTCTTATTTTCAAGTATAAAATAAACTAATATTGTATATTAAACTATTTTCTAATTTTTAAGTCTATTTTATATTGTGTACGTTTGATTTAAAATCTATATTTCTTATTCATTTGCACGCTTAAAATTAAATTAATAAATTTTATAGCTAATTAAATGTGAAAATAAATTATAATACATAAAAAAAAAAATTTTAAAAAAATTATATGGACTAATTTTATAGTCTGATTGAATTATAGGTATATTGCATATTACAATATTAATTAATTTATGTGATTTATTATTATATAATAGCATGCAATTATCTAAAGTTATTAAAATATTTATTGCAAATGTTTATATGCAATCTAAACTATAATATTGTACATATAGGTTCATAAGGAAAATTAATTAGATTATTTAAAAAAAAATAACTACAATATATCTACGATAAAAATTTAATTCGATAAATAATAATATATTATTTTTATACTATTTATCCAGAACAAAATATTTTGTTGTATAAATTGTTTAATCTTCGTTATAGAAGAATAACTGAAATCATTTTAACTTAAAATTATTTCCAAATATTTTATGTAGGTAGGTTAGGTACCTAATCGAAATGACAATGAACAAAATAAATTGTAATTAATAATTATTATATTAATTTTTAAAAAGCAATTAACGATTGAAATAATAGATACCTACCTGAATTATGATATAGATCAGTGTTACCCAACTTTTACGATGTGACTACATCTAAAATTATTCGATATATATATTTATATAAAAACATTTATAAATTTAAATAAAATAACTATTTTGTGATCCAATATTGAATCACGACATTGAAAATCAGTGTGATACATCTATGCGTAAAATAATATCGATATGATATGCAAAAATGTATAATTTTTTCCTTTGATATATTATGCAATTATTTGCCATTTAAAAGCGTGTTTATATTATTACTATAAATAATTCTTTGGATCATAAATAAAAATGTAAGAATTCACATAAATCTCGAAACCTATGCATAGTTAGTAGTTATTTTTGGTAAAATTATCAGAACCCCAATATTATAAGAATTCAAGCCATATTAATATAATAATATAAGTTAGTGAAATTTACTGTTCGGACTCAGGGATACTAGTCTTAAATAACATACCCATAATGTATGATTTGTCGTAACAAGTAATTTTTATTAGTGGACTTTATTACGATCTCGTCGAAGTGTGAGTTTCTCGGTACTCTATCCAAGCGCAACTAACTAAAGCAACCCGGATCGCCGGTCGTTGTGCAGAGATAACAAATAATATAATAAATAATAATAATAATAAGTCACAATATAAGATAATATACACGATTGATGCACAACATTTACTTTGTGAAATTAAAAATTATTATGAGATATAAGCGGTTAACATTTATAAAAATTATACATACTGGACCTATATGTCTATCTGAAATATTATTTATTTAAAGTATAATATTCTAACTCTATAGAGTAGAAAAATTGAATAACGATTAACGCACAAACTTTTGCCCTAAACAACAATAAACAAATAATTCTAAGCGTTTGACTCAGTGGCCCGTTTTGTAAATATATATTATATTTTAATTATATTGTAATATTTTCGGCAAGTTTCACGTTTCGTGAATATTTGCTAAAGTATTTTATAATTCTCATTTTATCGTCATCTGTTTGACAAGAACATTTGCAAAGCGAACGTAGTTTTATAAGTATTTTATATTTTTATACCAGAGTTTTCGTTCTCGTTTTGAAAAAAATCATTTCGATATTATGATTATTATATCTTTGACGTGCGCGTTTTTCACAGGCTTATTTATTTTAATTTAATTTCACATAGTTATTTCCATACGCCAATACCCGAATATGGAACGATGGAATGACATTTTATGATTGATCGCTGCGCAGTGGAAATATTTTAAACAGATTTAGAGTTTTGTAAAACTACAAACTTAAGTTCGTCTTATTATACGAAAGTGTTGACTTTGCATCATGGCGACGCGACAGCGTGTTCGTTTCACCGTGAACGCTTTATATAATATAACGTTTACGTTTACAATATTATAGTGATTGATATAGAACATATAAAATTAATATTAATATTAATTGTATCTATAAAGATTACAAAATTATGTCTAAATGATCTTACAAATACTTAATAGCATTGGATAGTGTCAATGTTTTCTACTTTTAAAAATAAATCGTAATTAAACAAAATTGTAAAATTTTATTTTATTATATTTGAATATTGATGATAACAATACTTGGTATCTTTTTAAAAAAATTTTGGAAATTGTAAAAATATTAATATATTTTGTCTCTCGATGGTAATAATATTAATATACGTGTAAACCACCTAACCACTGTGGTTATGCTGTAAATGTTTAAAAAAAAATGTGTTAATAAAATAATCGTGATAACTGATTAATGATAAAATTAATATTGTGGAGACGGAAAGAAAATTTAAAAAAAACTAGAAACTGAAATTCACATCCAACCGTTACAGTTACCGATCTGAACGATTTGTTTATACACACTAAAATCTGATTTAATATTATATTTTCAGATATATTTACGCCATCTAAATATCTTCCTCTAATGACTCTCAGTCAAATTACAGCAAATTCATTTTTACGAATCTATTATTGTGTCGAATTCAGCGGGAAGAAAAAAACCGCATTTTTATAACATAACGTCTGGCGTATAATAATAATAATATAGTTCATAACATATTTGACATTTCGAGTGCAAATAAATAATGAGAAAAAAAGCCATAACGGTACGATTACTGTTTTACGATGATTGTATACAATATATCTTCAGTCGGTAGGTACTCTCACTCGTTTTGGCGTAGTAAAAGAGCTTCAGCATTTTCAAGTATACCGTACATGTTTTAATCTACCATATGCACGTTTATGTTTCTTTAGATTTCAATACATTTATCAAAACAATAAAATATTCAATGTTTAAAAGGAGACTAAAATAAAAATATACCGAATTGATTAGATAGGTTAATCGATATAAGAGTTATTTTTTTATTGTTATACTTATGAGTTATATCACATGATAGGACTGTTTATTTTTTGTTTTAGATTAGTATAAAAGTTTGAGCAATACACTATTTTATTATTATTATATTAGTTTAAATTATAAAACAATTTTACAGATTTTACAACTTTTTACAACATTTTTATCATTTTAAAGATAATTTCTATTTTTTATTTCATTTTATATTTATATGGTATTTTTATTGAATTCTATCAACTATATATATTATTAATTATTTACACAGAATGAATATTATTATTAGTGTATTATACTAAATTATTTCTATTTGATTTGTTTATGTATAATATATATATAAAGGTATTTATATTAATAAAAACAAAATATTTCAGTTGAGTAAAAATACAGTAAATGTCAGAGAATGGATGAATTATTATTCGAGTTTTAAGAGGAATAATAAATACAATTTTTTAAACTTTTAAGTGTAAAATACAAAACTTTTTTAAAATAATTATAAGCCCTACTCAAATAAAAAATAAAATAATTTTTTTCTAATGTAAAAAATAAAGATTTTACTTTACTATAAGATTTCACGGTTTTATATTTTTAACAGTTTTAATTTTTAGTGCATCTTTTAAAAAAAATAATACACAATATAATTGCATCTTAAATTGTTTTTTTTAAAGAATTTGAAATAGTGCATTAAATCCACAGTCTTAGTTATATTCTATCAAAAACATTATACGATAATTTATGGAACATGGAAAAAAGTTTTCATTTTTGACGATTTAAAATTTTTGTTTTGCAAAATAGCGTAAGTACGTACTTTAAAGACATGGTTCGAGCAAGCGTTTTTAATACGAATTTTCGAGAGTCCATCGATCACGATGAGTTAGTGGGTTATATTGTATGCCGAATAAAGTTTATTTCTTGAAATGTGTATATATATCAACCAACACTTTTAAGTTTTAAACCCCCCGTGAATTGATCTACCTGATTCATTGGTATTTTGGCCCTTAAAGGCAATAAGGAATAAATATTCCTTTTGATGGCAATAATACACACCCCATAACCTCAGTTTTCGAACCATTTTTTTGTGAATAATCACTATAGTAAGTTATCCAATTTTTACCACTACACACATTTTTATTCGCCTTTTTAAGCCTATGGTATAGATTAGCCTCTATATTCAACCAAATAATTAATATAATTATAGATAACATTGCGTCTTAAGATTCGCTTCGATACGGTAATTGGTAATAAGTTTTACCAATTACTAATGAAATAACCATTTACTAACTGTCATGATTTATAATATTATTATCGTGAGCTACCTTAATTAGGCCTATACACCTCTGAACAATATATTATTGTTGGACTTGACGTTCAAATATGTCATTCATTACCCTTCGTATTACAAACTTTAAGGTAGGCCACATAATAGAGCAGGTTGTACACAATCTCTATTATATACCATTTTATACCGTTGTATATTGAAGCTTATTCTGATAATGTAACTCCGCATTGTACTGTGGTGTTTCTTCAGGGAAATAAATTAAAATCAATTTATTTAAGTTATACTATAAATATTTCTGTAAAAGGCTAGATATTCAATTTTACTAATCGTGTTAACTCATAATTTTACAGGGTACCTCTAAAATTGTGACAAATGCTATAAAATTAGGTGTAAGCAATATATTTTTAAAATAATAATAATATTTATATATTTTATATAATTTATTAAAACCTTGCGACTTGTGGACTTATATTTAAATTATTTTATTATTTGATGAGAGAAACAAAATATTTTAAAATTTAAAAACTGGTTGGTAAAATTCTAAATATCATTTTTGTATAATTGAATATTTATAAAATTATATTGGTATTAAAAACTTTTGTTAAAGTTTTGGTCTTTTATTTGTTATGGTTTGTTGAATATTTTACTTTTTTAATATTATGCTTTTCAAGTATGAAATAATAAAACCCATTAATCGCAAATAATATAAATATAAATCTAGTGTTTTGTCTTCATTTTATGATAATAAAAATTATATATTTTTAAAAGCTAAATATTTCGTAGAAAATAAATTAAACTGTCATACTTTAATTGGAACAAATGCCATTCTATAAAATGTATCTTATGATATTTGCAAAATATACCTAATGCTTTTAATTTTCTTAAAATAATAATAAAATACTAAAACATTGGCGTCGAAATGTATAAAAACAATAAAAAAAAAAAGTGAGAACGTCAATTTAGGACTTTTCTCCTTCGTACCTTCGGTTCTCAGAGAAATTAGTGATTTATTATAATTATTAAGATTTGAATACAATGATATTACATTAGAAAATACGATTCTGAGAGATTCTCAATATATTCAAATATATTATACTGATAATACATTCCAAAATTTTACCACGAGTTTAAAATACTTGTGTAAATATTTAAAATAAATTTCAAGTTTTTACGATCAAAATTCAAAAAAATTATCATATTATGATAAAAACTGTCAGACACGATTTTAATAATATTTTGTAAATGGATTAAATAGTATATGAATAGACTTCTATAAAAATTTCATACCGTTAAACCAAAATTTGCAGGCAATATTAAACATTTTCGGGAAAAATTCAAAGCTCTATATTTAGTCAAAAAGTCAACCAATGCGTTATCTTATTCACATTTAAGACCTTACGGAGTAAGACGTAATACCTAACCTTATTTGTAAATACTACTAATGTTAATGTATCAATCGAACGATAGAGTATTAATGTAAATTTAAATTTATAGAAAACCAAATGCAATTTATTACAATAAATTTTCTATTGTTTTAATAAACCATAATTTCATACCGAAGACGACAATGATGAAAAAAAAAATGCAATTTGAAAATTAAAGTGAACAATGTTTAAATAAATATCTAAACTAATATATATATATCAAAGACGGGCGTAGTTTAGATTAAAGTTTTATTAAAAAATAATAAGGAAAAAAGACCTATAAAATTCCGTTCTATAAATGAATATAATATGGTGTCTATACTCTATACCACTTCTAGCTTCGAAAATACTTAGCGGATCATATAAACGATACCAATAATCAATATTATTTTTCAGGGTTTTTTTTTGTTTCATAATATTACCAAAACATTATTTGTACTTTTAAATAAAAACGTATAACACTTTATTTATATTATTGTAATTTTATTATGTATTTAAAAAAAAAAAAAAAACACATATTACCATAAATACAACCACAAAGTATTTTTCTGTATTCAAATTTACAGAAACCCAAATATAAATTCTGAAAAAGGGTACGTAGTGAGCTATCCAAGCCAGAATCTAAAATAGAAGCTTCTAACCAAATTAAGATTTTTAAAAATAAAGATCGGGATATAAACAGTATATCAGTAATATGTGTCGATGATGACAACATTTCGGAAATTTAAGTTAGTAAAGTAACGTTGAAACAAATAAAATATAATATAAGTAATATTTAGCAACAAAAGAGGTTACAGTTTGCAATAATTTGTAAAAAGATTTCTTCACTCAATCTTTGAGTAAAAATTATATTATATTCAATTATAATATATTATAATATTATTCCCTATTTATTGATTAAAAGGTAACGTCACAGTACATAGAAGGACGATAGGCACGAACACTGATGATTCGGAAAACGGAGAGTATCCCAATAGGAGTATGATGTATAAAAGTATTTTTGAAGTATGTATTTATTTATGATACAAATGCATAACAAATATTAAGATTTTCAAATTTGATTAAAGGGTAACATCACAGTACATCACAGTATACAGGATAATGATATACTCAAATAATTATAATTCGAAAAACAGTGAGTGTACAACGAAAATATGTCTTGTTTACATAGTTCGGACGTATGTATATTTTATTAATTATTTGCATAAAACATGTTAAGTATTTTATAATTGAAATATAATATTATATAACTTTAATAATATTTCTTTATTAAGAAACTATAAATGAATCAAACCCGACCGATTGTTTAAAATTTATTATCTCCTAATTTTATGAATAGGAGATTTTTCTTGATTTTAATTCTTTGAATTTAATCATTTCAATTCTATAATTTTTTTATTACTCGATATAATTATGATAAACTATATTATTGGATGAAACACGTGTCTCAAAATATCTATAAAAATTTTATTAGCAAATATATTTAACTAAATTGTTTGTATACAATAAGGGAACGACTAAGATATTAGAGAATACTATCATATTAAATATTATAAACTTTTTAATTCTGTCTTTAGTTTAAATTTATTAACGTTTTTAAAATGTATGTGTCGACTGAACACTACCAATAAAAATCCACAAAAAGGGTTAGCTTAAATTATATTTTTTTAGACTGAATTAGAAGAAGCAGACTTTATATCTATATCACATTAAACCAAACAGACGGATTAACTAGTGGGCCGATGCATAGTAGACCAGTTAAATAAAATTTAACAACAACTGTACCTATATCATTCAAATTAAAAAACACCTAAGTATTATAGATGTTTCAATATTATATTTTAGTAAAATTTGTATTTTTCTTAAAAATATAAAACTTTTAAATTACAATAAACTTTATTAAAACTTTATTTTACGTGCACAATTTTATTTTCTATTGTGAACAGAAAACATTGAACAATGTGATCTAATTGAAAATAAATTAAATATGTTTTTTCAATCGTTACCGAATGCACAAGCATTAGTAGAACATTTCGATAAAATCACAAAGTAATAAATATATTTTAGAACTTTAATCATTGTAAGTATTCATTTAAGAATTCAATGTATTATTTGTGTATTACAGTTATGTGGCTGTCCACTTTATTTTAAGAGATCTCTATATATTGCGTGTTGCGGTGAAGAGGATCGAGTGATAAATATGAGTGAATTTATCAAATATTGAAAAGAGTAAGCTATGAGATTAAGATCACCTATCAGCTATCATTAACATTTTATTCGAAATATTCGCATATATTATGTACTCATTATGGTGAATGTATTGTTTAAAGTGTATGATCAAGTTGTAGTGATTTACCGTCTATATTTTTACGTGATTAGGCACAGAAATTACAGACAGTAAATTTTCTGACACGCGACGATTTTATAGTTTTGGTTATGGATGTGATTTATACACATCTAGGGTTAAGAGGATTGAAATCAACACCAATTTTCCATTACGGTTATCTACAAATATATCTACATATTTATCAATCGACATAAATGACTTGAGTCGATACTACCAGTTCGATAATTGGCATTATCTTCAAAAATATATTTTCTACGACGAATATATTATTGAAGATGTTATTATTAAATAATTTAGCTACATCTAAAAGAATGGTAAAGCTAATCATTTTCTAATACTAATGCTTTTCTAATTATCTAATATTCTTCTTCATTATTTTCTAATGCCGTTTTAAAGAGAGAAGAGGAACACAATGATCACGACGAAATATTTATGGGCTGCTGGGATTTCGTATGTTTTATGAAGTCAAATGAAGACAAAACCCATTCAAAAGAATATTGATTTAGGTAAAATATTTAGATAAAAGAATGTGTTAAGAAATTTATATATTTTTTTATTTTTATGCGTGGATCTTAATGGTAATGAGTATTTATCATTGTTCGAGATAGAATTTTTTTTATAACGCACAATTGGATAGATTGGAAGCTATGAAAATGGAGGGTAGTTTGCCTCCATTTAAACAACTTATTTCCGAGGTATAAATATTTAGAAGATAATAATTTTCTTGGAAAAATTTTTTATTAAACTTATTTGTATACAATTTATATTCTTTAATCAGATTCTTGATATGATTAAACCGAAATAGCCGAATAAAATTTCATTAACAGAGTTAAAAACTAGTAAAATGACAAATTTATTTTTGATACATTTTTCAACATCATTAAGTATTTAAAATACGACAAAGTTGTTTCATATGAATCATTATGTGAACTGAAAAATACAAATGACTTGAGTAAAAAAAAACAAATATAAACTTACATATTATATTTGTGTTAGTTTTTATTTATAATATGAAAATATGAAATTCAAATTAGTTATTAATATATTAAAATGTTAAATGGTAATAAATTATAAATTTATTCAGGTCTTGAATATTAAAATATGTGAATTATCACAGATAGTTTATAATTATTATATTTTCATCTTAAATACATCTTATGTATTTTCAGAAATCCTAGTGAGAACTTTTCGTAGAAGAACAGTATACAATATTGACAAAACTGATAAAACTGATAAATTGATCTAAAAAATAATGATTGAAAGAAGAATTATAAGGTAATACTATTTTTAGTGATTCGTTTATTCGTCGTAATAAAATTTTGAAACTCTTAAAATATTGTAAATTACCTGTTATATTGAACTATATTAATATTTTGTAACTGGGTATATTGTTTTTATATTTAATTGTCTACTATTACCAAACTTAATGTGTTCTTTTTAAAAGTACTTACTTTATAAATATATAATTATTTCCCATAAAACATTACACTGATTATTTAACTAACATTCTCATTTTTAGAAATAGAACATTGAATATTAAAAAAGACCTTATTATTTCACAGTTAAAACTGCGTTTTTACATTTTACATATTTACTTTATTATTATTATTACTTTTTATGTTTTTTTTTTTTTACCAATTGCTTTTCTATTTTTACTTATACTTTACTTGTAACATTTATGTACTTTTCACTATAATTATTTACGAATTATTTTTTTCTTTATTATTTCACATATTGCTATTATTTAGGTATATATGATTTATTTATTTTTTATTTCCCTTACTATTCCATTTTTTTTGTTAAAATTTTTCCACTATATTAACTATTGTTTACCATTATGTTATATAATATTACTATTATTGTTATTATTATTATTAATTTAATTTGTATTAAATATTTATTGTTGTATTCCTAATTATTATTATATATTTCTATTTGTTTATAATGTATTAATTAACCAAAATAAATTTTTCATTATAAAATTATATTTCATTCAGTCAAAATACTTTCTTTGGGAGTTTATATTATCAAATTGACAGGTGGTCTAATAATTTCTTTCTTCGTGAATTTATATAAAATATTAATAACGGTTATAAATTTATAATTTTCTCACTTTTTAGATAATTAGTAATTACTTAAACGTTGAGATGCATTTTAGATTACAAATACGTTATTTTGATCATATTATGATGATAATAATTCCACTGGTAAAAGGCAAAAACGACTAAGCGACACGGTATATTCTACGAGTTAACCGACTGTTAAATTTTTTTATCGCACTAGCACTAATGTTCTTTGGATTATTTAGTAATAATCCATTTGAGACAAGCGACAAAATTACTTTAAAAGTAGAGGTCAAGCGCCTTTTTAAAGGTATAAGCATTATTGAAAACTGAATTAGCTAAGCGACAAACACTTGGTTCCTATTGTAGACGCTAGATTATTTCATAAAATTATGAGTTATTATTAGATTCTGATATTGATAACATTGTTATCATAATTAATATTACAATGAGTTTGTCATAATCGTTATAAATTTATCAAATTAAATTTTGTATTCCATTTATTTCTTTTATTTGGTGTTTTGTTGATTGCAGATTGAAAAATCGTATAAAGAAAGGTAAATATACTATAAACTATTAATTAATGTTATTATAGTTAAATTTATTTAAACCAACATGTTATTATACATAGTCCATTTAAAACGATTATATTTATATTCACTTTTAATGTATTATGTTTTTGACAAATTGGTTATTGTATAAATAATTATAGTTTTACTTTTGCTACAATATTATGTGGCATTTAATAATAACTAAAATGAATTTATTAAATAATTATTAAGAAATATTAGTTAACATTGTGATTTAATATTTTGTGATCTCAAAATGGGAAAACAATCTATAGATTTATTAGTTTAATATGTAAATTTGTAATAGTATATATAATAATATAAACTATTTATAAAGTACATATTATGTTGCAATATCAATATAATTGTATACCTTTCAATTTTTATCAATGCTGAACATAATAAGGTATAATATTTTATTGGAAATAAACAAAACGTGTATTTCTCTATATAAGATTCTATATAATTAACATAGAATATATAAAATATTATTATATTATAACAATATGGAATATTTTAAAATTAATAAAAAAAATTAATTTTCACCTAAATCATGAACACGTCTTTACGTTCTACTAAGAAATAGGATATTGTTTAATAAATATATGGTTCGAACAAGATTTATAAGTTTTATCGATTCTCGTGTATCCATTAATGCAAGAAAAGAAACCATCATAGGCTAATAAGTTAAGATAGTCATTAGTAATTTCATTCAATTTTTTAATATTAATGTTTATATCATCACAAATAAACATTGTACTGATTGAAACATAACTATTAAGGAAAATAGTGATTTTATAGGGACGTCACTGTTCTTTATACAAACGAATTAAAAATTATTCCATACAATTCTTTGACTCGGACACAAATTTTCATCTCCAGACCGAGCTTCTTCGAGGCGAAGCGAATAGAAATGTGACGTCACGAGCTCATCTTTATTCTGTTCCATCTAAGAGTAAACCAATTTCGTCGATTGGCGCGCATCTCCTTCCAAGCCCAAGTCGGATATTTGCTAGCCGCCGTCAATAACAGTACACAACGCTAGCAACGACCCGGTATCTAGTGTTTAACTACTGGAAACAATACAGTGTAAATTGAGATTATACTTTATGGACCATCATGTTTATATCAAAATAACACTGATTAGATGGCAAGACGGAGTAGCTTGATTTTGTGCTTAGGAGGGGAAAATTTGGCTCAACGATTCGTCAAAATTGTCAGTCGTGATGCGCGAATGCGGATTACTATTAGATGGAACAGAGTATAGTTCGATCTCGCGCTCGGCTGTTCTAGCGGTGTCTCCGCGAATGTGTATTGCCAGCACATCATTATTCATTAAATGAAATTTTAAATCATAAACAAATACTTCATATTAACACTTACTAATCCTTAGTGCCATTTATACTGCCATTAAAGCTTAGTGCTGATCTACATTTTTTAAGTTTCTTAACTACTTACTCTACTACTACTCTGAATACTCGCCAAATACGTAATCCACAAATATTATTCACAAATGCCAAGAAAACAATCAAACAAATTATATACATTTGTATAATAATTAGAATATATGTTGAGACATATTTTTTATAAACAGAGATAACAATCTATATATATATAATATATAAGTAACCTGAATAATACTGAAACTATGTACGAGTATAATAATAAACACTTTTTTCAAATTAATGAAAATTTGTAAAAAAAAAATTTTTTGCATTCACAAATCATAAAAACCTTTTTACATACTACCCCCCTCGCAAATTTTTTTTCGAAATTTTCATAGACCTTAAAATTATATATAAAGATATATTATATATATTCCCTCTACAATCAAAACTGTTTAAGCATGAAAATAGACATACATACATGAGATACGCGGAATGCTGATGAAGCCAAAAGCACTATTGGTTAGCTAAGGTTTTAACTCTTAAATTTTTATTTAATACAGATTTATTTTTGTCACTGAGCAGATTTTGTAAGTTGTTATTATTCATGTTGTAACGTTTATACAGTTTGTTATTTAATTTCCAATTTAGTATAATTGTTATTAATTTGTTTATTCGTACTTGTACTCATAAAATATATAGTATCATAATATGTATATAATAACATTGATTATATATACTAAGGTATATATAATCAATGATAATAATTATTTAGCTTTACATGTTGTAATATCTGAACTTTTATAGATCCAATTACATCTAAAATTTAATGAATTTGCTGAAAAGTTATTAAATCATTTCGTTCATTCTAGTATTATATGGTCAATGGTGTACTGTGTCCCACAATGTACATGGCTTACTTCATTTAGCTTCTGATATAAAGCTTCATGGACTTCTTGATTACTTATTTGTGTATACATACACTCACACTTGATTAGTATATTCAAATTTAGGAATTATATGCAAAAATTAAAGAAAATTCGTCCACAAATCTGGTAAAACATAGAAACAAATCAATCGTAGATGTAGTAAAATAGACACTATAACTTTTCCAACAACGTTTTTATTCATAAATCAAAATGCAAGGTAATTTTTCATTTGAAGATAATCCCCAAAAATGAGAAAATAATTGATGTCAATTAAAAAATGGTAAAATTATTTTGGTAGATCATTTTTATATGATTCAGAAAAAGAACATCTTACAAATATAATTGGCAGGCACTAATTAAAGTTAGCTGATTTGTATGAAACATCCTTGTCCGTCATCTTTACTTGGTATCTACATTGTTAAGGATTTATTACTACAAAAAAATAGCCTATTAATTTAATTAAAAAAAAAATATTCCATACTCACTGTATTTAATAATTATGAATATATAATAATAAAAAATTTAAGGTTCTAAGTTTACATTATTATTAAATATTATATCGTAATTATTGTTTTATTGCAGATTTTTAAATGTTAAATTCAAAAATGGATACAACTGGGTAATCAATGAAAAATAAAGCTATTTTCCTTTATACACAAATTTTAAAAAATATTATAATACTGTATTCAACATGGAAAGCTTAAATTTAGATATATGGAACATTTTTGCTATAAAAATAATTTTTGGTACTCGCACTATAAACTCAAAACAAAATTAAATTATCTACGTTCAAAATTGCATTAGTTATCATGAAAAACCTAAAATTAATTTTATCAAAATTATGATTTCCATAAATTTTGACGTTTTTCTGTGATTTTTTGATAGTTTCTCTTCTTCCAAAAAATAACTTGAGAAATTTGAAAAATGAGTTAAATAAAGTACCAACTAGACGCAATTTTCTACCAAAAACATACCTATTTATGGTAATACCATAAACCATTATTTCTACCCGAAAATGTGTCTTAAAAAAAGAAAAATATCATAATATTCAATTCTACTAAACATTAAAATTTTAGAAGCTTATAAAAATATATAATTGTCGGTTTTAAAAAAAATTTGGAAACAGATTAAGTAGTATTTAAATAGGCTTCTATAAAATTTTCAAACCCTTAAACCCAAAATTGGATGTAATACTAAACATTTTCGGAAAAATGTTTAAAGCTCTATTCTTGTCCAAAAAATCAACCAATCCGTTGCTAAATTTTACTACACTTGTATATTATCTATGTTAATATTCAAAACAAAACTCAATTCCCTACGATCTAAACTCAATTAGTTATCACGATATAAAAAAAATTTAAAGAACTTCAACTGTAATTTTGCTGATTTTTCCGCAATTTTTTGATAGTTTTGGTTCTTCTTAGAAGATCTTATGAGAAATTTGAAAAATGAGCTAAATAGAGTATCAACTAGACGCAATTTTCCGAAATCATACCCTCCTTGTAATAATCGGACTATTACTTCTACTCAAAAAAGTGTCATAAGACATAAAAAAAAAAATCTTTTAAAAACCAATATATTCTTTACTTCAATCAGAATCTAATTTTCTTGATCCAAAATTATAGCGTTTGTCAAATATTTCAATGAAACCATAATATTTACTAAAATATATATATATAGAAAAGTACATATATGTATTAAAATATAATGAAACTTTTGAAAACATAGGTTACTTAGAATTTATCTTAAAATTGTTTACCCTGTTTATTTATATAAACAAATTTCTACGAACTTTGTCAATTTAATGTTAATAATAATAATAAAAATAAAATAGCTATTTTATGTAATTTAATTACACTTTAATTTATTTATTTATTAATATTATTTAACCAACAAATTATAAAATATAAAAAACTGTAAACCCTTCTCGTATAAGTATTATAAATTATCATTTTAACCTCTATACAATTCAACCAAGCACGGATGTTATACTTACACATAAACAAACAAGTGGAAAATTATTTCATTGAATTTGACATTGTACTTTTGATAAATTATCTACTTATATGTTTGATATAATATAATATATAATTATATGGATACGTCGTTATATTGTTTCTCTGATTTAATTTCGATATAAAGGCCAAATTGATAACGATAGTAAAATTATATGAAAATACAAAAATACATCAATTAGGGTAAAAATAATACATATTTTATAAACTTAAACCTAGACGTGTACATTATAAATAATCGAATTTTTTTACATAAATATGTTTTTGGGCTAGATAGATTATTTTTTTTTTTTTTTTTTTTGCGTTAAACCGATTTTTGTAAGATTTTTGTTACTATGGTTACTTATTAAAATTGTACTACTTATTATTAATTCTTTCTGCGAGGCCGATTTTCGTAGGGTTTTCGGTTACCATGGCTATACTTATTAAGATTTTACTACTTATTATTTATTATTCGTATAACACACGAAATTAGCATCCCAAAAAACATATTTATGAACCGTAAATTCATTGTAGAGGAAAATATCGAGTAACGTGCTACGTTTTATTTTCTTCTCCGTATTGCGTAGAAAATCGTATATCGCTTAAAAATATATAATAATTAGTGATTGTATCGGAAACTCTGTCTTAAAAAATAAACAAATGAAATAGAAAATTGTATTCAAATAAAATTGAAAAACGATCGTTTTTTAAGAATATTGTCCACAGGTAATCTCCTATCTACCTAAGGTATATAAACCGCGGGTTATTGTGGTTATTTATCCTCCGGGGGGGAGGGGAGTAAACTCTTGACGATCGTAAACACGGAAAAATCCATCCTAAATCCTCATCGATGGTTGGGGTGAACATATTATATAAACGCCAAAAGCCGTGTATAAATTTCCTTTAATAAGACGTGCCGCCGTTGAATAATTTATCCTGACGCGGCGCAGCGTCACCGTCGAGGGATGCTCGAGGTGAAAATAAAACAGAAACCACGCGATCCATATACCTATATACATATATATATATATGATACTACGACGTTAGGATATTGGCCTCGGGCTGTTAAAGTTTATGCCTTTTTGCCTTTTTCTCTTTTTACCGAACAGCTATCTTTTTATTATTCTTCGCTCGGTTATTTTTTGTTTTTTGTTTTTTTTTTTTTGTTAATAGACCTTAACCACAGTACAGCATGCAAGCTGTGGTATTGGTTATAGTTTAATATTATACTCCGGTACATAATATATTTTATATAGTGTTTCATGGTAAGCGTGCACACGTCGACTTGTATGATGTTTATTATCATTACCGCATCATTCAAATCGATAGAATATATCGGACACACGTGACGCCAGTGTCGGCCCGTTATTCGAAAATTATACTTCACCTAACCTTTTTTATAAAATAAATATAAATTCTTTTATTATTATTAATCTTTAAATAAAGAAAAATACATTTCGTTAAATAAAAAAAGTTAATACTTGTGTCGTTTTCGAAATTACACGTCGATATTTCATAATGTTTGTGTTATTATTTAAATATCGCATTGAAGAGGTATAAAAGTGGTCCTCGTACAGGTTTCAATTAATGAGGTACACTTATTTTCAAATTATAAACTTTATATACTGTTAAACATAGTATAAAAACTTTTATTAGATTCTTACATAATATGACATTGTATAATATTATAGTATTATTCTTATAACAATAAGCAATATTTTTAATTATTGATATTCCGCTGACATAAACATCGTTATCAGATTTTTGTGTAAGATAAGTAGTGAAAATTTATTTTAAATATGTTTTGTTTTAATTATCATTTAAATTTATATTTAATTTATCACTGTAAACGATTTTATATATATACCTATATCATAAATTTAACAATTGATTAACAACAAATATAATAATATGTCCTACGCAACGTTAACTTCATTCGATATGTCTGTGTACTTATAATTGTATTCCGTCAACTTTATAATACATCCTATTTGTTTCCATCTTAACATAAAATAATTACATATTCTGTTAAACTTTTATTTTAAAAATAAAATGTTTAAGTGGAAAATTGTTATTTATAAATTTTGAAAATGTTTAAAATAGTTTAAGAATAATATGTGTATTATATTATGCGTCAAAAGAAAACATGAATTATGCATTAATATTATGTATGATATTGAATTTAGAAATAGATTGAGAGAGTAATAAAAAAAAAGTTTTATTAAAATACATAGACTATAGTATATAAAATAGTTAGTGACAAATTAAAAATATGCTTGGAAAAAATATACTCGAAAAAGTTTAAATCTTAAAGTTTAATCGTCCTATTATCGTCAAATCCGTTTTAATAATTAAAACTGATCGTAGCCGAGAAAAGGAAGTTCGTGATTTCCATAAAAAAAAAATTAAATGTTATAATAAGTAGTATTACTATAAAGACCACAAATTAATAATATATTTCATCGCATAGAAAAATTAACCAACAAGTTACTATTTTGGTATTTTAATTGAATATACTTTGTATTACAATAATTGTATGTTTTAGTAATGGTCGAGTGCACAGACTTAATTTAAATTTGCCATACCCAACCTAAAATATAAATGTCGTGGATCATGAGAATTTAAGTTGTAAGAACTCTTTGTTAATATTTTAGATTATGAGCGAAGCGAGGAATGTATAGGTTTTAAAAAGATCTTTTTTTGATCCGATTACCACAAACAGAGTACCCTTATCGTACCAAATTTAATCTTATTAGTACTTTATCTGACTTATTTTTCGAATTTCTCAAAACTTTTTCATTAGGAGAAAGAAAACTACCAAAAAATGTCTGAAAATCGGCAAAATTACAGGTTTTGTTATTCTGAATATTTTATTTATTTCATGATAACTCCTTGAATTTCGATTGTAGGGTCTTGTTATTTATTTTGAGTATTAACATTGGTAATTTACACGTGGTAAAATTTTGTTAAGGATTATTAATATAATATATTATATATATTGAATTTTGATCAGAATCGTATTTTCTAATGTAATATCATTACATTCAAATTTTAATTATAATAAACCACAAATTTCTACGAGTACTGGAGGGACGAAGGAGGAACGTGCAAAATCGACCTTCCCGATTTTTTTTCAATTAGATGTTGAAATGTTTTTCACGTATCCCAGTACCATTGATAAACCAAATAAAAACTTCATATTGTCTAAAACGTGAACTCTAAAAGGATAATGACATTCTTTTTCTGCCACTTTTCAAAGAAAATGAAACTAAATTATTTTTTCAAAATGTATAGCACTCGGTCGCATAGTTGTTACATTCCACATCCATCGACCAATTTCATACTTAATTAATAAATACTTTTCTTTTTACATAGCTTTTAATTAATATAATGTGTCAATGTGTTAAACTTGTAACGTGGATATTTAGATTCGTTTTTAGTTACTTAATATTAAAGTTTTTGTCATGTTGAACATTAATTTTGTGTCGTTTAACATTCATTTTAAGTTATACTTAAAAAATAAAATAAACAGTTAAAACATATTTTAAATATTTTGGAAAAATAATATTTTTTAATATTGTTTTCATTATTATTAGATTAGGTTAAGTTTTAAGATTAAATTTTAAAATGTATATTTTATACATTTTGTATATCGGTTATAAAATATGTATTATTAAAGTTATATTTTATAAATTTAAATTTATATATATTGTGCTTACTTTATTATTAAAATTAAATAATAAGTACTATTAATGTTTTAAAATTTAAAAAAACAATTATTTGTTTATTTTTAAAATACGAGTAAAAAAATTATCTGTATAATAATATCATTTATTAATATAATTAAAAATACATTCGTGCAACTACTGCATAATGAATACATACAAATAATACGTGAAATTGAAATTGGCTTCGCATAACTACGATTTTAATTTATACTGGATTATATCAATTATTACGTGAATAATTAGTTTGAATTTCGTAATAATTAGTCGATATATTATATAATACCTATATATATATATTTATATATAAAATCGTTGGTGATTAAATTGTTCATTTAATGGGTGAAAAAGACAAATGGAATAAATCCCAACGATCCATGCGGTAGTGGTGAGGGGGACGATGAATTAGAATAATTAAGAGTCCGAATGCAAATAATTTACTGAAATCGATTAAAACATATATTATATTGTGTAGTACGTTTTAAAAAAAACCTCACGTTGGAGATAAAATAATAGACGACAAACCATCCATTTGGTAAACTTAACTCGACATGACAACAAAGCGACATAGAACTGTAATACAGAGTATTCGATATGTTAACTCTCAGCAATTTAATCATTTTAAAAAATTATATATTATATAATGAATAATTATTGATACATTATAATCGAAATTAGTCCTATATCAAGGTTGAACATTCTTTCTTGGACATGTTTTTTTTATCGGGCTTACAATATTGAAAATCAAATAGAAACTTTTAAATTTTCTGCTGTTTAATCAAACGTTTGAAACACGAAACTACAATCATCCTGTATATATTAAGTTAAGTATACCTTTTTTAAGGAATACCCTCATTCAGTTTATTTTTTTTTTGTGGCTACGGATTTAAAACAGTGATATTTAACCCATCTCCACCAGAACAGTGTGTAATTCGCATATAATCTCCCTAAAAAGAATTTATAAAAAATAATGATGAAAATCTTCGTTTTTAATTTTACGCGTCTTTGGATCTCATTTACGAGTACTTAGGAGGCATTAATATAAATATATATATATGATGGTGGTGTGATGCTGAATTTATAGCGCAAACTGCAGTCCGAACCGTTTCTATAATTATATAATATATACTCGTCCGTCAACCGCAGAGTTGAGCGAACAAAAGACAGTAATTCTTCACTAATACACCCGCTCTATACCGTTCTTCGCCATTCTGTACCGCGTTTCTGGCGATTAAGTTATTATAATCGTCGACCCGGCATGCCGCGCGAGCCTTGATAGGAAGATTTCGCGTGGGAAAACTTTTCGGTAAAAAGCAGCACTCGAAAATCATATTTTCACCGTGTCCATTGTTCGGTCTTGCTGTTTTATCGGTCGTTCGGTTATTAAAAGACCCTCCAGAGGGATTTTAAACCCCTACCACTGCTCCGAGTCCCTTCAGAACTCCCTAATAATATATATGTATATATTATATATAGGTATTAGCCAAAGCTTTTACCAAACAGTATTATTATTATTATTATTATTATTATTATTCGAGGCCAATTCGCCGCGGCAAATACTTAATATAAATATATATAACCATTACCGCGGTATATAGACGACCACCCTAGCGGTAGAGGATGGTTTTTGCGGCGTGCTGTCGAGTGAAACGGGACCGACAACGCGGCGGCGAATATTGTGATTTGTCATCGCTTCAATAATTCCGCCTTATTTATGTTCGCGCGCCCGACGAAATGTGCAAAGTGTGTGTGAGAGAGAAGAGAGTTTATTCAAAGTTTACTTTGCTCCCCACAAGCTCGCACTATACCCGAAATCTGGTCGTGGTATACGCGAGTGGTACCACTTAAACTACCGTAGTGGTTAGGTGGGAAGGGAAATGCTTATTGAAAATGCAAAAAGCCTGAGAATTCTACCATATAATACGAGTATAAGCCTTTGTGCGCGTGTGTGAAACGTATATATACATAATATATATATATATATAGGTAAGTACGTATTAACTGAATGACTGAAACGACGTAGTAATGTAGCATTTTCTAAACAATATAATGCTTTACCCATAACTCTATACCCTTAACCCTACCTTAACTCTCCCACTAACCACTGCACTATAATATTATAACATTATACAGGGTGATCAAAAATGCATTAAAAAAAAAAAAAAAAGTTATTCCATAATATTGATCATAATATGTCATCAGTCTAACGTGTTGAGTTCCAGTATCTATTAGGCATAATACTGATTTGCTTATATCAATTCGAAAATTTGTGTATTTTCAATTTTCTTCATTAAGAATAATACTCGTATTAATCGACGAAAAAATTGAAAAAGTTAGTGCGAAAAAGTCATTTCCAATTTTTAAATAAATTTCAGGGCTAATATTGAAATTAATTATTATATTATTTGAATATTAGTTGCGATAAATATTATAGAGTATTATTTTTTCCAATTCAAATTGTTATTTGCTAATTCTGTTTTTTTTTTTTTTTTTTTTAATAATTATTTATTTAAAGAATTTTTCAATTAAAAAAATAACATATTATGTATGAAATTGAGTATGATTGACATTGTTATTTTTTTATTTTTAATAATTTACTAAAAATTAATATTGACTTTATTATATAATATTATAATTACATTTGAGTGAACTTACCATTTAAATATGAACAATTAAATTAGATTACATTATACTTAATTAATAATACTTATATTACACCTTTGTTAATTTTCATCAAAATGAAAAATAAGTAAATCACGAACTTAAATCGCTGACAATCTTGCAGAAACCTTTAATTTGGTATCAAAAAAATAAAAAAATAATGATTTTTATTGGAGTGTTCTTTTTTCAACTGTTAATATAGCTCATATATTTTTAAAACTCTCAACTCAAATAATTATTTAAAAAATAATTAATAAATAAACATAATTAAAAAAACAAACATTTTACTTTGAAGATATTCAAAAAATCCTTTGTGGGACCACTCTGTGCACAGTCTTTTTGCAAAAAACTTTCAAAATGGAAATAATACCTAAACAAAGTAACAGCGATAAACGTAATATTATATTTATACAAATTATCAAATTCCTAATTTATTAAACGAAATATGAACGGAATGAGTATATGATAGATAGGTTAGGTAACTTTGCGCTCGTTAATTTTCCATTATTCGAAAATTAAACATATTATTCCACTTTATTAGGGTATAATGGGAAATTATATTCCCATCTCCATCTTGTCGTATTGTACTTCACAAAAGGATATTGTTTATATTTACATAATGTCACGGTTGAATATGCTTCAGAGATTATAATATTATTTGTATTACAGATTAAATACAAATAATAATATTGTGTGTAATGTTTAGCGAAAAAAATTAATAAATCATACACTCAACCGTTCGGAATACATAGAAACAACGAAAACAATATTAATACATGTTAATGCATTATTATTGTTACCTAAGTTTATTTAAAATTACAAAATTATGCAAACCTATTGAAAAAATAAATGATAATATTACGATTATAAATATATTTATGTAAAAATTGGTCTCGAACCAATTACATTATCTGTACGAAGTAATAAATTTTGTAGAAATTTTACTAAAAAACTGTTAAAATAACACATTGATACACCCTAGCTGTTTATCATTCTGAACATTATATCTGCATTCGAGTTCTGGAGAATACCAGGTTACGAGGTTTTTTTTATTGACGCCGAATTTGGGAATTTTGGAAATTGAAATTATTTTTCAAGTTACCCTTCTCTGTAAAAATATCTGCGGACGCTCATGTTTCTTTTATTAACCGAAAAGTAGTAAAAATTTCGAAAATAATTCATCAATAATAAGAATGATATCTATAGCCAATAAACATTGATTATTCATACTAAATCCACAATCATCCTTATAGTTTGTTATATAGTATAAATAGTATAATATACATTTATATATTTTCTTAAGAAAGACGAATGACATAAATTTGGATGTACCTAAAATATTATGATTTAAAATCTACTCCGCAAGTTGGGTTAAGTATACCAATCCAATATGTAAATTACTTTTAAGTTTTGATAAAAAAAATATTTTTTCTGTTAACTTTTATTCAAAATTGAAATATACATATAACATAATATATAACGTTTCAACACTATACAAAATATTACAATTTATCATTTGTTTAAAATAATACCCTGTAATTAAAAAAATTGTTTTTAAATATTAAAAATATATTGATATTTAAACGATTTATATACGTCAAGTAGGTAAACTTTATGTTTGTGATCAATATAACATCCGATTGTTTTGTTCCAATTTGTAAGATACGTTATGTAATTGTCTAGACAGAGTTACGGTTTGATTGATGATTTGATCCGTGCCGTGTCAAACTATTCGACCGTAAAACAAATAACGTCAATCAAGAGTTTATGAAACCGATGAAAAAATAAAAAATTGATAACAATGGATCGTGCGATTCATAATTTTTCAATTAATTTCTATATTCAGAAATAATATTGAACGGAAACATGTCAATGCTGTCTTTTGATTTCTTTTGATTAAACCCAAATGACCCAAATACGTGCATATAATTAATAATTTTATATTATAATATTTCAGTTAACTTTTCGTTATTTGGTAGGTGGAGGATTTATCGAATTTCCGACGAAAAAAATTATTATATAAATCTGACTAAGTTTGATATATATAACAGTTGATATTATTTTGTTTAATCGTTTTTGTTGATAATTTAAGATCGTATTAATAAAGGTTTTAAATAATAAAAACACTTGTTCATCAAATTAAATTATTTATGTTTTCAATTCAAAGATAGTCTGCGTTCTAGAATTGATCAATCTTCAACATCCAATAAACCATATTTCATAATATGATATTTTATTATACCTACTCGTATAGGTACTCTACAAAATTATTTTTCAGTAAATCAAACGAGATAACGTTCGACTTAATCTCGGCCGGACGTTGAGCCGAAAATTAATATGTTGGCTAAATTATTATAGTTTTCAAACGATTTTCCATCGGGCGCGTCATAACTTGTATAAATTATCGCGGTCATAAATTTGGAACTCGGAAGTAAAAAACTATCGAAATGTTCGTGTGGCGCTTACCCATTAAAAAAAAATATATATAAAATAATAATAATATTATTATTTGATCATAAATATACGGGGGCTACTCTTTTTTTTAATGTATTAAGTAGGTATCAAAAATTATTTTTTAAAAATACCTACTCTATTATTTATTATTAAAAAAAATATTTAAGAAAATGAAATGAGAACTTGAATTCGTATTATGGTGCGATAGAAATGTGTAGATCGTCTAAGCCAACCGGTGTTTTGACCACCGAGTTAAAATGATGCGAATTCATGAAATTTCCGGGTTCTACATTATATTATAATAGACTGATGATTAATCTAACGTATAATTATAATATATTATGTAAAGTCGAGGACTGTGTAGTGTATTTTCATATTATATACCATGGTTACGTCGCACGAGGATATATTATATCATAGGCGGTCATTCGCGTAGGGAAATTGAATTTAACGCGCGGAAAAACAAATTATACGTCCATTACTGTGTAATATAAACCCGCGCAAATGGTGACACAAATGTGTCGCAGCTCGGAAAGGATCAAACGGAAACTAATGAGTAAAGTAAAATTAAATTTACGTAACACGGCTTATGTAGAAAAACCTCGTTATAATATTACCCACACGTCTCTAGCCCGTATCCTTTATCATATTATTGTACTCAGTAAAACGTGAACATCATTCCTCGTTGGCTGATAATATATGATGATAATAACACTTTCATATTACTACACGATTTTTATCTATTTTTTAATAATGCAATTTTGTTTTTTGAGAGGTCCTGAATTATATAATTTGTTCTTATTGTTATTATTTTTACAAAATGTGTAGACAAATATATACCTTATATTATATATATCTTAGAAAAAAAAAACACTTCATTATAATTGATGAATAATTAATAAATTATCAATGCAATATTTGATCACGCAAACAAAATAAATTTGCAAAATATAAATAATATTAATAAAAGTTTAAATTGTTCAACGAAATGACACACTTAATTCAAATTTCTAAACATAATTTAATAAATATTTAATTAATTAAACGTACTTTATAATAAAACAAAATCCGTCAACAGAATATTTATTTTATGGTATACTTTGAGAAAAGTTCAAAGACTTAACTTAATTAGTATAACAAGTGTTATTTTTCACAAGATGTATTACTTTATATGATATTTATAAAGAAATGATGAATTCGTAATTATAAGTTATAATTTCTTACACCATTTTTATTTTACTAATAATAAGCAATTTTTTTTTAAACGTGGCATCTCAAAAAAATTAAATTATTTTTTTACCGTAATAAAAATATGGTGGAAAAAGAAAATTATTCTGATAATTGATGGAATTAATGGAACGTGGCGCAAATGGGATCAGTATACAAATAATACAATCGATTATATCACAAAAATTATAATAATATAATATTTTCATTTTCGATCGTTATAAATCGAATGCACGTTTAATTTAATTTTTTTTTTTTTATGTCATCGCGGTAGACTGGAGAATGTTATTCGACGGTAGAGTTATTATTATATGAGGTTTTGCTCGGAAGTCGGAAGTATAGCTAAGTACTGGTCGGACGTTCGTTGCACGACAAAGTTTTGATTAATTATGCGGCGGAATTTTGTCTCCTCCCCCTTAATTACATGGTAGTGCCGAGTGCGGACCGGAAATCATAACGAAAATGAGTTTTGCGATTGCGATTACGAAAGGAGCGAGCGACGTATGTCCGGTACCGGCACTGGCCGAAATACTAAAAACAATTAACAAAACGTATTTTTAGAAAATTATTATATAATATATATACCTAATAATAATTAATATAATGTTATCGTAGCATTTAATTCAATAAAATAATTTTAACTGAAGCTTAAGCGTTAACTTTTAACTTAACGAGTGAAATTTTTCTAAAATACCCAGTTATTTTCAAATAAATTTGTATTTTTATGGAGTTAAGTTAAATAATGTACTTTTATAAACAATAAAATATGATCGTATTATTATTATTTATTTTTATTAGTTTTAAATTTTATAGCTAAGTATAAGTATAAGACACTTAAAAAAATACTTAAAATTATATTTTTACTCCATGAAAAATAAGATGAAAATTGAAAGTAAAACGAGAAAATACTTTTTTATTTAAGTTAAATAATATAATATAATAGGTATTCATTTTTAAATAATAATATATTTATATTTTTAAACTTTTTAACTATATTACCTAAATTACTTTTGTTTTCATTTAAATTAAAAATATTTAGAATAAATTAGATAAAAAAACTTAGTTCTTAGTTAACTTGCCCAGCTTTAGTAATTTGAAGTTTTTTTTTAAACCAAACATCATATAATTATTATTAAATTACGGTATAAACTCTATTTTAGGCCCGAAGTTTTGATATATTGATACAGTTTACTTTAAACTAAGTAAAAAGAATAATTTTTATAACAATACTGAGTTTCTGAAGATTTTTTTTTAACTAAAACGAAGTCTATGTTCAGTACATGTCTATTATTGTTATTGTATAGCAACTGTAACAATATATTTTCGATTAGACGAGAAGATTACCGTGTATCATTAATTTTTAAGATAATATATTTATTACGGTACAATGTGTATTAGAAGATTAGCGTGTACCATTAATTTTTAAAATAATATATTTATTACGGTACAATGTGTAATTTTGAAAGTCTTAAATATTGTTGTAGATTTAAAAAAAAAAACAAGAATTATACTGCCAAACACAATCGTTCGTCGATATTTTAATACAATAAGCTGATAAAAGGAAAACATATTCTTTTTTTTTATAACGTTTTAATTTTATTTTTAAGTTCGTATATTATATAGTGTGATCAAAATAGAATTTTTGGTGGGGAATTGTATATTATACTTTAAACGTTATCTATATTTTTTTTTGTAACACGATATTTTAATCACATTATATATTAAACCATATATCGGTCGGTTAATATAACATTGTTATTAGAGTAGAGATTTTGATATAATGTAATTGGTCTGTGTGTATAATATAGTAATTTTGTAAGTGGAAAATGTATTTTAGATGATACAGATATGAATACTGTTAAAAATTTAATAAAACCAAAACAATTCATTACAAAAATGGTAGAAATATTGTATTTTAAAATTATCATATCATACTAATAATATACGTCTAAATAAATACGTATATGCTACATTGAAAAAACTAATTTTTATTATTTCCTCGCATGTTCCTCGGACTTTGAAGAAATGTACTAAATATCTCAAAGAAAAAGCCAAAATAGTTAACATTTATTCTTCCTGCAAGGCTGGTAAACACATATACCGTGTATCAATTAGGATATTTATATCTGACTAGATAATGAGATTAATTTCTCATGACTATGAGAACACGTAAACCTATAATTGAAAATTAAAAAAAATATATATAAATATTTTTTTTTTTACTATTTAAACGCATTTTTTAGATTTTTAGCGTGCATTAAAATCCCACCTCTAATTATTATACACTCGTATTCGGGAGTATGATTTTTTATAAATACTCTTCTATACTCGTACACAAAGGTCGGCGATATAATTTCACATTCGATTGCGCATTGCAGCAGGTTTCACTCCCACCGAAACGATTCGCGCTCTCCGTCGCACGAAGCGATTCGTTCCGTACACAATATATAATAATAACTAGGTATCGATATATATATATATATATAAATATTATGATATGCCCGTACAATCGCTAAACCGACCGATTCGCGCGGAAAAATATTATCTTCGGTCTACCCGCACAATATTATACAGCATGATCGGATGTAATATCGAAAATACTAAGTAATTCCTACCGTTTTTATTATTTTTTTCACTCCGCGATCGCCCCGTACATAATAATAAATACATTGTTTGTGTGTGTGTCTTATGCGTTCGTATATTGTCCTGTGCGTCTCGGGATCCTGGACCGTGTCCAGAGCACATAACAAAATTTTGATATCGGTCCAAAGTATAGACTGGCGGCGAGATTTTTATATATTTTTATACTTCCACTCCGCCGACTCGCGGGATGATATTCGTTCTCACTGCGTCTCTGACAACTATTGCGCTATAAATCAGATACGCGGTCGGTCGCCGCATTTGAAAGCCACTTAAATCCTTCCGTTGGCGTTTTACGCGACAATATAATAGCGTCACAATATAATAATAATACATAGAATTCAATGGATTTTTCTTATTCTTCGGCCCTCTCGTCTCGTTTCGTCTCGTTCGTTCCCGTTCGTTCTCGCGCGGGGTCGTTGAGTTTTCAAGAAGAAAAATACGGTGAAAAAAATTAATGGTAAAATAAATGTATAGGTACCTTCTATATATATATTTCATCGGCTGGATTAATGCGCTGCTGAGCCGTTGAGCTGCTGAGCCGGGTGTGCGGTTTCAGATAAAAACTGATTTGTCAGATATTAAAACTGACTTTATTGTATTTTTTTATTTTTATTTTTTTGTTCACAATAATACGAAGTATTATTATCATCACAATGCTTGATATTGTTTCTTGTTTCTAATTTCGTTTATAAAACGTGTTTTGTTTTATGAGTATTTTATATTTTTACTATACGTTCGTCCCCTCGGCTTAAACCAAGGAGATGCACTATCCCGGCTACAGTTTAATTTAGCGTTAGAAAAGTCAGTGAGAATGATGAAAAATAAAGCAAGTGGGATAGCAGACAATGAACACCGAATGCAGAAACTAGGTTTTTCGAGTGATCTGAATATCCTTAGTGAATCATTGGACATAGGTTCAACCACAGATCTCGAAAGGACCGCAACAAAAGTAGGGTTTCAGTTTAATGTGAAAAACCCAACATTTTGAAGCCTCTTTATAGCGAGGCGTCACAAGACAACATAAGTTCAATACCCTTTAAAAAATTTTAAGAATTCAAATATTTAGGAGTACTACTCTAGTAGTAGGAACAAATAATTATTGGGTACATGTGATAAGTGTAAAGATTGAAAAGGCAAAAAGAGCCTCTTTTTTACTATCCGAATTTCTAAAAACCAAAGTTCTTTCCAAGAAACTACTAAGACTATACGCCGTAATATTTAGACATACCCTCACGTATGAATATAAGTATTGCCAGCAACAAGAATTGATAAATATAAAAGAAAGTTTAATAAGAAATTTCATGAAGACTTGGATTTAGAACCAGTCACTACTCACTAGCTATATAAAATGACAAAAAATACAGTATAGTTGGATCAAATTATAAAAAGAAGCAAACAATTAACCATCAGAGCAGTTGTGAAATGGAAACCAGAAGGGTAGAGACTTCGAAACATACCGAGGAAAAGGTGGCTTAGTAAAAAAGGATCTTAAAATTTTGGGAGTACAAAAATGGAAAGAAATTGTTTAAGATAGAGAAAGATAGAATATCTTTCCAGTAATGGAAAATACTCTTATATACTTATAAAAAACGTTCGCCCCACTTTTTACCTTTAATTATGTAAAAATATATTGGACACTTTGTTTAGTATCCGGTGTAATTAAACAAACTTATTTATTTTTTCAAATGACAAAGAACTACAGTTGTTTTCTTCAAATCATTATTAAAATAATTCTTATTTTTATTAATAAATAATTTTTATTTATCACAATCAAATTCAATATATATATATATATATATATATACATATACGATATACCTATACAACATCGATTTTAAAATACGAACTTCCATCAAAGGCTAATTAATAACAATTCCAATTAAATAACATGATTAATTTGTGATTTTTCCACCCATCTATGAAAAAACATGTTTATGTAAATAAGTATTTAATAAAATATTAATAAAAATTAATTATGAAATTCAAAAGAAAAAATTATCATATCTCTATTTTTAATAAAATGAATATTTTAAAGTATCTTCAGATAGTATACTGCAGATTAACATGCAGTATAATAAGTTTCCTGTTAACTATTAACAGTTTTAACAATTAATGATTAATATTTCACTTCTTCTCTATTTTTGTACAATTATTCACTATTATTAACTATTATCCTTAAGATACAAATTAAAGAATAACTTAGAAAATACTAATACTAATCGAAATTTTAGTTTTAATATATTTTATTTTACAAATAAATAACTGGATAATATTCGAAAAAAAAAACTTCCATTTAGGAAAAATGTTGTAGCATATTTGTATAAGACACTTGAATTTATACAAATATTCAACTACTAATACAGATAATTATATTTACAGATAAGTTAAATAGTTTTTTCAATCAAGTGACAATTAATAAGTATTATTCCGCTTTACTATAACATGAAATATAAAATATGTTTATAACTTATTATGTATGTACATTATAAAATAATATGTAACGTAAATTTAAAATATTTGATTTTATGAATATTCAACATAAGTATTTGAAATAATACTTGTTTATCGAATATTTTATAAGATTTCGTTGCCGTTGGTATGCAGTATGCTCACCGCGCGGATGCAAATACTACTCTCTTATCGATATTTACAACATGCATATAAATATAAAGATATGACGAAACGCGGGTTTAGTAATATTAATTTTGTTTGGGAACCACTGCAATCCAAGATAAGCCGCCCCTAGCTGAATTTAGGCCTAATAGATTGTAATCTACATAATGAGTATATTACACCGAAAGTCAATTAAATAATCAGTTTTTCTTACGTTTACACCGTGTGTATATTGTGTGTGTGTTTGGTATAATTACTTAAGAAAGGGTGGTAAATGTCATATCGCTAAAGTTCACCCTCTCTTTCACTATATACCCACTCATTTCAGGGGTGTTTACGCGCCATTATCGTTAGCCCTCGACGGTTTTGCCGACCGACAATCGTTTATATTAATTACCTACGGGGTTGGTTCCATTAGGAAACAACGAGTCGCATACAACCATGTCGTATACATTTCGTAGACGTTGAACGAAAAATGAATCGAATAATAGTCAAAATATTTTTAATAATAATGTATAACTAAAATATAGTTGATTTTTATCAATATATTTCAAACAAAAATGGGTAAAATATAAATAATCCACAAAGTAATGTATATTCGTTTATACAGATTATTATCGTTAACATTTATTGACAAAAATAAAATGAATTTATTCTTCAAGAAACGTATGATTTGCAAATGATAAAAATATATTTCACACTCATAATACAATAATAATCAATCCTACCTTGCTGAGATAGAACAGTTGAAAAAGTTTAAATTTAATTAATTAAAATTTTTTAACGTAACTTTTTTCAGTATAACTTTAAAAAATATATAATAGTAAATTTATAGTAATGCATATTATTAGTATAATATAATTCATCACTTTTAAATCATTTCTAGTTAATTTATATATTATACTTGTTGTTTTCGATATTAAACTTTATTATTAACCTCACATAAATTATTATAATTTAAAATATATCTGATTTTAGTAAACAAGTTATTTATTTTTTTACATTTATCTTTTAACTTCACTAAGTTAAAGTTAAAATATCTTTTTATTATTACTTAACTTTAAACCATATACAATTTTAAATGTTCACAGTTAACTTATAAAATACCTTTCTTTAACTTGACAACTATACATCGAGAATATATTTTTTTATTTAGTAAATATATCTAAATAATTCAAACGTTCTGGACTATAACTAAATTAGACTAACCTAATCGTAAAGTAAAAATAATAATAAGTCTAATTATTTTTAAAACAAATATTTAACTACGATGTACTTAACTCGTATATACATAGCACTAAAACGGGAAATAACTATAAAGTATAACTATAGCAAAGATGTTTTCGTTTTAACCAAAATCAGATATACGTTATTTCACCTGATTTCCACATCATAATTTCCAAATATTATATAACTCAAATTTTATTGATTTAAAAAAATGTACATACACTTAACGAAATTAATTTAATAAAATATATTAATATGTTTTTTCCCGTTAAAATATACTTAATGCTGTTCGATCATCTAGGTACACCTAACCTAACAAATATTAATGATAACAGACGCGAAAAATTGTGTATTTATAACTTATAACTTATATAATACTTACTATATTTTTTTCTATTTGCTTTGTCGTTCTCGATTCGCACATGAAATTATATTTAGAAGCGACCACTCTAGGCAGTAAGTCGATCGGCACAGTTTGCCATAAAGTTAAATAACGGTTGTGTAGAAATAAATTCCATTTATCGACACCGAGATAAAAGTTTGCGATTAACTTAGACAAACTTTCTGTCGTTGTGCGAATAACTCGTCTTTTAATTCATAGGGACCCTAGTGGTGCAAAGTCCATCAACAATAATTCACTTAAACGTATGAGAGAAGTTCAAGTAGAAAAATATATCAGAATTATTGTTCCGAACTAAAAGTACACATTTTACTTAAAAGTTCAAATGAATTACTTGTCCGCTGTTAACCGTTAAATCGTGTAATTTGACGTCTATCGATTTGATTATATGTATATCATTTATCTCTTAAAACGGGTCGAGTGAAATAAACGAAAATCATAATGTATATTATTATTAAAGAGTGGTTAAATTAAAAATTATCAATCAAATATTTATTGGGATTAAACACGAATAAATATATCTAAATATATTATCTATTATCATTAATCGTAATATAAGATTGTGGATGTAAGTCGGTTAAATAAATCTTCAGAGATCTTTATCGCATGATTATCGCATCGAAGAATTAATACAATTTTCAATAAGTTTTATAATATTAAGTGAACCTAATAAAAAAATTTCACTGAAATTATTATAAAATTATATTCTAACACACGTATATTAATTAATATAATAATTTACTTATTCTAATAACTCGGTATCTAGTCATATGTCATTATGGACTAAAAAGAAATATTAAAATATGAAAAATAAATTGTCAATTACTGAACTATATGTTTTAGTTAAGTTCAATAAATATTTTCGAACATAAACTGATTATACAAAATAAATAAATTTAGTATTTTTAATTATTATTAATTATACTATTATGAGTAATAATTTAACCAAGTCTACAATAATGAAACATGACATAGTATGTTTTTAAATACATAATTGCAGTAATTATTGCCTCATACAATATATAGGATTAAAATATAATAATTAACTAAAATCCTAAAATATTCTTAATTTTATGATAAATAAGTACGTGTATCAATTACTAAGATAGATCAATATTTAAAAAATTACATTATAATTATTAAGAGTATGTTACACATTTTTTTTTCTATTAATGTAGCTCGGTTTATCTAACGGAAAATTTAGGTAATTTACAGCATCACAAAACTCAAATTTGTCGTTTAGGTCGTTCAGAGTACACAAATTTATTAGCAAATTTAAAACGAAACATATTTTGGAGATAATGTCATACCTCTTTTATTAAATATCATCTGACAAAGAAGTTAGGTTAGAGTAAGTATTTTTTTTTTCAATTCCAACCCATCTAATGCCGATACACAGCGCTTATTTTATGCGATTTTTATTTATCTGCGAAGTCAATCGGAAAACTAAATCTATGTTTTATAATGAGGATACAATACAATAAACGAACTCCGGCAGCCGATTACGATGTTTCTTTACGTCCGGTTTCAATCTTCGCCATAATCCCCCTGTCAAACATCATTTCCGAATAAAACAACCAATTATCCCGGAATAGCTGTTAAGAGGATAAATGAACCAGACAGTTTTATACCGTTTGACGGGGTGTAGGATTCTCCTTCATGACCTCATCCGCCCGCAGAAAACCGTTTTATAGAAGTAAATCGTGGACGATTATCGAGTAGATTACACATAAATGACCGTGCCATTATATCGTCTTGGATCCCGTTTAATGTTTTTGGATAAATCTCACACCTCTATATATATATATATATTTCTTGTGTAGCAAAAAAAAAAACGAATATTTATAGCCTCAGGATTTTTTTTACACAGTCTTTCTCTCTTTCTTGATCGGTCTTATTTTTACTCAAAAAAGGGATAGGACAAACGTTTAACAGTCAAACGCACACGTTTTTTACAGACTGACCATCAATATTAAAAAATATAGTGACCATGCTACAGTTAATATAAATCTCTTAATTTAATTTGTTCGCAAACTCTTGAAAATGGGAATAGATACTACTAAAAGATTTAGTCGTCCTAGTTGATTTAAATAAATATTTTATTTAACACGCTGCATAGTCACAATACGTCGTTTTCCGATATATTTGATTGAAATCACTGTGCAGAACCATCATTTTTAAAATAAAAAATACTATTATCTCTATAAAAAAAAAAAATTTCTAACTACCCACTGGTTATTATTGTATTGTAATCATACTTCATTCATGTTGATCAAATAGTTTTGATAAATATAAACATCAAAATTGTGTAAAAAAAACTTTAAATTTAGTATATATACTAATTTAAAAATGAAAGACCAATATTAATAATATAACATTTTCTCTTTGCTTCCTTTGTGATGTTTTGAATGCCGAAACGTCATACAACAGTTCTTTTTTTTTCTACTGATATTCTATACTCTGGTATTCTTATTGACTCAATGACAACAATATTGTACATAGCAAATAGTAATACGAATATATAAATTGATTTTTATTCGCGTAAAGTGCTCTCTCAAAATGTATATACATATTTAAATTGTAAATATTATTCAATCGATACAAACAACTATATCTCAAATTCACATTTTACGATATAAGTCACGATATATTTTAATAAAACTTTGAACATAAATATTTCTAGCACTTAAACAGTGTGTTTATATAACCTAACCTATCCTAATCGTATTGTTGATAAATACCAGATATCTGATGTCCTAAATATTTCATACAATATACAAACGTCGTAAGTTATATTTTATATTTATAATTATTATTTCTATAAATGTTCGATAAGGCAAATAGTATTGGCAATAAGACAATAAGAAATTGAAATAAATATTCTTAAAAACGAGATAAAAATTAACACATAATAAAATATTCAAAATTATTATATATATAAAACATTATATTATCTTAAACTATTAAGAAACAAAAATAGCTAGATCTAATTTTTCATAAAAAGGTGGACAGTGATCTTATTTTGAAAATTATTTTAGTTTGTAGTTTATATCTAGATAACTTAACTAAAGAAATCCAAGAAATCAATTATCTTTTTCCAAGAGTTATTTGCTCTTAAAAATATAATATATTTAAATAAAATACAACTGAAAGTAAGTATTTATTTAAATATGTTTTACTTATGTACGCTTTTATCGTTAAAAGGATTCTTACAGACAGCGACTTATAAATTCGAAACATTTTTCTTATACAAACATAATATTTATTATAATTTTGTAATTTTCATGAATCAAATAAAACGTGTCCGTGTTGTTAGTTCATAAAATAATATAATATTATTGTTTTCACGACAAATACAAAAAAACAGAATTTATTTACCCGTAAATTTAATTAGTTTACCATTCGTGATTCAACGCAAATAATATATTTCGATTATGCGCAAATATAGAACAATCGAATCCCTTAAATTCTCAGGGATGTCTTTATTAGGACAACATAATATTTGTATTATTATAACCATATTATTACTAATTGAATATAGGTTTGGTGAGGTTGGGTTAGATAACCCAATCTTTGGTTTAAGATTTGGTGTTTTTATCTTACAAATCAATGTGATTTGTTACTTATATTATAATGCATGCATCTCTATATAAAAAAAATATGTAAAAATACATGTAAAAGTCATGATGTCATATGTATCTTTAACATATTATTAAATATTGTTTTAGTTTTTTTACAATCATTATTCTTAAATTGCTTAATAAAATTACTTGGCCCTTCTTGTTTAATTAAGTCTCAAGATTTTGAAAGATATATTCCTATTTAGTATATAGGTATATTGCCTATTATTTAAAATTAATTTAAACATAGCTAAATTGGTGCGACTACAGCAAGTAGTTAAGAATTAAATTATATTTATTTACATTTTTTATATAAATAAAAATTACCAATTGAAATAGCTTTATTAGTGAACGATTGAAAGAACAATTCCATTTTTATAATCATGAAGCCATTGCCATTAGTTTGCGCTAAATGTGTCATGTGAAAGTTAGAAATTTAAAATTTATTGACTAAGAAAAACAATGCAGAACACGTTATATACTAAATTAGTTACTTCATTTTTAACTTAAATATAGTATACCTAACTATATAGCATTATTATTATTTAGTAATCTAGAACTTCATGTCTACTTGTTCTAGTTAACAAAAACCAACTTCGACTCCTTGCCATTTGATTTGTACCAGCCAGGCAGCATAACATGTCATTATTCATTAATATGGGAAAATATGATACTTTTTTATAGTACTTTTTAATATTTTTATATATAACAATTTTTACAAGTTAATTATGTACTAAATTGTTTACTTAATTGTGAAATATGATGATTTAGAAATAATAATTTTAAAATATAATTGTTTATTATAAATAAACATCAGTATAAGAAATTAATATAAATAACCAACACAACAGATTTTATTATTATATTATTATATCGTATTATGTTGACTTTATAGTTTTATGTTGCGAAAGATAAATCACTTCGTAGACGAAACCTCCGCGTGACATATTTACTATTTTATCTTTTATGCAATAGTTTAACATCCAACTTTGTTAGATTTATTGCTTATTATAAGCATAACTAACTGTACAAACTACAAACATACGATAAATGTAAAATATACGAGTTTAAGAATTATTTGATTATACATATTTGTTTTCAATTCGCGGAGTACATGATATGCTATGTATTATTTAATCGAATTTATACGAAATAAAGGGTAGTTCTATCTAAAACTAGTATTTTAATAGTTTTTATAAATATATAAGAATATCTATGCTTTTTAAACTCAATTTTTTTTTTTAATTAACTTTAAATCACACAAGAAAAAAAATTGTAAGAAATCAAAATCTGTAAATTAATAAGTACTATTATAAGTATTTGAATTTTTTTAGTGATGAAAGTTTTAAAAATTTATGATACAAATTTTGTACATTAATGAGCACTCATTATTAGTATATTTTTATTAATATACATGATAATTTCTCCAAAAATACACCAATAGAGCGATTCTATTTTATTGTACTAGGTACACCAATATTTTTGGCCAATTATTAAAATAGGTATTTTTATTTTTATAATAAGTATGTAATAGACAAAATATTAAATCAAATTATAATGAATGTTAAAAAAACTTAATTATAATTATTATGACCAACTTGCAACTGACCAACCAATATGAATTTGTATTAGTAAGAATGTCACGAAATGGTAAATAAAACGTATCTATGGTAATTTGACATAAATTATAGATATTTGTTGCGCCCTTAATACATAATTAACGGATACGGTGCATCTTATAAAATTTAAATGGCCGACAATACTTGCTATATCATACGAGTTACATTGCAATTACATTGTCAATAAAGATAATATTTATAAAGTAATAAACTATTAAAAGTGAATATAATATTATTTTAACATGACATGTATGATTTATATCAATATAACGACGTTTTCTAACATGATTTTAAAATAAAAAGAAAATATATTATATTATATTTTGCTTTTGCGAACCTCTAACAGAAGATTTACGTGTGATACATGAATTATTGAAATATTATGGCCATTATACAGCTTTAGTCGAATATAACTTAGCCAAAACAATTTAATGCTTGTATTTAACGTTCGTGATATATTTTACGGTATAGGTATCGTAAATTATTCATTTTTATTCGATATTATAATAATATGCGAATATACCTTATAGTTTATACCCACCTGTGAAAATGGTTAAACGTAGGTATCTGTCAAGGGTTTTTTTTATTTTTATTATTTATCGAATTCATTTTAAAATTATTAAAATATATTTGATATAAAGTACCTACCTCACGTTTTTTTTTTTTTTTAACTTCACTGTTAAAGTTATTTTCTATTATTCTTTACAATATTAGTAATATTATGTAGTTTATAGGCAATATCTTCGATAACAAGAAATGCCTAGTATTTCTTTTCCAATTTTTTTTTGGTACAACCTTAATTAAATAACATGAATTTATAAAGTTAATTTCTGTATTATTTCAGTTTTAGTATTATTCTAGGCATATTGAAATGACAAAATTGCATTTTAAATATATAGAATAAAAAAAACATTGTACCTATACCTACTTACAAAAGTTAGATTATGCGTATAATAAACAACAAAATAATTACACGTTATGAAGATATTCTTGTTTCAGCTATAAAACACGCAAAACAATAATCATCAGAATTGAAGAATATATTTTATAAAATGTATTTCTGTAGTCAAAAAAATTCGTTAAAAATACATTTTAATAGTAGATAACGAATAAATAGAAATCGACAAACTAATAGACTTAAATAATACTTTGAGTGATAAAAAACAGAAATTAGTCATAATATTATTATAATGAAATTATATGTATAAAAAAAGGTTTAAAAAAGTCGAAAAATATCCAAATAATCGTTCCAAACCACTTGTTAAGACGTTAAAAGTTGTACGCTACCTTTATCACGCTATTATATCATCTACAGTATTATGTGAGAAGATGATTTTTGTTTTCTATAACATTGTATTATGAGAGTTATATTATTATGGAACGCGAATAAAAACAGAATTTAGCCCTGCGGGCGTGTTTAATGAAAATTCCTAAGATAATATAATACAATTTAATAACGGTTTCGTACTGCCAATCGCCGGACCACATGTTTTGCGCCACTCGGGTATGGTATAGTTACTATTATACAGAATGATCAAAATATCGTGTTATAAATATTGTAGGAATTACATACGTTTTCAATGTTATTTTCATTATTTTTGTAACACGAAATTCTGACCACTCTGTATATATTGTATATTTTCCGGGCGGTCCAGTGTAAAACCATCATCGCTATCGTTGTATTATTATTATTAATAATATTATTAGGAAGTCACAACTCAATAAGAAGTTTAATAAGAAGCTTAAGGGCAGTAAACCCCCTCAACCAGGCACCAGTGCTTGTTCATCACGCATAACTTCCCGTCCGCCGTGTCTGCACCCGCGGTATTGGTACTTACTATAACTCGGTCTGTGCCTGTGTATGTGTCTTTCTCGCTCGGAAATGAATCGAGAGATTTTTATTTTTTATTTTATTTCTGTATATGTATACGACTATAGTGCACATATAGATAATATATATTATTTACAAAACTAATACAACATAATACTCCATTTCGATTGTTATTGTCTCTGCAAATTGGTCCCTATTTCTTTGAAGAATCGTAATATATTATTACATATAAATATACCAAGATCTTAGAAAACAAACAGTAATTCCTCCGTTGACCTCATTTTATTTAATACCGAAGTTGGAAAATATTTTACTTATATATTAAATATGTATCATTGTTATTTGTTATTTATACCGGTAATAATAAGTATACATTATAAACCACAGTATACGGTATGGCGGCACATGTATATCTTGTATTACAATTTCAACATTCGACTTTTTTTCATGAAACTAATAAATCATTCCATAAACAATCCAATGAATTTTTATATTATTTGAACTATTGAACTATATAAAAATATTTTGATATAGCTTAATACTTATATTCAGTGGCGTATTCAGAAATTTGTTTCGGAGTGATGAGTGTTAAAAAAAAATGTAACAAATTAAATTGTTTTTAACTTTGTGTTTTTGTTGTAATATAAAAATACGTTTTTCAGTTATTATTACGTCACACAGTTGAAAAAATGTATTATTTTCATATAAAACTAAAAAAATTATTGGATTTTTTCTTATCTTAAATTGTTTGTGAAAAATGAAACAAGTCATAGCTTTAATTAAGAAATGAAAAGTTTATTTTCTTTCCTGAAAACAGAAAACCTCTAGTATGCCTATATCAACCCCCCCTCCTCCACTAACTCCTCTGGACATGCCACCGCTTATATCTGTTTGTTATATTATTGTAACATTGACTGCTATAAATATATAATATAATATATTCATATTTTTTTAACCTTTTATAAATTAAAAACAATATTTATGTTTACTTAAAATGTGATTATAATTAATTTCGAATTTGATTTATTTGATTTATTTGATTATAATTGTTATTAAATATTTATTATAATGTTGATTTTATAACGCATATAAAATAAATTTAAGCATGCCTTTCTGTACAGATTTTAATTATATTCTTATTTTCAATACAAAAATAATTTGAATGTAATATGCACTAACACATGGCGATCGCGTATAGTAAATACGCTAACGTATAATATATCTCACGAAAAGTTTAACAAATTGGAGTTTATCTATAACATTATTTAACGATACGTCGTTAATTTTTTAATTAACTTTACCTAGTTTTAAACCAGTTTTAGTTTCTAACCACGAAACTTTACAACCACTGCAGTAAGAAAATATATCTATTATATACTTACGTGGTCGCAAATCAAAACGGTGGCGGAGTGATTAATAGTAGATCAATATCCCTCTCGTGTGAATTTGGCGATTCAATTCTCAGACTATTATAGTAATTTTAAAATAAATATATGGTTTTAATAGACAAGCATTACGCAGAGAAAAAAGAAAAAAAAGAAAAAGTACGAAATGAACATTCTTAAAAATAAACAGCTTTGACGCGACGGAATAAATCAAAAATTTTGCCTCTCAATGGTATAATAAGGTAGTATACTACTGTACTAGATAGCTATTTATTATTTAACTACAGGTGGTTCTTAATTTGCGATCGAAGTTATTCAAATATATTGTTTTATAAGTTTCGGTTAAACTAAACCAACATTTTGCGTGGAAAAAAAATAAGATAAATCGGACAAAAAATTTTAATTTCTATGTTATTACGATAAAATATAATATGTATGTATAAGTAAGATAATTCGAAATAATAAATCATATTATTCTCAATCTGTACATTTTTTAAGTTAAAAATAAACGTTACAAATCAACATCACAATAAAAAAAACGGGAAAGTCGATTTTGGACGATGCTGTTTCGTCCCTTCGGTCCTCGGAGAAATAAGTGGTTTATTATAATTAAGATTTAAATGCAATGATATTGCATTAGAAAATACGATTCTGAACGAAACTCTATATATTATACTGATAATCCATTCCAAAATTTTACCATGCATATGTAAACTACCTATGAGAATACTTAAAAAAATTTACAAGTTTCATTTACATTCAAAACTAATTAGTTATGTCTTTGTGAAACCAATACATTCCTCGCTCGCTAAGAATCCAAATTATAATAAACCACAATATATTTTATCTAAAATATGTGTATTTTAATATATTATATCTTATAAACAAATATTCAAAAACTATTGCAAAATTCAGTAAATCATTAGCTTAATATTATCTTTACTTTAGGTTTTGGAGCATAAAAAAACACTATATCTCGATAACTTTTTGTTATCATCAAACGAGTTTTGTCAGAAAATGATCAGATTAAATTCAACAAACACGAATTTGATCCTATGTAATTTTATTTAACTTCACAAGTTGTGTTCAATATTCAACTATATTTAGATACCTGAAATAACTTTTATGTTTATAAGAAAAACTTGGTTTAGTTTAAAAAGCGCCTAAAAAATATTGAATATGGTTTATTGGAGAATAAAAATTAATGCATATAATTTTTTCCACATTACTTTTACCTAGAAGAAACGGCAATCGAAACGGTTTCCGTTACGAACCAAAACTACAAAAAATTCTACAACAAATTTAATTCCCGGAATACCCTCTCCCCACTCGTTTATTAAAAAGACCCTCTTGAATCATTAAATTTTTTTCATTTTAAAAAATTAAAAAATTTTTTTTTCCATATTCTGAGTGTACACAGGTGGATCCATTCTCATGCGTATTTATGTGTTTATTTTGTAAAATGTATTATATAGTTTAAAATATTCATTATTCAGTGTTTTTTCTGTATAAAGTGTATTGTTTAATTAAAATATTTTTCTGTTAAATTCATTATTATTTTTTTTTTTTATTTAAAAAAAGATTACATATAATATAAATATTCTATCAAATCATACTGGAAAAAAAATGGAAAATTAAAAGCGAATGAAATCCGGGCAGTTGATTCTAGTCGTTCCTCCTTATTGCCTTCAGTTCTCATAGAGGTTAAACGATGTAATGTAATTGTGTTATATTATAATAAAGATTTGATCACATTGCATTCGAAAAAAATCAATTCTGAACAAAGCTCAATCGTACTTACACAATATACTGAAAATACGTATTTTTAAACATTTTATTTATTTATTAAAATAATGTGCAAAAAAAAAATTAGTTATAAAATAAACTTGAGAAATTTAAAAAACAAACTAAATAAAGCACCAACTAAATACAATTTTCTAGCGAAAGCATACCCTATTTGTAGTGGTTGGAGTGTATCCACTACCTAAAAAAATGTATTCACATTTTTAAAAACATAAAAATCAAACATCAATATGAAATTTTAAAATTTGAAGGCATGTAAAAAAATATATGGACCTTACGATTTTTAAAAAAATGTTATATGCACATTAAGAAGTATGTCATAAAACATCAAATTTTCAGCTCAGCGTGTATTTAAATTCGAAATATTTATGCGTTATATCATATAAAATTCTAGGTATAAAATATTATATTTTTCAATTTTACTTGAAATTCCAACTTTAAAAATGCATTAACAAAAATTGTGACCATAAAATAACGACATTTTTTTGAACTAAGTTAATACGTGTATGATTATGCTTCTATTAAATATTCAAACCGTAAAATCCAAAATTGAAATATTAAACATAATTGAGAAAAAATTTGTATTTTTGGAAAAATGTCTAAGTTATGTATTTGGACATAAAATCAATGTAAAAGTAATGTATTTTTTAGTGCCTCGATGCATGTTGGACATCATTGGTCCAAAACAACCGTTTATTGGTTAACGCGGTCATGACCTCGTGTTATAGTGTAGTGTATGGGTGCGGAATATGGTTGGGCGGGTTAAAAATAGGGTTCAAATTTCGAGAAAACTGTGTTAGGCTAAACAAATAAAGCTAGTACATACTTTCTTTGAACATGTAACGCGTATATAATAATATATAACAAAAAAAGGGTGAGTGGCGGGTAAAGAATCAATCTTTATCTATATCTTTATATAAGTATACATTATATATATCTAGTAAAAATCGAATTTGATTTTATTATGCCAACAACATTGGAAAAACCCCGGTCTATTGTATTCGATTCTTTTAACGAGGTTGTATTTTTTTTATACGTTTCACATTTTATCATTCTATTGGTCTCTTCTATATATATATATTTTTCTTTCTTTTAGAAGACTCAACTTCCACACACAGTATTTTCGGTTGGGCACAACGGAACTTATTTTGATTTTTTTCTTTGTCTGTCCCACGCAACGTTTGTGTTCGTTTCTATCTATCTATCGTCCACATAACACAGGGTGTTTTTGTTTTCTCTTTATCATTGTTTCAACCAAACTATCTTTGAAATATAAGTGATTTTTGTTCAATGTGTTCGTTTTTATTTATTTGTATATTAACAACACATTCTAAAATTCCGCTTTTTCGCAGAGCTCAATATGTCCACTCACCCCGTCATTCGGTGGAGTAGTATCGACTTTTTAATTTCAAACTGCAGTAAAAATAAAAATTATATGTAAGTTTATATTCTAAACTTTGTTAAAAGTTAAACAAAGTAACTCGTTATACAACTTAAGCCGGTCCCACACGACTGATGTACTTTACGAACGTATCATGTGCTCGACGATTATTCGTCAATCGTATATACTTTGCTCTTCATCGCCAATCGTGAATGATGCGACCAAAAGTAAGTAATACTGCCAAAATAATGATATTAACAAAAAATAATAGTCTATTTTGAGAGAATATCAAAAATTAAATTTCTCATCTTGTGTTGTATCCGACACCAACAATAGTAAATCACAAGTGACTGGACGAGTAAAAATATGAATCGTTTTACTTTACAATTAAATACCTCACACAAGTAGTACGATTGACGATTATTAGTCGATTACACAAATCGTGTGAGTCCGACTTTAAAAAGTAGTACGATTGACAATATTATTCGTCGATTTCACCAATCTCGTGGGACCTCTCTACGACATCGATATTGTCAGTCGCGTTTGCGAAATAGTCGTGTACTGCAGATTCCGCGACTATGTCTCCTCCATTAACCAGCAACGCGTTTTCCACTTCGAATTCTTGCACATTCTGCGGATGCGAATAATAAACGCAAATATCGTTAAAACGTATTATAAAGGTTATATTTAGCACACTATATTATTGTAATTATTTAGTGTTATATTTTTGCCGAATAAAATAGAAATCGTGTTTGAGAAGTGACTTTTTCGATCGTAACAGTTAATTACTAATTGTTGTTATAAGTCATAACGTCTAACCGCAACTCCGTCATACGAACATCGAATCCAGACATATTGATTGCGTCGTGATATCATTAAAAGAATTCCGATTTTAGAATATAATGTATTAGAAATACCTATACCTGCTAATTGTTTTAAACATTATTTTATTGCCTGCGAATTATTTGATGGAATTTACAAACCATAACTATATAATATAAATGCATTGATCAAATCGTATATAAAATCGGTTGAAAATCTAAAGTCGATACTAAAAAACAAAATCGCCCAATATAAAAAAGTTTATTATACACACCGTTATTAAAGTAACTTGATCGCATAAAAAACAACCAAACTCACTCGTGAACCGAGTGCTCATTTTTTTTTATTATTATTTTTATTATCAATACACCGCGTCGCTGACACGACGATAATATTATATTATTTCCTCCGTCGGATGATATAAAAATATATATTTTTTTATAGAAATAAATAAAATAATAATATTATTTCTCTCACCGAAAAATTATATTTATATGCCATATTTATTTTTTTATACGTCATCATTTATGTACGATACGCGTGCACTCGCCGGAAATTAGGTAGGTACACTTATCACACGAACCCTATCCGCAAAATATTTATTTATAGATCGTCCGCAGAATTGGGTACGAACGATTCACTTTCGGTTAATACATACGATCTATATATTTCAATTGTGAATCACACACGTCTTATCGCTTTATTTTTTTTTTTTTAAGAAAAAAACCACCTACCACATTACGAATCAGAATATTTATCGCGTTAAAATATCGTTGCTCGTTTGCAATTCTTTTTCTGTTTAATAATATATGAATGCTATTTGAAAACTATAATATAGTCTCGTCTCTAGTCAATTCAACAGTTAATATTATATAATAAAACGTATACTTATGATAAAAAATAATTATTTTTGTACTATAATTTGAATAATTAAAAAATTGTAAACAATTCTCTGAAAAAAAAAAAAATTATAATTTAAATTTTGTTGAAGTGTCCAAGTATAATATTTAAAATAAGAGAAAAAATGTGGTTATATATTCCCTGTTTTCGTGGACTCACGGTATACATCACAAAAAGATATTGAACCAAATAGGTATTATTAATACATAATTTACAATTTGATCAGCGTCCGTTTTCATTGTTTGTTATACCTAATCATTCTAAATAACAATGTGAATAAAATATTATGCATTTAATAAATTTGTTTAGAACATAATGTAGATATAACGTATGATTTGTTGATATATAATATTATATTTATGTATAAGAAAAACTATTTAATGGAGATAATTTTGCCTTCATAGCCTCTATCCTCTTGTTTCTGACCCACTGTATACATGTATACAGGATGTGTCACGAAAATCGGAAGATGTAACCCTTTTGAATATATTATATACCAATGTAAAATAGTCAATTCCACTTGACATACAGAGTGAATAAAATTTTATGCTACGAAATTGGTGGGGCTTAGATACTTTCTTAATGCCATTTCCATTGTTTTTGTAACATAATTTTGTTATCTCCGTGTATAAAGTACTATGTATATAATATATAATTATACAAACCAAATTGACAATCTTTTATTTATGCGCTGCAGTCGCGTCCCTCCCGAAAATGCTGAACAACCCAACGCGTTTCCGAATCGACCCCGATGTGTACTACGTAAATAAATCCCACGGGAAATAATAACAACCCAGTTCCGGTTGTCGCGAGTATTTGCATTTAAATTATATATCCTTATTTCGTTCCGACGTATACATGCGCATTCCTTGGCCCGAACGCGTTGTTGCAAGCGCATGTGCATCATTTATCGATGCATTTTTATATGCATCACAGGGTAATCAAAATTTCAAGTTACAAAAATTGTGGCAACTACAAAGGTTTGTAGTAATTGGTAATGTTATCTCTGTATTAATTTTAAAACGAAATTCTCATCACTCTGTAAAATATATAGGTTATATAATATATTCAATAGCACGATATGTTATTTGATTCAATATTATTGAGTAATAGCTGGGAAATTTGCTATAGGATTTGCATTTTTTCTTTTACATGTTTAATGTATAGCTAACAGATAGAATTCGTTTCATAATCTTACGAGTTTTTATAAAAAAAAGTCCCCTTCTTGATAAACCTGGTACGTGAAATAGGGAGTAAAAATGAATGAGATCAAGTCCATTTATTGTACCTTCACCCTTCGAAAGGCAATATCCTAGACACTCTTCTTCTATAACCAATCCCCCATCTAATTCCAATGCGTACGATACCTTATTGGCATCCTCGTCGAATGTCAATAATAACTTACCACACACTAAAAACAAAATTCTCCAATTTAATAGGTTAATACGAATGTCTTATCGCAGGAAACATATTTTTCAGATACATATGTTAATGAATAACTATGAATAACAATATATGATAATCATTAATACTAATCAGTTATCACGAAGTGGTATAATTATAAATTATAATATACAACGTGATCAAAATGTGATGTTACAAAAGTGATTGGTATTAAATACCTACGTTTTTAATGTTATCTCCATTATTTTTTTAACATTAATTCAGTAAACACTATACATATATAGGTAATAGTTATAAAAAAAAATTTAATACATGTGTGATGTAAACTTGATTTCATATATTCCCGAGATTCTTTCACTCTGTTACTACTGTATTATTCACCATTTATAAATTCATTTATTGTCCAATTTTTATAATAGATAACCAAAAATTATAAAAGAATACAAAAATTATAATACATTTGCATATTTTTTAATAATACATATACTTTAAGCATAATAGTTAAAAAAATTTATAGTGGAAACTTTAAAGTGGTTTAATTTTCGCTGAATTTTTATTTCTTATAGGTAGTATTTATAATTTATCTAAAAACAAATAATTGTGTCACAGATTACTTAATCACTGCATATCGTTACATTAGGTTACAAGGGATTTTTATATGGGTTAATTAATAATTTACCTGTGTATAATTGTATTTTGTTATTAATTATATTAGATTCAGTCTTGTAAAGTTTTGAATAGTGTCGTTCGATACCATTATGTTCCAACTTTTTTTATTTTTATAAAAATTAAATAATTTAATAAAGTTAATGTAGGTTATGCATTCCTTTTACATTGAAATAAATTATTTATTTTTTTTTGTGCGTATTTTATAATCTGTTTTGTTCCTATAACTTCCCTGCAATAGTAATAACTATAATAAATCAAACGATAATAATAATTTTGTGCATAATTGTTATGATCAAATTTGCATATATAATAATTTTCTCATGATTCACTGTTATTTGGTATAAAAATATTCCGAGTTTTTTTTTACCTCAGTTAATTAGAAAATTAGTGTTATAGCGAATTAAATTTATGTACCGACTAAACAATTAACTTATATAGGGTCTATATAGGTTAGTTATAAAAGTTCATTAAAAATTAACTTTTGAAATTAACACAGTGATACAATATAGATTGTAGGAGTTATATTCTATATAAATATATAGTACATAATATACCCAATCAATAATAAAATTAAAAATAATTAGTTTCAAATATTAATTCAATTTTAAATTATCATGATCTAATTAAGTTTAGTTAGATTCGGTCAGTGGTTTAGGTCATTATCATATGTTGTACCTATCAAATGTATCATATGGTATATATATATAGGTATACCTACTATATAGGAACCGCGTTCAGAAAAAAGAATTATTTTTACACGTCCGGAGCGAAATTTAAAAATTAATGATATTAAAAACTCGTACGTAACCTACGTATTTATATAACGATTTTTGTTTTTTCAAATAAACCAACATTGGACAATTTCCATTAATTTTTCATTCCAAACCCGAATCTGCACTCTTCGAAATTAAATATCCGAATCGGATAAAGTAAAAAAGTTTACCGGTTGATTATATCCACTTTCGGTCCTATATTGTGGATATGTTCAGTAGGTTCCCATCTCGGAAATTACAAAGCTCACAAATTAGGTAAAATAAAATTACATATATGATGATGTTCCTAAAACACGCTAAAATAACACAGTTTCATCAAAATGATTGATCCCATATACAGCGAAACTTATTAATTAATTATTTAATAACGATTGTACAAAAACAACCAATATAAATAATTCAAATTATTTGTACAATTTTTTAAGTACCTACCATTACCTGTACCAGAGAATAAAGACTTTTTTAGTGATATGTAATTACATTTTGGTAATGTATTTTATAATTTTATAAACGTAACTAGTTTAGAAAGCAAAAAACTAATATTAGGTTACTATAGAAATAATAAAATATATTGAATCATAATTTCTGTCTGCAGAATTTATAATATAACCTTTATATGACATCAAACAAAAAATAACTTTTAATTGGATTACTAATTGAAATTTATTATTTCTTAGAACTTGTTTGATAGTAAAAATTAATATAAAATAATACATAGGTACCTATTTGTTTTTTTTAACGTCAAAGCCTAAACGAAAACAAACTACCTATATATAAACCTAAATTGTCAAAAACAAAATCTTATCTATCTTCCAAACTTTATTAAACATTAGATATATAAAAAAAACTCTTTCATCTTTAAAAAAATTTAATAAGCTTTGGGATTTCTTATTAGATATGATGTTACAATATTATAGTGTTAATCAATATTAAACATATAATCTTGGCAAAAAAAAAACAAACATAATTAATTATAAACAATTTTTATATATTTTTAAAATTGAGAATGGTTTATACTCTTTTTAAATTATATTTCTATTGCTTTAGTTTGTTGTCATAAAATGTACTAACTTGGTCGAAAGGTCTCCAGTTCCAAGTTAAGGCTAACCGACCCGCAATCGTAACAGATACTCGATAAATCAATGATCGATTTGTGTAAAATCATAGACTAGGTAGGTCTTGGGATGTCTTGGGAGAGCTTAGGTCCATCTAAACTATTTTTAACCATCTTTAAAATATTTAGCTATTTTTTAGTTTTTATACATGTAGCGATTATTAAAAACTATATAATATTAAGATTAAGCACGTCTTAATAAAAAAAACTTGGTTACGTCTATGTATAAAAAAGAGAAGCAGTCGATCCTGGACATTCCTCCTTCGTCATTTCGATCTTCGGAGAAATTAGTGGCGGTATATTATTGTGTAATATTTTAATTATGATTTGAATGCAATAATTTAATGCATTCGAAAAAACGATTCTAAGGGAAACTCAATCAGATATTCAATATAGTGATAATATTTATTTTTATAAATTTTCTTTATTTATTAAATAATGTGTAACAAAAATTATTTTTCATAAAATATTGAAATTCAGATACGTCAATAATGAAGATTGCGCGAATTTTTCCGTTTTCTACCGGGTTTAATGGTTTTCCTGTTTCATTAGAAAACTATTGAGAATTTTAAAAAATGATCCTAATACTAATTGCACTAATACTCAATTATATACATATTTAAGAGAATGTCATGAAACACATATCAAATTTTCAGCTCTTTGTATTTAAAATCAAAATATTTATACTATAAAATTCAAATTTCAAATTTTTATTTTAAAGTGTGTTAAGAACCATGATCAATAGAACTATGCTTATATTCAATTTTCAAACCATAAAATCCAAAAATGGGAATGTCGATTTTAGGCATTCGTCCTTCGTCCCTTCGGTCCTCGGAGACATTATTGGTTTATTATAATTAAAATTTGAATGCAATAATATTGCATTAGAAAATACGATTCTGAGCGAAACTCAATATATTACAATACACTATACTAATAATTCATTCCAAAATTTTACCTTACTTGTATACTACCTATATTGATACTCAAAAATATTTTCACGTTCCTACGACCAAAACTCAATTAGTTATCACGAAATTAAAAAAATTAAAATAACAATTTCTCCAAGTTGGATCAAATAATACCTTTACGTTTGTAAAAAATAAAATATTTTTAAATTCAATTTAACTTGCAACAACTACATTTTAATATTTTAACAATTTTAAATTAATCAATATATGAGTAGATACTCAAAAACATGATACAAATTTAAGGTCTTATCTTGAAAATATATCTTAATTATAATAAACCACTAATTACTCTGAGGACCGAAGGGACAAAGGAGGAACCCGGAATCAACCTTCCTGTTATGTAAAATTAATAAATTTAATTTATTTTAACGATTTCATACAAATTTTCTTATACAGTTATTCATTTTAAAATAACGATATTTATTAATATTATTAATTTTAAAATGAACGAAAATTATTTAATTTACAATAATTATTTATACATTAAAGATATGGCCCACATAGCAATAGTTAATGTACCAAATCAGATCTTTCTCAATTCTGCTGATATATCATTTATCATTAATTAATTTTAATTTTATAACGGCATGTCACTCACTTAACTGATATACAGGTATAATTTTCCTGGTTTAATAGGTATATGACGTGTGACCGATCGATATTATAGAGAATAATTAAAAGTGTATAATATATAAGGATGTCCCCGATGACATAGAACCTTTTGTTTTGATGATTTCGCTAGTAGTGCGATTCGTTGTAAATGTCTATTATACCAATCAAATGTATAAATTTATAATGTTATAATAAAGATATTAGCTTATGATAACGTGCACCAAATTACCTAGTAGATTATACAGACTGAACATAATTTTGCATAATCAAAATGTTGTGAATTTCATTTAAATTTTCAAGACCCATCCTTTATGCTTTAATATTATTATAAATAAATAGTTACTTGGGTTAAGATTTTTTTTTCTGCTGGTTAGATATATTTTATAAAGGAAAATATACAGTTAGTATCCATTTCACTCTAAAATATATTTTTAAAAAAACCAATCTTATCAAATTTTTATTATTATTATTGATAAATGCATGTTTTAAGTTTTGACATTTTAACATGTAATATATTATTGATTAAATGTTTATTAAAATGTACTTACTTTAAGTTTTGATTTTTTGTTATCCAATATGTAAGTTATTTAAAATCGTTTATATACCTAATTCAGTTCCTTGTTTTATTTTTCTCCATCAACAAAATTCTGTGATATCTTGCCGATACCTTTTTTTACCTAAACAAAATTCAATCAACTGATAGATATAGGATATAGGTATAAATTATAACAATATAATATGATGTAATTTATATACCTAAAAATATTATCATGTTTTAATAATAAATGTATACCTATATAGGTATATCATTATTTTTTAGCATCTTATGACATTTTTATGCATATTTGTATACTTTTAAGCAATGCTTTTTAATGAGTTATAATTATGTAAATTTTAACATTTAAGTCATTTTCTAACGAATTATTTTTTTTAATTACCTACTTTACCGAATAAAATTTTATCTAAAATATAAAGATATTTTTTAGTTATTCTTTATAACTTATTAAGTAAAGTTTAATAATAAGTACCTACTTACTTTTAAAGAAAATAATATGATTTTATATTTAATAATGTCAAAAAAAATTTTGAACAACAACAATTTTATATTTATATTTTTATAACTTATAATAATTAATTAATTACATACTTGTTTTTGTCAATATACTTATATTATATACGAGTAGACGCTGAAGTAGATAATTAAAAACAATATAATAGAATTTGAATGTAAAATGAAAAAATATATTTTTTAATTAAATTATATAATTTACCTATTACTTGTAAATTCATTTTTTAAAATTAATAAAAATAACTATTTATCAAAGTTAAGTTGATTTTATATGTGTCCAGTTTTTTTTTAAGTTCATAATTATATTTCTTGATTTTTTATACTATATAAAATTCGAACCATTGTATTTTATTGTGCATTTATAATATAATTAAATATATTGTAAACGAAAAAATGATTTTTTTTTCAGTTTTAAATTTTGACAAATTTTACCTTACGGTTTTTTTACATTTTGTGGTACCTACATATTTTTCGATAAATTTCAATGACAAATATTAATGAATATCAATTTTAAAAATTAGTTTCGTTTTAATTTATTTCTCAATGCATAAATACATTGTAATTTGTATATAAGAAAAAGAGTCAACATTGTAGAAATCGGTGTTTCATTATACCTATTCGTTTTCGATTTTTTTAATCATTTAAAATATCATTTAGCTTATTTTACTTTTTATTATTATAATTATCATACTAAAAAATATCACATTATCTATGTGAAAAAATATATATTTACATTTGAAAACATAAGTGAAATGACCGTTTTCCCTACAGGAAGGCAATGCCACCTAAAAATTTTATATTTTAAAAGTAATTTATGGAGATTGCGTCAGTAAAAGAGACTAAATATAGAGTCGTACCTAAACCTACTAAAGGAAACTTGTGTCTTGCACCAAATGTTTTTACGGACTATTTTGTAGCGAAAACTTACTTTCGCCGAGTTTAATTATAGTTTTACGTTATTTGAATAAAGAGTTTACTAAATAATTTAAAATACGTTTATTTTAAGCCTGGTTTAATTGAGCCTGGTCTTAAACATAATTATATTGTATTATTGCATACGAAATTTCTAAGCCACGAAACGCATACTACACGGTGAAACCCTTTAGGAATAAAATGCAAAATGTAATATTATTGTATTAGCAAACAATTTATTGTAATCAGAAATAATGAGAAACTTGAAAGTAATTACGTAAATATACTCTTTGAAATATTTGTTTATTTTAATTTCACGTTTTGTGCTGCCATCTATTGGATTCAAATTCAAATGGTAAAACCAAAACTTTTTTACTACATTGTGCGATAGGTTACACCATTGATTATAAAATAGAAGACATGCAATGTTAATATTTGGCGACTACTTCTGGGAAGCAACCGCTATGAACTATGAAGCGCTAGTGTAGAGAGGATGCACTACAGTACCTTTGCCAAAGGTAGATGGGTAATTTTAGGTGTATTGGGATGCAAGGTGGTGGTACCCCCATCACCATCATAGAATTATGAAAGATGTGAGGAGCAACTCATAGTAATTTCTATTAATAGAATATTTGCAGTATTAATATTGATTATTCTAACTTCAATAAAGTTTTAAAATTTTTCTAAAAATGTTTAATGTCAACGAAAATTTTAAGTTTAACGGTTTGAAAATTGTATAGAAGTATAATCATATATAACTTAATCTGTTTACAAAATACTTCAAAACTTTAGTCACAATTTTTTTTTTTTTTATAAGCTTATAAAGTTACTTATAAAGTCACTAAGCGCACGTTACCGTAACTAATAGGTGTTGTTTCAGTAATATTAATTAGGATTTCTCGGTAATAAAACGATTCATGTGATTTTTTTTTTAAAGTATCACGATATAAGGTAAAATTGTGTTTAAAATATAAAAAAAGCTCAATTTAAATGCGGTTATTATCTAGAAAGGACTGCTTCTAGAATATTTATGGCCATATATGTATGGCAATATCGATATTAAATATTACGACCAATAATCTATGTTAAACAATTTATAATGTTTATTATTATATTACGTAATATTTATTTAAATTTTCGATTGGATAAAGTTAATTTGTGAATTTAGAAAAATCAAATCAAATTGAAATTTTAAGCATTTTAAATTTTTATAGCGATTCCAGTTTGTTGTTTATTTTCTTATTCTTATTACAGTTATATTATTTATTAATTATTATATTATATTAGTTGTCCGTTTTACGATTTTAATGTTTAAATAACTCACAAATGTTATGCAGACTAATACTCGTTTGTGATGAAACTTATCTACAGAAAGTACCTACGATTAAAATGTTATTATAGGTACGTTTATTATATTCATTCATCTATAATTATTTTCTTATTTTTGCACAAAATCAAATATATTTCTATAGTTTGTTATACATTTTTTTCGCATTTACTGATGATGGAGATTTTATTGAATAGTGTAAATAATATAATAAAAAGCTAAAAAATAACAATAAAATAAATAATAAAAATAATAATAATTAATAAGCACCATAAACAGTCGATAATATTTGAATAATTTAATAATGTGAATGCTAATGTTACTTCATTCCGTTTCACTTAGAGCATTTTAAATCTATACCTCTCTTTAAACGTAACACAAATAAAAATAGAGAAATTTCGGTGGTTCGATTTAGGGACTTTTAGTGGAAGAGATACGTTAGTGTACGTTTTACACTAAAACAATGTCGAAAATGAATTCTTCTTTTAATTAATTCAATAACAGAGATATTAATTCAACAAACAGTCATAAAATTTAGAAACTTGACTATCAAGTTTTACCCTATGGGTACGGTACATGGTTATCGATATCTTTAACGTTCAGTGGGAACGATTAGGTTTTATAATTTAATTATCTACAAACTATAAATAAAAATTTGTATGGACTTCTAACGAATTATATAAATATAAATATCACTCACATAAACTTGAATAAATTCTCGTATAACAGTTGTGGTTTATACAATATATTAGGGAAAAATTAAAAACTTACTAAAGTTCAAGCATGAAAGACTTTTACATATACGAAGTATTCAAATATATCAATGTAGCACATAATACATAATATAAATAATTTATTTGAAATTCAGCAGACTGATAAGTATTTTTGGCAAAGAACCATCTTAAAAAAAAATGAATTAATCACAATGATGATTGGGTTTAAAATTAAGTTTTACAATAAAAGACTAGCTAAAATTTATACATGATTGACTTATACGACGTATCCAAATAAATCGAGGGTAGTACATACTACTTGATATAAAGAGATTTATTTGAAATTCAGCAGACTTATACGACGTATTAAGATACAGATACTTATACGACGTATTCAAATAAATCGAGGGTAGTACATACTACTTGATATAAACAGATTTATTTGAAATTCAGCAAACTACTGCGTATTTTTTATGAACAACAATCATGAAAAATAAATTGTACTAAAAAATAACTTTTTTCTAATGATGGTCGGCCTTAAACTTACATTTTCAGATGTACATACAACTTATACGACGTATCCGAATAGATCGAAGTAGTACATAGGTACTACTATATAGGGTACTATATATATAATTAAATATATTTATTTTTTTATTTGATAAGTATTTTTTCCAAAGAACTTCAAAAAACCTTTAAAAAATTAATTAATCACAATGACAGTTGGATTTAAAATTAAAGTTGCACGACTAAGATATTTTGTACTTATCAGAACTAACATTATAATTTATAATACCCTATTGTGTAAATAATTACTGTCATTTAGACATTAATAACAAAGTCCTTAACAATTTTACAATTTTATTATCCTTTAATTCAATAACACAGATGTTGATTCAATAAACTATAACGAAATTGAGAAACATAACTATTATGTTTTATCTCTATGAGTAAGGTTAATGATTTCTTTAACGTTCAGTGGGAATAATTAGGATTTCAAATTAAATTATCTACAAACTAGAAATAAAAATATGTATGGACTTTTTACATTTAATCAGGGCTGTATTTTGACTTTTGCTATCCCTGAAGATCTATTTTGCCGCCTCACATCGAACCTAACCTTGCCAAACACATATTTGTTTTAAATAAAACAGGTGAATAATCAAATAAAAAAAATGTACTATCCTTATTTCTCTTCAAATATAGGTACATAATAAGTTCATGAAATGTACAAAAGATTTAACAAAAAAGAAATTATATTTATAACCATAATAATAATAATAATAATAATTTTTTAATAAAATATCGACTAATGACCCGATGGCTGCATTATATCTTGTATAATAGTTCTGTGAAAATCAAAAATATAAATAAGTGTGTATGGATGAAGTGAAAAGAGAGGATAAAATATAAAATTTAAAAATAAGGAAAGATTTAGGGCTAATATATTATACGAAAATTTTCAATGCCATTTCAACATTATATCAATACTACTATAACTATGCACTGTAACAAAATATAAATAATAAGCTATTTTTAATATTATTCATACAATGCCGCAATTTGCCGCTTTCGTATAGGTTTTTTCTTCTTCTGAAAAATGTTTTTACGTACTATAATATTCGCAAAATTTTGTTCGGAATTTTTTGGGAATATAATCTAATAATTTGCTCCTCTCCATTAAATTTGACATATAATAATACACTATTTGAAATTAATAAAAATATAATTTTTTTTTTTTGCTTTCACCTAATTTACAAAAATGTATTTACCGACTATCCCCTCGCAAAATTGTATTTGGAATTTCTAGGGTCCTTCAAAATAATCAAATAATTTTCTCCCCTCCTTTAAATTTTCTATATAATAATGTAGAATATTTTAACAATAATGAAAATTTTCAAAAAAAATTATGTATTCTATACGTTTCGTGTAGTATCTATACGTATACTACCTATGTGTTCTAATCGGTTGAAACGTATGAGACGACCGTAGTCGAATATGTTGATAAACGAGTCGCGTTCGATTGTATACATATAATAATTTCGTTGACGTATTTAACTTTTATCGTATTTCTTTATTATTATTTCGTTTTTTTACGCATTTGACTATAGTTGCTTTATATAGAGCATTGTGAAACGTTATCTGATCTATCGTGTAAATACATCGATATATCGTCACATAACCCTGCTCACGACACAGCGAACATATTATTCGCGGACGCGGGACGTAGCGAGATTAAATTCTCGCGGAATGAGGTGCCGCGGCGACATCGACTTCGTCGACCGCCCAAAAGTTTGACCCTCTCTTGCGACGCATGGCTCGACGGCGGCAAACGACATACGCACCGCCGTTACCGTGTAGCCAGATATCATGTGTTACCATATATTATTATATTATATGTAGGTAAACTATATTTATTACTAGATTAAAAAAGGATTTCGTTCTTTTATTAATTAAATTAGTTTATTAACGTAGAAAAAAATTATTGTTTAAACATAATGGAATCCATTTCTTTTTTTGTTTCTTTGATTTCAAATTTTTCGTTTTAATGTCTGCAGAATCCAGATTTATATTTAGTTCCTGTTTTGAACATTGATATAACGCCTTGCGACCGTCGATAACGGACTTCAAACCATTACCTTCATTGTATTTAGTTATATTTTCTATAAGAATCCATTTAATTATTTGATTTTTCAGTTTCATTGTCTGTTTAGGTTTAATTGGCTTACTTTTTTCCTCAAGTAGATTTGTAACTTTTCGAAAGTTTTTATCAGAGTCTTGAAACTGTGTTATAATATTGAACTTTTGATTTTCAGATTTACACAAATTCTTAGGTTCATCGATAGTGGGATTTATCTCGTTTTCATTATTATATTCTATTTTTATTTCATCCATAATTTGTGTTATAATTTCTGGAGAATCCTGTTGTATACTTGGTTCTGGTTTTGTAGATTGACATAAGCATAACTTCTTACCGCCATCGGCAATGGACTTCATTTCATTGACACCATTAAATTTAGTTATATTATCATTATTTTTCATTAGCATTTTTGCTATAATTTTTATTCCAATATCTGGAGAATTTAGTTTTATACTTTGTTCTTGTTTGGTAGGATAAATTAACTCGTTACGTCCATCAATAAGTAGCTTTAACTCATTACCACTATTACATTCTATTTTTGTTTCTTCCATAATTTTTGTGTTGATGTCTGGAGAATCCAGTTGTATGCTCCTGTTTCGTAGTACCTATATTTGCAGCTATGTAATAGTATAGTAACGTTTAATGTTTTTATTGTATCTTACGGTATATTAAATCTTCTTTTTAATTGTTATTTCGTCAGCTGTCACTTTCGGACTAGTATACTGCCGCGGTATATACAATAATATATTGTTGT